>CM029466.1:488130-490630 GCA_017140185.1 Eucalyptus polyanthemos subsp. polyanthemos | reverse complement strand
ACCTATGAATACGTAAGATTCTATTGAAAAATGAATCCTAATAATTCATTAGGTAGGATGGCGGAACGAACCAGGGACCAATTCATTTATTCCGAGAATTCATGAGCTAACCCTACAACTAAAATAGATATTGAAAGAGTAAATATTCGCCCGCGAAGGTTTTTATTAGATTACTCAATCTTGTTCGATCCAATATAATAATATGATCAAAGGCAAAACAAAATAAAGATTCGTTAGAAAAAAACCACATTATCTCACTATCTAGAAATAGAAATAATTATCTAGAAAAAAAATACATGTTTAAGTATATATCCAAACAAGATATAGAAATTTCTAATAGATTAGATGAAATCTCAAAGAATCCATGATTCCGTATATTTTCATAAAATTCTCAAATTCGAATCGTTTCATTCGCGATGAGCCGGATGAGAAGAAACTCTCATGTCCGGTTCTGTAGTAGAGATGGAATTGAGAAAGAACCATCAACTATAACCCTAAAAGAACCAGATTTCGAAAACAACATAGAGGAAGAATGAAAGGAATATCTTATCGAGGTAATCGTATTTGTTTCGGTAAATATGCTCTTCAGGCACTTGAACCCGCTTGGATCACATCTAGACAAATAGAAGCAGGGCGACGAGCAATGACAAGAAATGTGCGCCGTGGTGGAAAAATATGGGTACGTATATTTCCAGACAAACCAGTTACGGTAAGACCTACGGAAACACGTATGGGTTCGGGTAAAGGATCTCCCGAATATTGGGTAGCTGTCGTTAAACCAGGTCGAATACTTTATGAAATGGGCGGAGTAGCAGAAAATATAGCCAGAAAGGCTATTTCAATAGCGGCGTCCAAAATGCCTATACGAACTCAATTTATTATTTCGGGATAGGAACGTAGAACCAAAGAAAAGAAGTCTTGGGGATAAAAAAAAATTGCAGGTTTCTTTTTGACAAACAATATTTCTTTTTTTTTTTTACTTCGCCCTTTGGATTAACATTGAAAGAACAGATTCAAAAATGATATGATTCAACCTCAAAGCCATTTGAATGTAGCGGATAACAGCGGGGCCCGAGAATTAATGTGTATTAGAATCATAGGAGCTAGTAATCGCCGATATGCTCATATCGGTGACATTATTGTTGCTGTGATCAAGGAAGCATTACCAAACACACCTCTAGAAAGATCAGAGGTGATCAGAGCTGTAATTGTACGTACTTGTAAAGAACTTAAACGTGACAACGGTATGATAATACGATATGATGATAATGCTGCAGTTGTGATTGATCAAGAAGGAAATCCAAAAGGAACTCGAGTTTTTGGTGCGATTGCCCGAGAATTGAGACAGTTAAATTTCACTAAAATAGTTTCATTAGCACCTGAGGTATTATAAGATGAGATCATACGTAATATAGTTATATTATACATAGTATTTGGATGAAATAGAGTAATTAGTGGATTAGGTTGTATCGGACGCATATCCCTTTATTTAATAACAAAAATATAAAAATTAAAAAATAAATAAAAAATAGCATGTTGATTATATCAAAAATGGGAGGCAACCAAAATTTTAGTTTATCATGGGTAGGGACACTATTGCTGACATAATAACCTCTATACGAAATGCTGACATGAATAGAAAAGGGACGATTCAAATAGCATCCACTAACATCACGGAAAACATTGTTAAAATACTTTTAAGAGAAGGTTTTATCAAAAACGTGAGGAAGCATCAGGAAAACAACAAATATTTTTTGGTTTTAACCCTACGACATAGAAGGAATAGGAAAGGACCCTATCGAACTATTTTAAATTTAAAACGTATCAGTAGGCCTGGCCTACGAATCTATTCGAACTATCAACGAATTCCTAGAATTTTAGGCGGGATGGGGATTGTAATTCTTTCTACTTCTCGAGGTATAATGACAGACCGAGAGGCTCGACTAGAAGGAATCGGCGGAGAAATTTTGTGTTATATATGGTAATCTTTCTGTTCTGATATCCGAATTGGATCCGGAATTTGCTATTTGTCAAAAGAAAAAAGGGTGGGTTAGTTGATATCATTCCTACTACATTAGGTGATACTTCTAGGGCTTTTACCTAGAATGAAAGAACAAAAAAATGGATTCAGGAAGGTTTAATTAATGAATCACTTCTCCTTCTCAATGGTATGTATGCTCAGGGTTTTTCGATAATGAAGATCTAATTCTAGGTTATGTTTCATGAAGGATCCGACGGAGTTTTACACGTATACTATGGGGGGAGAGGGGCAAAATTGAAGTAAGTCGTTATGATTCAAGCAGAGGGCGTATAATTTATAGATGCCACAACAAGGATTCGAATGATTAAGTTGTTTTGTCAACTTCAGCATTCCCTTCATGGGGATACAATTTGAGGTTCAACATTTCAAGAAACTTATTTTCTTCCAATAAATAGAGTCAGAATTAAGTTAAGGAACGACAACTATGAAAATAAGGGCCTCCGTTCGTAAAATTTGTGA
>CM029466.1:465630-483130 GCA_017140185.1 Eucalyptus polyanthemos subsp. polyanthemos | reverse complement strand
GAGTAGTTCCCCATCCAGGAGCTACTTTACCATATTCTGAATTCAATGGTTTCAATAAATCCCCTACAATAGTTCGTCTTGGTCCAGATCTAGAACTACCCTCAACGGTTTGCGTAGCCATAAATCCTATTTTGTATTCATTGAGATCTGTTGACTTTGTATACCATTCCGTTGTAAATAAACGATCTTATCATAGATCCATTTTGGTCTTGAAATTATATAATAATGGAAACAGCAACCCTAGTCGCCATCTCTATATCTGGTTTACTTGTAAGTTTTACTGGGTACGCCTTATATACTGCTTTTGGGCAACCCTCTCAACAATTAAGAGATCCATTCGAAGAACACGGGGACTAGTTGAAGTAATGAGCCGCCCAACATTGGGCGGCTCATTACTTCAATTCAATTGATATAATGAAAAATCATTTCACCTTTTTAGTTGGAACTTTAGGTGGTTCTCGAAAAAAGATAGCGAAAAAAATTATCCCTAGAGTCGAGACTAAGAGGAATGTATAAACCAATGCTTCCATAAATTCGATCGTACTTTACAATTATAGCTTCCATACCTGTTCTGTTTATTTGGGATTATCTCCCAAAGAGCAAGACAAAAAAATAAAGGAAAAAGATAAGAGAGAAATCTTGTATCAGACTACTTGTCTTCTTGTAGTCGGATCTCCAAGTTTTGGAATGCTCCAAATTCCACTTGAGCATCCAAATCGGGGTCAATACCAGCAAAAACATCTCTGAACAAGGTTCTAGCACCATGCCAAATGTGTCCGAAGAAGAAGAGCAGAGCAAACGAAGCATGTCCAAAAGTAAACCAACCCCTTGGACTGCTACGAAAAACACCATCGGATTTCAAAGTAGCACGATCTAATTCAAAAATTTCACCTAATTGGGCACGTCTAGCATATTTTTTCACAGTAGCAGGATCACTATAACTGACTCCATTGAGTTCCCCGCCATAGAACTCAACAGTTACACCCACTTGTTCAACACTATACTTTGATTCCGCCCTTCGAAAAGGAACGTCGGCTCGAACAATTCCGTCTCCGTCTACCAAAACAACCGGAAATGTTTCAAAAAAAGTAGGCATACGACGTACAAAAAGTTCACGCCCTTCTTTATCTCGAAAGATAGGATGTCCTAACCACCCAACAGCTATTCCATCCCCGTTGTCCATTGAACCCGCTCTGAATAATCCCCCCTTTGCCGGATTATTACCGATATAATCATAAAAAGCTAATTTTTCAGGAATTTTAGACCAAGCTTCTGATAAACTTTGATTTTTGGCTAGCCCAGCACCAACTCTTCGATATATTTCTTGCTGGAAGTATCCCTGATCCCATTGATAACGAGTGGGACCAAATAATTCGATAGGGGTAGTTGCTGAACCATACCACATAGTTCCAGCAACAACAAAAGCTGCAAAAAAGACAGCAGCAATACTACTGGAAAGGACGGTTTCAATATTGCCCATACGTAATCCTTTATATAGACGTTGGGGCGGACGGACACTAAGATGAAATAGGCCCGCTAATATGCCTAAAGTACCTGCTGCAATATGATGAGAGGCTATTCCTCCCGGAACAAAAGGATCAAAACCTTCTACACCCCACGCTGGATTTACAGGTTGTACCTTTCCAGTTAGTCCATAAGGATCGGACACCCATATTCCAGGACCATACAATCCTGTTACATGAAATGCGCCAAACCCAAAGCAAGCCACTCCTGAAAGAAATAAATGAATTCCAAAAATTTTTGGCAAATCCAAAGAAGGTTTTCCTGTACGCTCATCACAAAATATTTCTAAATCCCAATACACCCAATGCCAGATAGCTGCCAAGAAGCACAAGCCAGAAAACACAATATGTGCACCGGCCACGCCTTCGTAACTCCAAATACCCGGATTTGTTATAGTCCCTCCTGTAATACTCCAGCCGCCCCATGAATTGGTTATTCCTAAACGAGTCATGAAGGGTATAACGAACATACCTTGTCTCCACATTGGATCAAGAACGGGATCAGAGGGATCAAAAACTGCTAATTCATATAGAGCCATCGAACCGGCCCAACCAGCAACCAAAGCTGTATGCATTATATGGACAGAAAGCAAACGGCCGGGATCATTTAATACGACGGTATGAACACGATACCAAGGCAAACCCATGTAAATACCCCTTTATCAACGAAAAATAGACACTATGTAACTTTATTGCATTGGAAAAAAATATGCTATGGACCTCCCCTTTTCAGGGGATTATCTCGTAGAAAGGATTAATATTTGTTCTATTCTTTTTTTAGTAAAAATGGAACAATTCGGTTCGTAGGAACAAAGAGAAGCAGATCTATTCTATATCCGATAAGTACCAATACGCAATGGGGGTTGATCCCATTTTCTATGAACGAATGCATACATATTTGTTAATCATTCAAAAAACCTATTCGTAAGAATTTTTTTCCCAATCTATGGATAAAATATGATAAAAGACAATATTATTAAGAAAATAAACGCATTGTTACGCTTCCACATCAAAGTGAAATATAGTACTTAATTCTTTTTCTTTCATTTTATGCCTATTGGTGTTCCAAAAGTACCCTTTCGAAGTCCTGGAGAGGAAGATGCCTCTTGGGTTGACGTATAGTGCGACTTGTCAGATATATCGGGTCATATGGGATTTCCCCGTTCTCTCCCCCGATCGAGATATCCTCTGTTTCGCCCAAAAAAGATTTTGAATTATCAAAAAATTGGAGCGTGAAGTGAAATCAAGTGAAATTATATCCTTTTTTGTTTTGGAGGGTATTCAAATTTCTATTATCAATTAGAAAAGTCTATAGAATAATTTATGGTTGGATTGGTTGGACCAATAAAATGAAGTATTCAGACTCCGTTTCGAAAAAACCCAATTGGTAATATATTTATGATTACTACTACTTATATTTATGATTACTACTACTTATATTATAGATCATAAAATCTTTTTTATAGAATAAGAGAGTAGTCTTAAACTTTTAATCAAGCGAGTAATATGATAAATACGTCGAATATTTGGCATTGGCAGAAGACATGAATTGAATTGAAAAAAAGAAGTAAGTCGTAGAAAAAAGACGTAGTATTAGTGTCATTTGTCCTATATGTGCAAATCAAAATCGGGCAGATTTTTTTTACTCGGAGTAGAGCATAAACCTAAAAGAATTGAAAAAAGGCCCATTCAGGAACAAGAAAATGACATCGTGATTTGGATTAGATCTCGATGAAACAATACATCAATGAGAAGTTTATTTCATAAGTTTAATGGATTTTTTGTGGAGGGAAAGGGGACAAAACCAAAACTCATCTTTCTTGAAAAATGGAAGAAAAAAAAAGCCGCTTCATTAAGAAATTCAAAAATTAGATTAGAAAAGGGCCCTACTATGAAAAAAAAAAAAAAAAAAAAAAGAAAGAGGTCTGGAATCTACACATTGATTCTTTTTTTTCGCAATTTTTGTTGAACCGTATGCATCAAAAGATGCATGTACGGCTCTTAAGGGATATAAATTTTATCCTAATCAACCGACTTTATCGAGAAAGATTACTTTTTTTAGGCCAAGAGGTTGATAGCGAGATTTCGAATCAACTTATTGTACGAAAAAAAAAAAAAAAAGAAACTTTGGGATTGCTGAATCAAAGACGAGATAAATATATAAAAAGCAACGGAGCCATCATAGTATTTTTTAACTGCTCCGAAAGGAAGGATGGTAATTGGATCATTTGCCGATCTGAATCGGATAAACCCTCTATCTATATTTTTTCTCTTTCTTCGATGGAAATGGAAGGTAAAGTGAATTCCATTGTATAGCCGTATGCAATGCGTTCTTTATCTCTTCTCCTCACCTCATCATGCGAGATAGAGGAACCATTTGTTATATTATCAGGGTAATGATACATCAACCTGCGAGTTCTTTTTATGAGGCACAAACGGGAGAATTTATCCTGGAAGCAGAAGAACTGCTGAAACTGCGCGAAACCATCACAAGAGTTTATGTACAAAGAACGGGCAAACCCCTATGGGTTGTATCCGAAGATATGGAAAGGGATGTTTTTATGTCAGCAACAGAAGCCCAAGCTCATGGAATTGTTGATCTTGTAGCGATTGAATAAAAAAAATAGCAGTAAGTTTAAGCAAATCGCCACTTTGCGATTTTCTCTTCTTACTTATTACCGGGTTTAATAATATTCTATTCATCTATTAAATAGAGAAGTAATTCATAATCATCCGGTTAGGATCGATCTAAACCAGCCCATTTATTATGTATACGATTCAACATGCCAACTATTAAACAACTTATTAGAAACACAAGACAGCCAATCAGAAATGTCACGAAATCCCCCGCTCTTGGGGGATGTCCTCAGCGTCGAGGAACATGTACTAGGGTGTATGTGCGACTCGTTCAGATCACCATTGGTAGAAAAAAAAGGGAAAGAAATTTTCCAGTATCAATGATCAGTACTAGTGAATAGTATAAAATGGAAGGAAGAAGGTCGTTCACTATCTATATATCGAAAACTAAAAAAAAGATCTATTCAATTCTTCTATTGTATATGAAATTTATGGTTTCCGATGAGAAAAAATTCCTCATTGGTAACAAATAGTTATTCATTAAGCGGGGAAATCCTATTTTCAAAGCCGAAATCTTATGCCTATACTCTTGCAAAAACGGACTAAGAGGGTCAGCTACCCCATCCAATTTTCATAATTAAATACCGTTACTGTATAGGTAGATCTCGTTGTGAAAGACCTATTACTAGATAATTCATAGGTAGAGCCGAAGAATGTAAACTGTACAACTTGCTAATAGCATTGATTAAATGAAGTAAGGGACTCCGGTATATATAGAGGACCTCACCGTTTAAGACATAACCATAGAAACGATGGAATCCACTATTTCGTTATTCATTTCTATTTATTACTTTTTTCTGTTTTTTGATACCTAGTATCAATACTCGTTTCGAGGTAAAATGACTATAAAAAAAGAAAAGACAAATCGTGGTCGGGAAGGTTATAGTAGCAAAAGCCATTGGAATTTTTATTTTATACATTGGAAGAATCCGTTTTGTTATTAATAAACTAGGAAAAGGGAAAAGAATAACTGAAAGAAAGGAAATCAATTAGTTATTCATGAAAGTTTCATTTATTCAATGACTAGAATTAGACGAGGATATATAGCTCGGAGACGTAGAACAAAAATTCGTTTATTTGCATCAAGCTTTCGGGGGCTCGTTCAAGACTTACTCGAACAATTATTCAACAGAAAATAAGATCTTTGGTTTCGTCTCATCGAGATAGAGATAGGAAAAAGATAGATTTTCGTCGTTTGTGGATCACTCGGATAAATGCAGTAATTCGCGGGAATAGAGTATCCTATAGTTATAGTAGATTAATACACAATCTGTACAAGAGACAGTTGCTTCTTAATCGTAAAATACTTGCACAAATAGCTATATTAAATAGGAATTGTCTTTATATGATTTCTAATGAGATCAGATCATAAAATAAAAAAGGAAATTGTAAGGAATTTGTCAGAATATTTTAAATGGAGTTCGCTGGAGAATGAACTCCGGGAAGGTAGAGTAGAAATTAGTATGATAAAGAGAATATGATAAAGTCGTTCAAAATGAAATGAGCGAATATGTCCAATATCCAATAAAAAAAAGATTTCTTCTTCTTCCCCAATTTTTTTCTTACGATTTTTCGAACAAAATATCAATCTGTGTTTGAGTTCGGATTTTTATTTGGGTTCAATTGAGGAGTAAAGTAAGTCTACTTTTTTTTATTTATTTATGGTTCTAAGACCAGTAGCTCCGGCGGTCGACTCGCTTCTTTCAAATTGTTTCTCATTATTAAGAAAAGGTAACAAAGATAAAATACGAGCTTGTTTTATAGCAATAGTAATTAATCGTTGTTGTTTTAAGGTTAATCTATTTACCCGTCTAGATAATATTTTTCCTTGTTCACTAATAAATCGACTAATTAAACTCATGTTTCTATAATCAATTCGATCCCCCGATTGGATCGGGGGCAAACGCCTACGAAAAGATCGCTTGGATTTAAGAAAGAGTCGCTTGGATTTTTCCATGGTTTGTTTATTCCTTATCCTCAAAATCCTATTTCAATTTGATCCAAAAAGATTTCAAATTAAAAATATAGGATTTGATTTGGCTTTTTTTTAGTTAGTTATATTATGTTAACTAAAATGAAAATATATAGAATAATATGCTATATATAGAATATGTCCTTTTCGTGTTACTTGTAAGAGTGACACACAGGCACTTGATTCGAGTTATTTCTTTATCTCCCCGTGAATCGTATGTTTGTAACAATAGGGACAGAATTTTCTCAATTCCAATCGACTAGGCGTATTGTGTCGATTCTTTTGAGTAATATATCTGGAAACACCCCTTAATTCCTTATTAAGACCGTTTCTAACACAGTTGGTACATTCTAAAATAACCGTTACTCGGACATCTTTACCCTTGGCCATGAACCTCCTTTGCGTTTTTGATTCAACCAATTCTTCTACTTTCTGCGAAAAAAGAAATAAAAAAATAAGAAGTAAAACAACAAACTAATATTTAGGTATATTTTGAATCGAATTCGATTCAATGTACAGTATTTTATTAAAAGATCTTGTATGATCTTCTTGCCCTAGACACATTTCTGTTCTCACAATATTATTTCTAAATGGAATTGGAGAAAACCCGAATTTCGCCGAGGTTGAATCTACTTTTTTATTTCTCTTTCCTCATTTCTTGATTATACCTCTACTTAATATATTGTATCGAATTCGATTTTTTCTAAAAAAAAAAAAAAAAGAGGGGGGGATTAGTCACAAATCTTTTGATTCTACCTCTAATCTTCTTCACCCCTTCCCATGTCAATAACTAGAATGAAAAAAAAGGGAATGTCAACGCATCCGGAAATAAACGATTGATCTCTATCAAAAGACCTGCTAAAGCCCCAAACCATAGAGTACTTAGTACCGGTGCCACGGAAAGATATGTTTTTAGATCTCGCATTTTAAATCCTCCTTCTTTATTCTTTTTATTTATTGTATTATTTATTGTAATGCCTAATGTTAATACATATATGATCCGATATAATATATATGTAAGTAGTTAAGGACCGCTTGTATTTGTACACGGAATTCCTAATTCCAATTGAAATCTACAATGATTCGGTAGATAAGATTTTTCTTTTCTTAAAACCGAAAAAGACGTCCCTTCCGACTGAGCATTCCCAAAAAATATTCCCTTTTTTAGTTATTTTTTACGATGGGTTTCATATTCATGTGTATATAAGCCTTCTACTATTATTATATGTTACATGAGAATAAAAAAAGAAATGGCAAGATAACTTGGATATATCAATGGAGAAAATAAGGATTTTGAAAACAAGACAGGGATTCTATAAAATGACACTGTAGACCAATTGAAAGGGATGTAGCGCAGCTTGGTAGCGCGTTTGTTTTGGGTACAAAATGTCACGGGTTCAAATCCTGTCATCCCTACCTATTACTTCTCGTCTGAGCAGTAACGAGGGATTTATTGAAATCGATTAAAATCAGGCATACATAATCTTTTTTTATTATATCATATTCTATATGATAGTCTTATGCATACAAGATGTATTCGGGTTATAAAAAAAATCCTCTTCTTTTTTTTTTTTTAGTTTTAGCTAGTGTGATAATGATAAGAAGATAAGAAAGCGCTCTTAGTTCAGTTCGGTAGAACGTGGGTCTCCAAAACCCGATGTCGTAGGTTCAAATCCTACAGAGCGTGATTCCATTCTTGGTTAGGTTAGTCCCAAAATTACAATTAAATAATTGACCAGTAATCTTAATTTGACCTCCTTTGGATTAAAGAAAAGAGGAGGTCAATTAAAAAAAAAAAGATGTTAATTAATTTAATCAAAGATCCAACTGATCACCACGTCTGTATTGTAAATATGCAGTTACAAATAATCCAGCTAAAGTAATAGGAATTAGACCTAAGACAATTCCAAATAGAAAAACTTCAATCATTTCAATTTTTTTGAAAGGGAAAAAGGAGAGGTAATATCTATCCCTACATATTAATCCGCATTGCCCATGAATCTCAATGACCACTAATTGGAAATTGACTCTCTAAGGAAATATAGAGTCTATCAATACCACAGAAAGATTTCTTTTTATGCGTTGTGTTCATTCAATTAATTTCAAATAAGTCGTATCTTGGTCAGACCAATAAAGAGAGCTGAGGTTATAGTTAAAGCTGCTAGTAGAAAACCGAAATAACTAGTTATAGTAAGCATGAAGATGAAGGAGCTAAATGAAATGTGTTCTTTTTATACATATGTTTAGAAAGCACTTCCCTAAATTTCAATATACGAAGATAAGCAAAAATACCAATTCAAATGAAAGAATAAGTTCAATTGATAGTTGTTAATTCATCAATCATTATAGACGGGATTAACAAAAACATAGAGTAAGGGAGGTAGAAAAAGAGATCAATTAATCATTTGTAATGTCTACCTATCCCTTAATTTCGAATCAAGTGATTCATTAGATAATTCTTGAGTAGACTAATATTAAAATAATAAAATAGTAAGAAATTCGAATCCATATAGAACAAAATTTGAAAATCATTTATCTTTTCTTTTGATCTTTTTTTTAATCGTATCGAATCTATTTTTCGATTTTAGAATAAAGAGTGACCTTATAACAATAACACCTTTTTTTCTTGTCATTTGAGATATTATGTGAATGAATCTACTCCTGAATTTAATGAGTAAAAATGAAAATAAATAAAGTAAAAATAACAAAGGTATCGTACAACTGATCAAATCACTCACGAAAATCAAATCTTTATTTTTGTCCAACTCGATTCTAAGACTAGTAATTCCTATAATTTTTTCTTTCTTTTCTAGGTTCTACATTTTTTTTCCATATTTATTAGAAATAGAAATTGTCTTTTCATATCATAAATTCCCATCCTCGCAGCTAGTTCCAGAAAGAACCTTTCGATCGAATACAAGAAAACAATGTGTGCATCACGAATACTGATTATTTCAATTCTATTTTTTTTGTTGTTCTCTTTTTTTTTTCAATACTATCTACCCCTTTTACTTGTTACTCTACGAGGAAACAATTCCTCTTAAAATGTAAAATGAAAAAAAAAAGATTCCAACAAAAAACTTTTCTACAGTTTAAGCTTATATCTTTGAAAAGGAGATTTCTCAATTTCGCATCGAATTGAATTGTGGAAAAAATGGAGAGAAAGAAACCTTATAGAAATTGGAGAAATTCGATATTGAATAATACATGCATGATTCTACATCGACAAGCAACAAGAAAAGAATAAAGAAATTATCGAGTACTTCATTTTCATACTGATTCAAATTGCGTTGCTGTGTCAGAATAAGGATAGCTATACTGATTCGGTATACTCGAAAAACACCCTTGGTACAATATTGACGATCTAACAAAGATTGAACTTCAGTGAATTTCCATTTACTGATATCATCTTTTATGGAATCGATCCCCCTTTAACTGTACAAGAATATGTGGAGCTCAGCATGTCTGGAAGCACAGGAGAACGTTCTTTTGCTGATATTATTACCAGTATTCGATACTGGGTTATTCATAGTATTACTATACCTTCCCTATTCATTGCGGGTTGGTTATTCGTCAGCACGGGTTTAGCTTATGATGTGTTTGGAAGCCCTCGTCCAAACGAATATTTTACAGAGAGCCGACAAGGAATTCCATTAATAACTGGCCGTTTTGACCCTTTGGAACAACTCGATGAATTTAGTAGATCTTTTTAGGAGGACCCAATGACCATAGATCGAACCTATCCAATTTTTACAGTGCGATGGTTAGCTGTTCATGGACTAGCTGTACCTACCGTTTCTTTTTTAGGGTCAATATCAGCAATGCAGTTCATCCAACGATAAACCTAATAAAAATTATAGAGCTACGACACAATCAAATCCGAACGAACAAAATGTTGAATTGAATCGTACCAGTCTCTACTGGGGGTTATTACTCATTTTTGTACTTGCTGTTTTATTTTCCAATTATTTCTTCAATTAAGAGAAGAAAAAAGAATAGTATAATACTAAATCATAATAAGAATTATCTTAACCCATTCGGAAGGATCACATCTCATAATTATCTATGGCTGTTTATGTCTTTAGCATGACAACTTTGATGAAAGAAATGGTGGAGGGAAGCGGGATAAATGGCCGATACTACTGGAAGGATTCCTCTTTGGATAATAGGTACTGTAACTGGTATTCTTGTGATTGGTTTAATAGGTATTTTCTTTTATGGTTCATACTCCGGGTTGGGTTCATCTCTGTAATAATCTAATAATAAGATGAACTAAGTTGGAGACATGAAAGCTTAAGAAGGCAAGGGGATCCTTCTTAAGCTTTCATAATATTTTATTAGTCTAAATAAAAAATAAATAACTTTTCCCGATTTTGAAAAAAAAACTTCATTTCATTTTTTTTCTGATAATGTTTTTGAAAATTTCATTAATTGATTTAGAACATCTCTTATTCGCTGATAGTATCTTATCTATCTTTCAAAGTTCGAAGAAAGAAGGAATCGCTCGATTTGATTTTCCTGAATGACACAATTACAATATATATTTCTATCAATCAGATATTATCCAAAGCAAATCCTTTTCGAATAGATCCTTACTCTACTCTATTTAGTATCTCATCAAAGTTGAATTTTTTTCTAAGTTCATTAGAATAAGTTCTATTTTATCAAAAGATTTCCCTCTATTTTTTGTTTGTTCACTACTTTATATATGTATACGTAATAAATATAAAGTAGGGGTTCTGATAAACCTGGAAAAAATATAAACTAAAGATAGTAATCTTTTACTAACGGGATCAAAAACCGGTTTTCTTTGACACAAGAAAGGAATGCAGAAAATTCCTTTCTTGTGTCAAAGAAAAGACTAAGAAGAAGAAGGCGAATAATCCTTTGTTTTCTATTCTCCACTTACTTATTTTATGTTTAGTATCCAGTGAAATTTTCGATTTGATTTATTCTATTAGAATAGAAAACGATTGATCCATTCTATGACATTTCAATCTCACAAGAGTGACCTAGTGACACCGCTCGAATTTGGCTTAAAAAAAAGAAGGGATAAAGTAAAATAATCTTTTTCACAATATACATACTATGACTAGTAATGCGGTACAAATAATTCCCGATATCGACATCTGGAATAGAAACAAGCAAAAAGCTTTTCATAATTTTTAATCATACATAATATAATTGAATTGTCAAAACAAAAATTTGATTCTTTTTACGAATTTGATATTGGAAATCCGCGAATCTAGAAATTCATTTCGGACAATTGAACCTTCTCAAACTGTTTCTTCTTAAGAACCAAAAATATTTGTGCCAAAATAACAGATGCCAAGAAGAACAAAAGGCCTTGGACACGGAATGGATCTTGAAGTACTATTTCCGCATCTCCTTGACCAAATCCACCCACATTAGGATTACTCGTTAATGGCTGATCAAGTTTGATAGATTCGCCTTCGGAAACAAGAAGTTCTGGCCCTGGTGGAATAATATCAACCACTTGACGTTCATCTGACGCATCCGATATGGTTATTTCGTATCCCCCTTTTTCTTTTCGTATGATTTTACTTACTACACCAGCCGCTGTAGCATTATAAACTGTATTGTTACTCTTGCTCCCATCGGGATAAATCTGACCCCTTCCTCTGTTCCCGCCTACATATATGGGATATTTTAAGAAGTGAACATCTTTATTAGTAGCGGGGTCCGGGGAAAGAATAGGAAAGGTGACTTCACTATATTTCTGACCAGAAACAGGACCTATCACAAGAATATTTTTTTTATTGGGGCGATAGCTCTGAAAAGACAGATTGCCTATCTTTTCTTTCATCTCGGGCGAAATACGATCGGGAGGCGCTAATTCAAATCCCTCAGGTAAAATAAGAACAGCCCCCACATTCAAACCTCCCCTTTTACCATTAGCAAGAACTTGTTTAACTTGCATATCATAAGGAATTCGAACAACTGCTTCAAATACAGTATCAGGAAGTACCGCTTGCGGAACCTCAATATCCACGGGCTTATTAGCTAAATGGCAATTGGCACATACAATACGTCCGGTCGCTTCTCGTGGATTTTCATAACCCTGCTGTGCAAAAATGGGATATGCATTTGAAATGGATGTCCGAGCTATGATATATATCATCAGCGATACGGAAATAGATCGAATAATCTCTTTCTTTATCCAAGAAAAGGTGTTTTTAGTTTGCATGGTCCAATCATTGATCCCGAAAATTTCTACAATAAAATTAGGTAGGTCGCTTGTATAGTTCCCTATCCACAATTCTGCTATTTACTTTATTGAAATCATTTTACTGGAATATAAGGAGTAGGAGAAATCCCTGTAGGGTAGAAAGAGTAAGTACGTCTTAAAATGGAAATGCTTTGCTTATGTACCTTATGTTACAAAGTAACAAATATTCTAGTTAGATCAGTCATTCATTGAATGATAAATCACTACAAGTGATGGAGATATACGATTTAAATAACGGAAGATCCAATATTTAAAAATTGTATCCAGAATGACTGGAAAAGTAGAAACAAGACCCGATATAATTTGATCGTTGTGAGCAAATCCAAAATCTTTGTAGACATAGCCAATCATTAGTTCCCAACCATGGGGCGAATGGAATCCGATACATAAATCAGTTAATAAAAGAATAGAAAAAGCTTTTATTGTGTCACTTAAGTTATATAGGAATTCTTGAACCCAAGAGTTAAGAATAGCAAGTTCTTCATTACCCAGAATAGAATAACCACTTAAAATAATGAAAGAGGTTATATTTGTCGATAAGTGCAAAATCATATGGATATGATCCTCATTGTGCATCTTGATCAATTGGATCGTTTCTTTGTGGATTCCTATACGAAGTGTTTGTAGATGTGTTTCCGGGTATTCTTTTATCATTTCGTCCAAGAGTAAGAGTTCTTCCAATTCGATGAATTTTTCTAGAATACTCTTTTCTTGAATATCAGTCAAAAAAGTTTCGGATTGCCTAGTATTCCACCGATTAGTAATCCAAAATTCAAGACTTTTATTAAATGAGAGAGAGATCCACCAGGGCAAAAATACTATAGATGTAAGATATAGAAGAGGAAGAAATGCTTTCTTTTTTACCATTTTTTCATCTTTGAATTGTTAATGAATCCACCTCATTTGTTGAATCTATGTGATCTACTATTTCTATTAACCCTAAGTTCTATTACAGGGCATCGGACCTATGAATCTATTCCCTGTTTTTTATTTGTGATTCAGTAGTTAGTCCTTGAATTTAGAAAGAATACAGAAATAGAATAAGAGCCCGTTTCAAATGAAGAAATAAGAAAAAATCTTGTTTCCAGATACCTCAATTGAATTGATCAAATTCGAAGCCCTTTTCGATAAATGCTTGAAAGAACCAATTCAAGCAAGTAATGAATAGCAAGTAATGAATATTATTTCAAGCAAGTAATGAATATTATTCGGATTTTAAGCCAAAAGAACTCCCTTTGTCTTTTCTATCAAAAAAGAAAATCTTTCGAAAAAAAAAAATGGCCAGCTACCCCACAGTTCTAGTCCAGGAAAAATGGAGAGAGATTTATTAAGAATATTGTGATCTACCGATCATAAATTCAAAACCTAATGTAATGATCAAAAATGAGTGGCAAAACAAGACAGAAAAGTTATCCTTATAAGAGATCCAAGCAATCTTTTGACTTTGATCATTAAGAAAAACAAAAGAAAAGATAAAAAAAAAAAAAAGAAAAGTCGATTGACAAAAGAAAGGAGAGAGAATTTCCAAGATATGATCTATTTGTATCTAACCTATCAATTCATATTGAAAATAAAAAGAGAAATCCTTTATTCCGAAATGTTTTGATATACGAGATGAATCTATTATTTTATTTCGATTTGTTACTTTTACTTGTTTTTTAGTAAATTGAGTTGAGTCGATTTCCATACGCATAAATTCTTTTTTATGCATACAAAAAAAATTTCGTTTTATGGATGTTCCATATACGTATACTTTGGCTCGAATGAACGTTCTGAAAAAATTTTATTAAGCTATGCTATGCTGAAGAAAGAACAGAGAATTCTTGAATTTTTTCCCTGCCGCTGGGAAAGAATTTCTTCTTCAGTTCAAGTTCATTTCAAAATACTTCAATCGGTACGCGCAAGCAAGAAATAGGCCAATTCGGCGGCTTTTTGCTCAATTTCACGCGGAGTCAAATTCTCATCAGTACGCGTCAAGGGAACGGCCCCCTGTCCTTTGATTTCCATATAAAGGACACGACGAGCAGAAATACCCTCTTTAACTTCGATTCGGATGGACTGAATATCTTTCATACGAAATCGTAGAAAGATGCGACGATTTTGCCCAGGAAATCCCCAACGAAAAATACACACTATTCCTTCTTTTCTATCGAATCGATCATAGCCACTACCTACATTCCACGAGATTGTGCACCACAAATAGGAACTAATAAAGAGACCTGCGATACCGTAGAAAGACATCACGATCCCTTGTGGAAAAAAAAAAGAATTTGTTGAGACGGAACTAAAGATATCAAATTCTTACCGAGATAACTGGAAGATCCAACTAATACAAATCCTAGTGAACCTAAAAAAAGGATAAAGGCCCAGCAGAAATTACTTATTTTTCGAGACCCCACTATAAGTTCTATCCATATATGTTCTGATCACAACTCATACTAGATCCAGTTGCATTTTATTGGAATTGAGAAAATAGTCCAAATGAATTTGACTTTCGTTTTTTTGTTTCCGAAGTAACTCTCATCAACTAGTGTCATTCGAATGTAAGCCTTTAGGAGTAATTCATCTAATTGGTTAGATCAAATTGGTTAGATCAAATTGGTTAGGTCTAAAATAAGAATATCCCTTTTATATGATCTCCTATAGATATCCACATATAGATACATTGACTTTCCATTTCCTACATCCACCTCGATTCCGATCTATTTGAAAATTGCTATAATTTATTTACCTATATATTTACGCATACATAAAAGCTATGTTCGGAGGAAACTGCCATATTCTACTAAATAGATATCTGTGTTATCTATATCTAAGTCTTGAAAAAAATAGATAAGATTTGCACCTATCGAATCTAAAAAATCTTGTTTTTTTGAACATGAAGAGATAAAGAAGCCATTGCAATTGCCGGAAATACTAGGCCCACAAAAGGCACAAAGAAAGAGGGTAAGTTGTTAAAAATTATCATAGAATGGGTACCTCGATTTAATATTTGTACCTGTTATTGTTAGAAAGATACCTTAGAATAATTATAATTCGTATATAATTATATTGAGTATATCGAAGTGACTATATATATTAAATAATAAGTGTAAGGAATGGATAATTAAATAAATGAGACTTATTCTTCTTTATCTTTCTACATGAAATATAGAAATATACGTATGATAATCTATTCTATTCTTGTCTTCAAATTCGAATTGAATTCGAATTTTGATTTTATTTAAGAAATAAAAAAGAAAGAGTTTCTTACAAATTCACGAAGGATTCGTTAGAATTCAATCCAACAACAGGATTCTTAGTAAAAATAGAGATTCTCGGAAGATATAGTAGAAAGAAAAGATACTCTATATCTATCTTTTCTATATTTGAATTATATATACTATACATACAAAGCAAGAAGGAAAGATGACCTTCGGTTTATTTTTTTGCCTTGCCCAATTTGAATTTTGAAGAAGGAACCATTTTTTTTTATCTTGTTGCTAGAGGTTTCCTAATTAATAATCAGGAATATCGGTAGAAAAAAAAAAGAATTATCCGCACGATTCTTTCTACAATTTACAATTAAATATTATGATTATGTCACCAAAGAAAAAAGAAAGTCTTCTTTAGAATTTTTACTTTGATTCCGATAAACTACCTAATTGTTCGCTACAAATACAAAAATGTAACTAAATAAAATAAAAATAATTTGACTTAAGGCTCCACTTAACTTACTAAGTGAATTTTAATTCAAAGGAAAAAAAGCGTGAAGCTTAAATAACTCACTCAGAACACCCTTTAAAGGATTACGTGGTACGATTGGATCGAATAAGCCCTTATGGAATAAATATTCAGCCGCTTGTGAACCTTCAGGTACTATCTTATTCAATGTTTGTTCAATTACTCTTTTACCTGCGAATGCAATGTAAGCATTAGGTTCGGCAATAATAATATCCCCCAACATCCCAAAACTAGCCGTTACCCCACCAGTAGTAGGAGATGTAAGGATTGATACATAGAATAACTTTTTATGGGATTGATAATCATATAAAGCAGCAGATATTTTAGCCATTTGCATCAAGCTCAAGCTTCCTTCTTGCATACGTGCTCCTCCGGAAGCACACACTAGAATCAGAGGTAAAAATTGATTGGTAGCATACTCGATCAAACGGGTGATTTTCTCGCCTACTACGGATCCCATACTACCCCCATAAACTGAAAATCCATAACTCCAATTGCTATGGGAATACCGTTTAGTCGACCTGTGCCTGTTTGAACAGCATCGGTTAATCCTGTCTTTCTTTGATAAGAATCAATACGATCTTTATAAGGTTCCTCCTCCGAATGAAATTCAATAGGATCCAGAGAAACCATGTCTTCATCCATAGGATCCCAAGTACCTGGATCAATCGAAAGTTCGATTCGATCTGAACTACTCATTTTCAAATGATATCCACATTGGTCACAAATATTCATTTTGGACTTCAAAAGTTTCTTATAATTTAATCCATAACAATTTTCGCATTGAACCCACAAATGCCTATATTTTTGAGTCAAATCGAAATCAGTAGAATTTTCTCTTCGAGTGAAATCAATACCATTCCTGCTAGTTCTTATACTGGAGCTCCCCTTTCATTACTATTTCTACTTTCACCATAAATGTAACTCGAAATGTAACTGTCACTGGAATTGTCACTACTACTTAAAATGGAACTCTCAATACAGATTTGAGAACCAAGATAAGAGTTAATGCAACTAGTAATGTGATTATTCCAACTGTATTTAGTATCATACATGGAACGATCACAGGGCGGATCATCATTCTTAGATCCATTCTTCAGATAAGCATAAGTCCGATAACTAAAAAAAGAACTTTCTCGTTCACTCAGTAAAGAAGGATCATTGTCAATCTCAAAAATTTGATTAGTAATATCAAAATATATGGAATAAATATTCCTATTACTATCTCGAACTAAAAAGGTGTCATCAGAGATAAAATTACGAACGTCCCTGACGCCCACGAAATGAGTAGCATTACTGTAACTAGAACTTTCACTCCAACTATGAATCTTTTTATCCGTATCGTTTCTAACCGGATCTTCACTTACACTGGTTTTTTCAATAGGATTACCAAAC
>CM029466.1:40630-443130 GCA_017140185.1 Eucalyptus polyanthemos subsp. polyanthemos | reverse complement strand
ATTTGAATAAAAATGGTAACCATGGAACGCGGACAGCTAAGCCCTACGTGCGGATTCATGGCACCTCGTGCCAAGCTATCGCGTTGGGATCATCGATGATAGCATTTCACCTTACGCACACCGTGCCCTGGAACCTATGCACAGGCCGAGTGGGTAGCTATGTGCTGCGCGCACGACTCCTTCATAGCATTAGGGCTTTGGTTATTCCCGCGCGGGCGCGTATATAACTAGAAAGCACTTGAGCTTGATGTGGATTAATCAGAGCCCTCCGATTCGCCCGCCCAAAAATATTCGAGACAGCGCTCAACCCTTGCCCCAGGAGCCTTCGGCGGCGGCAGCTCGACGGCATGCCGCGAGGCCACCGGGGTAAATGGCGGCGGCTGCTGGAAATGGGAGCGGGGTTTCGCTTCTTGGCCCCATGGAATGACCCGCCCGGGCCGAATTCATGTACTCAACGCCTGCCGCCCCTGCGCGCGCGCCTCGCCGGAAGGTGAGGGAGGCGGGGGAGAGCGCCCTCGGCGACGGCGGTTGCGGCGGGCTCCGGCGATAAGGGCTCGGTGGGATTCGATCTCACTCAGCGGCGGCGATTAGTTAGTGAAGAAGAAGAATTGAGGGAGAGTGAGGAAGCTCGCTGGGCACCTACTCAAAAAATATGGTGAGAGAAAGAGGGGGTAGGATTGGAGGAGAGATTTAGAGAGAAAATGAAGGAATTAAGGAAGGAAAGATAGTGTTTTGGATTTGTTACATAAATTTATTATTATTATTTTGTTGTTGTGGTGGTTGGGTGTGTAATATTAGATTTAGATTTAGATTTGATTTAAATTTGGACTTTGTTAAAGATTTAGATCTTTAGTTTTGTTTATAGTTTATAATTTAATAATATGCCAGTAGTGATGGAAATTAAAATGACAAATGATTCCTTCAATTCTTTGAACACACGTACAAGAGTAATTAGGGTCCCGATGGTGTTTGTGTTGTGGTTGTGTTGGTGTATTGTTAGATAATTTTATTATTATTATAATTTTATTATTATTATTATTATTATTATTATTATTATTTATTGTTGTTGTTGTTTAACATTAGATTTGGTTTATAGATTTAGGTGTGGAGATTTAGATATTTGCTTTGGTTTGTTTGTTCTTTACAATTTTATATAATTCAGTAAGTTATGGGATTTGGTGGGTCGATTCCTTGTTATTATTTGATAGACACGTGAGAGAGGAAAGTCTTGGGAGATCCTTTCGGAAATTCTTTTCTCATTTTTTATTCGGCTTGATGATTTAAACCTCATTCAAATTTCTAATTGCTTGATCAATTATGAAATAGAATAAAAATAGGCTTATAAAATAAAGATGGCCTTTTGATCAATTTTTTTATATAATCAATAATTAAAAATATTGTAATTCGAAGATTTAGTCTAAATAAAATATTTGGTTTCATATGAGATCGAATAGTGTATTAGTGAATAAGGGCTATTCCTGCTTCCCTGGAAATGGAAGAATCAAATAATTTATCCTGCGAATTAAGATAACTAGGAAGGTTTGCTTGAATTATGATCAAAAGAGGAAAAAAATTAGCATTTGGCATTTGGCATTTGGCATTTATTCACTTTATTGATTACATCATACTTATCCTACTTAATTAAGGATAAATGCGTAAATCTCGATAATACTATCTTATCTCTCCAGCACTCAATTCCAAATTTGAGCCTTACCCAAAAAAATGAGGCTCAACTTTTTCGATATATCTCTTCCATACAAATATGTGTGTATGTATACATGCACAATTCTTTGATCTGTCGAGTTAATATTTGCTTTCTCAAAAAAAAAAAAACTCAAATGTTTCACAACAAATGAGTCTACAGAATTTACAAGGTGTCGGTTTTTTTTATAAAGTACATTTTTTGCTAGTATATATAGAAGAAATCCGAAATATGCATTTAGTTTTAGACTTTTCCCAATAAATTTCATCTCACACCTTACAAAATCGTCATTTGATAGTGGATGTTGGATAGTACCTTTAGAATTCATATTACTTAAATATTTGAAATTTAAGTAATTCCCATCTTTGGTAAGTCAAAAAATTTCCCGTCACATAACACATCTATCAATCCTGAAAATCTGAATCTTCTATCTTCTCTTTTTTTTTCTTTTTTAATTCGTTTTTTTCGTGTACTAGCAAAGAGCAGGCACATATGCATGTGGGTAAAAAAAAAAAAATGTTAAAAGCATGCATGTGAAAAAAAAATTATTTTACAACGTAAATCTGTTCAGAAAATAAATTTAAATTTTAACGATTGTAAAAAATACGTTGAAATATTTGCGATTAGTATGGTTATGTCCATTATCTTGATTTGCCGATTTTGTTATATATTACCGCTGCAATGCATCTCAAAAAGGACATGGACATCGCATGGATTAGTCTAACCTTCTTAAGGAAGGTTCTTAGCCGGAAAAGCATTAAAAAAAAAAAAAAAGGAAAAAAGAAGCCTTCTTAAGGAAGGTTATCGGAAATCAGAAAAAAAGAAATCAACTTTTTGAGAAATTATCAGCGAGAAGTAAAAATATATAGTTGCAGCTACTTGTCCAGAGGACGTAAATTTTCGTATAATGATTAGTCGAGCATACTCGGGAAGAAAAAAATGTTACAAAATTAATGATATATATTAAGATGAGTAAAAACTAATTGTTTCAATCTTGATCTTGGCCTTTATAATGGCTCAAATTAGAGATGAGCAGTTCTATCCAAATTAGTTCCCAGTTTTAGAATTTGAACCTATCTCAAAACTATTTAGAGATGTGTAAACAAACCTCCTGAACTAGTCAGTTTTTGAATCTTAAAAATGGAATCGGTGTTTGGGTACTCTAGTTCCTAATTATAAGGGGGAACTAAATCAATTACATATACTTTTTTTTATTTTTATTGTATTTCTATAAAAAAAAATTAATGGGTTTTTTTTTAGAAAATAGAGTTCGTAATTTCACAAGATATACGAGATCGGAACACAAATTGTCTCAATTTATGAATTTGTTCCCAATCATTTTTTTACAATAAAATATTTAGATGAAAATATAAAAAAAGAAAATTAGTGATCGGTTCCATTTGACTAGACTGGTTTAATCCTTAGTCGGTTTGGTTCACGGTTCCATCTTGGAACAAGATTGTACCAAAATTAATCATCCCTAGAACCATCTAAATTCTTTTTTTCTTTTTGGTTCCATTAAAACCGACCTTACGATTTCAGGGTCATATTTTTGTTTTCATTTTTTATAAGTAATCTATCAAACCTAACAAGACAAAGTCGTACTATGTCGTCATGCAGAGTAAATGAAAGGGTTATTCAAAAGTAAACTAGAAACACACGTGTAAAATGGCGATAATTAGTTCATTTGAGATTTCCAAAGTGCATTGAATACGCAGTTTTTTCCTACAATAAATATGCATATATGTTGCAAATAGATTCAAGTAGATTCTAATGGGTACAAATCTTCCATCTAAACTGGAGCAAATTTTAAACTAATCATAGTAATGGAATAGCATCATTAGTACGTAATGATGTTCCAAATCATAAAAGTTCGATATTACTAGCATGAAAATAGGTGAAAAAGATCCATGGAGTCTTACCGCTAGTTTTAGGATTATATTCATGGTTAGTTAGGATTCTCGAATTCGATTATCTAATTTGTGATTAAACGTCAGTTGATTTGCTTCTTACTTAGGAGTTGAATCGGAGGCTCCAAGATTTGAAATCGAGAACCCGGATCAAAGAGTTCAAAAATCAAGGACGAGACTAATTTTGAGAATCAGTCTCGTCTAGTTCCCGATTCCATCCGAGAATTGAGACCCATTTCTCGCCCTAACTCAAATGGAGAACTTCCATTTTCCTCCGAGTGGCAAATTTGTAATTATGGGCAAAAGCAAGTAGCACGGGATGAGTGCTTGCGTGCCTGAATCTAAGTTCACATTATTGTCTTTTTTGGTCGGAACGCAACTTTGTGGTTTTATGGCAAAAGGTGCTTTAGCATGGCCGACCAAAAAATGATGGAACCTAATTCATGCTAGATTTTAGAGAGACAAAATGCCAAACTTTAATTGGGGATTTATTTTAATTCTTTAATTTCCTACCCACGAATTTCATGAACATCAATAATGTCTACCATCAAAACTTACCGTGATAGCTTTTTCCCTTTTTTATCCTGGTAACGGATGGCATGTTTAGATTGGCTCCAATAATTTTGCTATGGTTACATGAACATTTCGCATTCCAAATTTAAATTCAAATCATTCTCATCTCATCTCTTGACATACAATTCATTTTTCTTAAAATGTTTGGACCATGAAAATAACAAGTATAGCCCATTTTCCTTTTCATTTTTTTATGCACTATTTTGCTCTCTTTTTGTAAGTAACAGGAGATGAAAAAGAAGATTGAAAAGACAGATAACGACTTGCCATCAACAACTTCTTCTAAGCCATAACACCATAAAAGCATAGTCAAATATCAATAATGTCCATTTTTGTTTCTCGAATGATGCGTAATTCAAATAACATTTTTAAAAAGCGATCGTTTATATCATTTAAAATAATTAGTTAATGAAAAGTGTCTTTGTTTTTTATAAGAATTCATATTTAAATATTTTTTCATTCGTTTTTTATAAATAATCATTTTTAAAAATATACATATTTGCAAATCATTTAGTCTCGGCTAAATAAGAGCATTCATCAATGAAGGCTCGCATTGATCCAGATCACAGTATTATACATGAGCATCATTATCAAATGCAGAAAATCAGGAAAGCTCGTGACATGCCACGTAAAGTGGTTTCCCACGTCATTCCTCACCCAATTAATAAATGACAGGATACATTGATTACACTTTGACCCCCAAAAATAAGAGGGGAAAATTATACCCTTTTTAAGCGAACGTACCTTGGCGCTTTTTGTACTCTTTCCCTAACGGGCTCTTTTAATTTTAATCCATCCAATCGAATCATTCTACTTTCTCGAATTTGCTAATGAAGTGCTTTGCAGAAAACTTGGACCACATTCAAAGGGACGCGGCTGACACGGGGGTTTTACAAGATTGAAACACGCAAGTGCTCACGTCCACGGGTTTGTAAAGATTTAGCTTGTTTAAACAATGCTCAAGAACTACATATGTAAATTTAGCCTATATTGAATAAAAGGATTATTTGCATTACGCTATGACATATGTCAGTGAGATCTTAGTCCCGTTTGGTTCAACTTTGGGAAAATGGCTTTGCATTTCACTAAGTATCCTTGAGAGAATGAGAATTTTGGGAAAGAAAGTGTGTTTGGAAACCAAATTTTTGTGTATGTTTGCAAAGCTATTTCAAAGTAAAAAAGAAAATTGAAAAAAAGAAAAAGTGAGGAGGAGATGCAAGCTGGGTGATCGTGGGGGTGCGGCTAGTGGCGGTGGCGGCGGTGGTGGCGGGGGGCCGTGCCGTGTGAGGCGGCTTCGGCTGGGGAGTCGCCTCGGCGACGCCACGTGTGGCGCCGAGCCTCGGGTGACGCCTTGAGTCGCAGCGACAGGCGTCGCTTGGTCGCGCGGACCCTGGCGGCGGCGCTTAGGTCACTCGACCCAAGTGATGCCCGAGGGTCGCCTGACCTCGGGCGAGGCACGTCCCGGTAGCCCACTTGCGGTTGAGTGCCACCAACCGCGAAACTCCGAGCGACTCTCAGGCGGGGAAGAAAAGGAACAGGGAAGAATAATGACTAGTGGCTCTTGGGTATTTTGGAAATGCCAAAGCCGAAAGCAACTACCCGGCGGTGGGCTTTCGGCACGTGGAATGCGCGTTCCGCCAAGGAGCGTTCGAAGTTTTGCCCAACACAAAAATTTCCCTCCCAAGGGCTTTCAGGGCTCAAAGCCCCTCGGAAAGCATCCGACCAAAGACGGGACCCTTAAGTAGATTTTAGCGGCAGAGGATTTGACCAGAAAAATTGTGAGAATAGAAAAACTTAATTCGATTAGAAAAGGCGTGAAAGTATGGGAATAAAAAGTATTCAAAAATGAATTTGAGACTATACCGATTTTCCATTTTTCAAGCTCTTGCTCGATAGTGAATATGGCCCACTTGTTTAGAAGTCATATGTGGTCCATCATATGACTTTGCACTTTTTGTCAGTATCACACCGCAAAAATAATTGAATTGACTCTGTATGAAAGCTAATTAAAGGGCCGTAGCATGTAAAGTCGAGCCCATCTCTATTCATCTTACCCTTCTCAATTAGACATTTATCGGACAATAGGAAGAAGACAAAATTGAATTTAAGTATGTCCTTAAATTATTTCGCCGAAACTTTAGGACGTAAAATCCTTGGGTATCCCTAATATAGATCTAGAAATTAGTAGGCTCTCTTTGGTGGGAAGGGTAAACTGTATAACACTTACATGGGTGTTTAAGGAACTAGTAGACCGCATGTGCCAATGTAGGTGGGAGGGATAGGTGAAAAGCCTACGCGAGGTTGACTTGCGCTTCAATTAGTGTCTCTCTTGTGAAAATAGAAAAACTTAATTAGATCGGAAAAGGTGAAAAAGTATGGGGATAAAAAGTATTCAAAAACAAAATTGCGACTATATTGATTTTCCATTTTATCAAGTTCTTGCTTGATAATGAATACGTCAATTGTTTAGAAGATCATCGGTGGTACGTGATATGACTTTGCACATTTTCTGTCAGTGTCACACCACAAAAATAATTGAATCGGACCTCGCGTGAGAGCCAATTAAACGGCCGTAGCACGTAAAGTCGAGCCCATCTCTGTCCATCTTATCCTTCTCAATTAGACCTTTATCACACAACAGAGAAGAAGACAAATTCATGTTATGAAAATTAGATTTTTCAAAAGAAATGAATTGATAATGTGTTTTATGAATATTTTCGTGCATGTGCCACCTATTAATATTGATATGTACAAAGAACAATGACACAAATAATCCTTTTTTGTCTACCGTCTTGATAATAGTTCGTGGAGCTTTTAATTAGTCGATATGATTCACGAATTTTGACCAAATATGTAATATTTTCTCCAATATTTAATTTCATTGTAAAAGTTTGTTGTAATCCTTTTTTGTTAAGCTTAATTTAATCCTTTCATTTTAGTGGCTTTTCACATATTTATGGACTAAATTAATCATTTACCAATGGTTTGAGTCATATCCGAGCAAATTAAAAATTTAGTGGCGATATTGTCGTTAATTCAAAGTTGGAGAGCCATATCAAACAAATTAAAGATTTAGGAGTAACAGTGCATATTCTTTCAAAGTTCAAGGATTAGTTATGTTATTTTCCCATATGTAAAGTAATCTTTTTGCACATATCGGTTTTATCATCGAAACCAACTTTAGAAAATTAGCAGATGATTTGAAAGGTGTGGTTTGTATGCTTATAAGAGGTAGGTCATATTAGGATGATGGTTTTAGGGTGGACAATTTTCATTCCAAAATTGAGAACCGCCCACTAATTGATCCATGGAACTTATTGAAATGACCCAACTTCGGAAGAGGTGCGAGATTTGAGGGTGAGTGATGAGGTTAGAGGCCAAAGCCAATGGAGAGTGAGCGTGACAGAGGGGTGATGAGGCCAGAGGTGATTGAAAGCGATAGTGAGAAGGGGTCGACTAAGCTGTAGGGCATCGAGAGCGAGAGTGAGAGGAGGCAAGATCATGAGATGAGTGACGCAAGAGATGAAGAGATAACTAGGGCTTTGAATTGACAAGTTGAAATGTAAGAACTAAGAAAAATACACATGTGCATGTACCCATTTGGTCCAGATGAGTAGTTGCACACTTGGTATTAGGGGTTGATCATTACTTACTAATTTTAGTAAATTGGAATCAAGAATCAAATGGGTCCACCACAGAAATCACTAGTTACTGGTCGTCCGTCCAGTTTAAACGTCTAGGTAGTCTCACTTCTTTTGCACACTTATGGGTTACACTCCTTATTGTTATAGACTTTTTATTTGTTTTGTGGAAAATGAATATTATTGAAAATGCTTCTAAAAATGATTGTTCACATTATTTGAAATAATTAGTTAATTGATTTTTTATTACCAACAATAATTTATACCTAAATATTTTTACGAATGATTAAAATTATCTTCATTCATTCTTTTGCAAACAATACAAATCATTATCTTTAGAAAATGTATTTTTTAAAGGGTTAATACCTAAAAAATTCCAAATTGATGACAAATTTATTTAAAACTAATTTTTGACCATAAAAATATCAAACTGATATATTTGTGATAAATTTACCATAAATAACAAAAGAAAACCTCAAATCGATATGTTTATGATAAATTCACCCCAAAGTAATTCTTTTGATTGTCAAAAACCCCAAAATATGTATATTTATGACAATTATACAATTTGCTAAATTTGATTAATATCACAAAAAAATTACATAGTTGATATAATTATACAAACATATAGTGAAATATGATATTAATGTATTGATTAATTGTTAAATCAATAAATCCGATTTAGTAATTTGATAATATAATTTAACGAAAACTACCAAATGATAAATTTGTCATAAGTGCATTAATTTGGGATTTTTTTGATAAAAAAATAATTTTAAATAAATTTATCACAAGTGTATAGTTTGAGAATTTTCAAGATATTAACTTTTTTTAAAATCATTCATTTTCGACTTAACAAACCAATGAAATAAAAAAAAATCGAAAAATTCGGAAGCTTCTCCGCCTTGAATCCCGGTTCGAATCCGGTTCGCACAGGTCTGGCCGGCTCATGTCACCTTGCTTGCCGCCACGTTCTCCCAATCCACGGTCACGCTATCAGACTTCCCCTCTCGTGGGACCCACTCGATATTTCCCTCCTTTCTTCTCTCTCTCTCTCTAACGCTGTTCACAACCGCAACCGTCAGATCCCCGCGCCCCGATTTTCCGTTTCCCATCCAACGGTCGCCGGCCCTTCTTCTTCCTCCCCTACGGCGTACACAGGCAACATTCCCATAAAAAAAAATCGAACCCTAAGACCATCCGCCATTTCCGATTTTCCAGGACCGCGGGGCAGCGATTCCGACCGGCGAAACGCCACGCGCCGCCGTGCAGGGCTCGGTTTTCGCCGGCGACGTGGTTCGCGCGGGTGGTGCTGGAGACGGGTGCAAGCTAGGACGGAGGAGGTTCCGTCGGAGAAGGAGGAGGCGCGAGAATGAGGTGGATTACTACAACATACTGAAGGTGAACAGGAACGCCAGCGACGAGGACCTGAAGAAGGCCTACAAGCGGCTGGCGATGATATGGCACCCGGACAAGAACCCGACGAGCAAGCGGAGCGGAGGCGGAGGCCAAGTTCAAGCAGATCTCCGAGGCCTACGACGTCCTCAGTGACTCCCCGAAGCGCCAGATCTACGACCTCTACGGCGAGGAGGCCCTCAAGTCCGGGCAGTTCCCGCCCCGGGGCGGCGGCGTCGGCGGCGGCGAAAAGCCGCATTTCCCGCACCGGCCGAACCAGGGCGGCCACCACCAGTTCAACGGCAGCGGGGCTTCGTTCAGGTTCAACCCGCGGGACGCAGAGGATATATACGCGGAGTTCTTCGGATCGAGCAACGGAGGAGGGCGGCGGGAGAGGGAGGAGGGCGTACGGAGAGATGGGTTCTTCAAGACTTCGAATGGCGGGGCGAGCGCCAGCCACGGCGGGGGTGGGGAGCTGAGGAAGGAAGCGCCGGTGGAGAACGTTACCGTGTAGCCTGGAGGAGCTCTATAGAGGAGCCAAGAAGAAGATGAAGATTTCGAGGACGATTTCCGATGGGTTCAGGTATGTTATCCGGTGTTCTGTTTTGTACTTTGTATTGTGGTTGTTGGTGTTGCAGTCTGTTTCTTTGATGGCATTTTCACTTGGGACCTTGGAGTTTTTTGCATTACATTCGATTCATGAGTCCAAATCGTGGAGATGCTGAAATTTCGGAAAAAAGGGTAAAATGTTTTATCTTTGATATGGTCCTGAAAACGTCCTGCGGCAATTAGCGCAGGGTGAATAAATTTGGGTTTGTAATGTTCTGATTGCCTCGGGAGTTCGGATTCTTATAGTTGGAGGGATAATTTTAACATAGAAGTTTGTTTCATTGCAGATGCATTAGTAATCTGGTGCTAGATTTAGTAGGGATCTATTTGATGGTCGAGGGATCGTGAAGCTTGTTTTATAGAAGGTTATTCATCTTAAAACTGATATGATTGTGAATACTCAATATTGGCTGATTAAGTGTTCATCTCAGGTGTATGGGTGAGAGTTTGATTGTGATTTGTGGAAGTGAAATCAGTCATGATTGAAGTGCAGTCCTCTTGGAGTGCATAGATTGTGGAATGTAGGTACTATTGCGTTGGTGATGAGGAACAAAAACACCTAAGTTTAGCTGTTTATTGGATAGGTTAATCATTGAGTCTGCACTCTGCACAATGGGGTTATGATTTGAGTCTTGTTTACCATGCATGGAAGGATGTGATGTATGGTATCCAATTGGTTTGGCATTACGTACAATACTTGCTTGGGAGACTTTTGAGGTCTTTGTGGCAGTTTTAGGAAAAATATGATTGGGAGGAGAAATGGATTCATTGGGGGATTCTGGCAGTTGAATAAATGTCATCAACATTTTGCTTAGACTACTTGAGACCATAGAAATTACATGCTTTAATTGCTTGATGTTAAGACTAGGAATTGCATGTTTAATTGTATTGTTGTCTAAACAAGAATTGGGAAGCTTTTAGCTCTACTGTCTACATTGAAGCGTATTTTTTCATGGTGAAGGTTTGGGAGTAATTGGTTGACAGTTTATTAGCCATTATCTCACTTTCTAATTAGTGTCTACATTTCGTCCAGCAGCCTCTTCGGTTATGACTGAATAAATTGAGAGTTTCCTTTTGCTATTAACAACATCATAAGGAGATAAAAGGAAGTTTGTTTATCAAGTGGCTTTTTTAAATTTGCGCCAGGCTCCCCTTCTTTCTTTTCACCATTTCCTGTACACAGCGATGAAGAACCTCTATATTTTCAGCATCACTTCTTACCATCTTGTAAAGGCCCTAGAATGAAATCGGTCGCTTGGCACATGTTTCAAGTTGATCAGCTTTGAATCTTCATTTTCTCAAGTTAGCCTTGCCACTCTTCCTCATTGCTAATTTATACTCCCATCACTAGTCATTTTGGAATTGCAAGATTCATTATGGTGAAATATCATTTCTTGAGTATAGGCGTATTGTTTTCCAGTGAGACTTTTCAGAGTAGAAAAGTCAGATAGGCTTTAGATGATACATGATAGGTAGCTTAATCATGGGCCCTTCTTATTTATTGACCCATTGTGCTTCGGCAAAGTTGGAACTGAATGCAAGAAATGATAAATGACAATTTGAGACTGTTGCATTTTCTTTCCACTTGTCTGTCTGTTCACTGTTTTTTCTTATGGCTATTAAGATGACAGAATTGTTTCCACAAATATCTGTTAAGAGCAAGATGTTTTTGGGCCGGACTACACTATGGATATGAAAATGTATCTTGACTCTGCTAAATTGAGAGAATAAGCAAACTTGCAACGCCCCTGCTTGACCTGGTGCCCCATTTTCCATTGGTGTCCCGTTCTCTATTTTTTGTCTGATCTCTGATCACATTTCTTTCATCTCCTTTCAGTAAAATTCGCACTGTGGAGGAGATATTAACCATTGAGATTAGACCAGGTTGGAAGAAAGGCACAAAGATCACTTTTCCTGAGAAGGGCAATCAGGAGCCCGGCGTCATCCCTGCAGATCTTATATTCGTGGTGGATGAGAAGCCGCATGCAGTTTACAAAGAGATGGTAATGACCTGGTGGTCAACCAGGAAATAACATTACTGGAGGCGCTTACTGGTAAGAACCTTGAATTGACAACCCTGGATGGTAGAAATCTTGTGATCCCACTCAACGAGATCATCAAACCTGGTTTGGAGAAGGTCGTTCCCAATGAAGGAATGCCTATCTCTAGAGAACACGGGAGAAAGGGAAATTTGAGGATTAAATTTGATGTCAAATATCCTTCAAGACTAACTGCAGATCAGAAATCTGATTTAAGAAGGGTTCTGGGTAGTGTTTTGTGAGAAATTGTCTTAACTGACAGTATCAAGACAATTTTTCACAGAATATTACCAGGGAGCATTTTACTATTATTTTGGGATGTACAGATATATCTCTAGAATGTTGGAAAAATGTGAATAGTAGGTAATCTTAAGGGCTCCGGGATGTGGGCCGACCATGGTTCACTATTTTTTGCTTTTTGGCATTTTTGAATCTGGATCGGACATATAGTCGGGGACAGAAAATTGCTATATGGTGCAATGAAAGGTTTAACTAAAGGGATCATATCTGTAAGTTTGGTCGGACTTTCACGATTGCCATGTGATATTGGTCTTTGCTCTTAAAAGGTCCATTTGTGACGTCTCATCGTTTGCACTTTGGAAAAGAATGGTAGATTGTTTTTGATCACTGGGCAGCGTCATTCCATTTCATTGATCTGATTTTCAGCAGCATATGGCCTACAGTTTGTCTTCCTCTGTTTCATTTTTTTATAAACCTGCTTCATTGGGAAGCCAGAATCATCATAGAAAATAAATCTTGACACAAATAGCTAGGGGTGTCAAAAAAACCGATCCGACCCGATCTGAACGACCGAACGAAACAAATTGAGTACGCGTTTCGGGTCTTAAAATTGTTCGGGTAACAGATATAAAACAAGTAAAGAAATATGTTTGGTCGGGTCAGGGTTCGAACATTGTTCGACCCAAACACAGTAGTTCCAAATTCCAAACAAGTTAACTAACCCAAACACGTTCTGATCTTTACCCCCAAACAAGTTCCATTTCCGATCGACACGCCTCTGCCTCACCGTTGCCGTCGCCACCCCTCGTCTCAACGCCCGGAACCCTAGCCGCCACCGATCGGTCGATCGTTGCTGTCCGTCACCGAAAACCCCTCCCCTTCCCCTTCCATGTTAGGGACGAGCTGAAATTTTGACGTTTAGGGTTCGAGTTCTGTGGGAGATTGGACAAGTGAGGCTGCTCGCGAAGGAGGACTCCGAGGCGGGACGACATCTCCACGACAACCTCGGCATTGGCAATGACATGGGAGTTCTTGGGATTTTCGGAGTGGGTTTGGATCGTTCTTCTCTGATTCCTTGATGAGCGCGCGTCAAGTGTTTGATCAGGTGCCTGATAGAGAGATGTGGTTGTATCTTGGACCGTGTTGGCGTTTAGTTCTGATTTTTCACTTGCTTGAAACGAATGAAGGGGAGGCTCAAGATGAGTTTTTCGATATGTCCTCCTTTTGCCTTCTAGGTTCTTGACTCGATATGTTTAATCCTTGGTCTCGGCCAATCTTCGCGAATGGTTCTACTTGTGGGAGCTGCAATTATGGCTCATATTCCCTTTTGAGGATTTTGTGTGTCTGGCCCATACGGCAGTGATGGCCGCAGAGAGGTCGACAGAAGTTGGGGAGAGCTGAAGTTAATGCCTTTTTTCGCCTCTTGCATGTGTCTTGTTGTGTCCATCTTGTTCCTTCTTCTGAAAAATTTCTCTGCTTCATTTTTCGTGCTTCCAGTTCAGCCTCTGCTTTTTGGCAAAGTTCTCACCTTGACGATCTAGATGTGTTTGGTTTCACATCTCAATCTTTCTTTGTGCTCTGTTTCTAGCGTCGCCATCGAATATTTCTTCTTACCTCGACTACCCATGATGTTGTCTGTCATGTGCTTTTGAATTTGATCTATTTCCGTATGCAGGTTCTGGCTCTAGTTGAAGAACAAAACATTCCAGAGGCAAAAATGCAAGAGAAAAGAAAGGTGAAAAAGAAGAAAAAGCGAAAACCCAAGCAACCAGCCGACCCGAAGCCGACTAGAACCATATTAGATGGTCTATTGTGTTTGGGTCGGTTCGGAAATCCGAATTCTGATATGTGACCGATTGTGTTTGGTCCGGTCGAACAACAAAACCGATCCGACCCATTACACCCTACAAATAGCTCCTTCTTCAGTGCTCAATTGGTCTTGACTTTCAAGCAGACCTATTAAACAGGTGGGTTGATCAGGTTTGGATCAGGTTAAAAACGGTCCGAACTGAATTGATCTATTTAAGCTTGTTTTGATTAATTTTTATGCAATAAATTTATTAACATATCCCACGTTCATGCCTAACCCCTACCCATATAGCTAAAATACTTTAATATTCAACGCCTAGAAAAACTATACCCAAAATGAGGTGAGAGTGTGGAGTGAGTGAACACAAGATCTAGAGGGCGAGAGAGTTTCAGAAGTGGGTTGGATTTAAATAAGTTTTGAATCCATTTAAAACTCATATTTTGTAGGACTTAATCATTTTAAACTCAGTTATGACCTATTTGTTGAATATAATTAATTCGAAGAACAACTCAGCCCATGAAATATGGGTTGGACAAGTCTATCTTTTTGAGCTCAGGGTAAATAAGACCTGATCAATTGGGGCGAGTTTAGTTTCTGCGAGACATTTTAGAATTATCAATAGTCCCATGCCCAACTCCTTTGTTCAGTCTGATCTTCTGGGCTTGTTTCGTAGAGCAAACTGAGTCGGGAGTCGGGAGTCGGATAATGATGTCCGATTCGCAAGCCCTTTGGCTAGCTCGGCCTGGCCCGTCATCGATCTAATTCCTCTGGTAAGATCAGGATGTGTGTCACAAATATAAAGAAGGCAGCGAGGCTTAGACTTCAAAAATCATCACTAGAGGACAGAGACATAGCAAGAGGAAACCTAGGGCATCACGACTCTACTGAAATTGAGAGATAACGACGTACTTTTTCTCAAGTGCTCTTGCTTTCGGATGGCTTTATGTCACCACCCCACCTTGTTCAACTCCAATTGGAGAAGAAGCCAAAGAGTCGACTCCTTCTCAACTTATCTTTTGCATTGAAAAGACAGAGGCAAAGCAGGGTGGGTCCATGAAATCAAATTGCATCTTGGATTCGAAATCAGCAAGATGATTAGACTCCACTTGCAGAGTCTTTTGAACGTTGAGTGGCAAAGATACCAAAGCCCAATGGCCAATCGATCGCCCACCGTCTCCAATAATTCCTGCCTCGCTCGCTTCCTTTTTGCATGGTGTAGTCCCTATCGCAATCCCATCCGCTCGAACTTTTGATCCATCATTTTTGTAATCGTGATGCTAATCGAAGACTAAGTAAAAGTTAAAGTAGAGTGGGTCTAACTTGTCGTGCATGGCTCTATACATGCCGTGCTTGTGCTTCGCACCCGGGTCCATTCATGCTTCCGACATTCACGCGTATTGTAAAGCTTGAAGTGTCGTGTGACAAGCTTTGGTAGGAGAGGAGTCGTCGATCTCGCGTTCACGTCGATTCATGCTTGTCTTATTTTTTTAATACGGGTAGTTTGGTATTGGCTAGGCCAGCTGTTTACCCGCTCGTTTAACTTCGATTCGATGATTTTTGACTAACAAAAACCAACCCTTGATACATAATTCAAGCCCCATTTCATAGGGTTTCGTGCGCACCGGGGCGATGTAAAGACGGCTTGTCTTTTGGAACACGAAATATGCACAAAAGACAACAAGCGAAGTGGTTCAATCACGTTCGACCAAAAAAAAAAAAAAGGCGGTTCAATCACGCATTACTATTTCTTATGAAGGCTTCACGTCGGTAATCAAAGCCTAAGAAAATGTGAAGTGACTACTCCACTTTTGCGCTTGTCAATTCTTGGTTGGATTTCTAAACTTTAATTTATGCTCGTTTAATGTTAGAATTGACCAAAGCAAATTATCATGACCTGCACTTGCGACATTATTACAAACATATACATGAATGACAAATCTTAATTATTCGAATTGGGTGATTTGTTAAACGTTTGGGAAAAAGAAATATGGTGAAGTCCTTTAAAAAAGGTTTTGTCATTTTAAAATTTAAGATTGTTCTCATTTTCTTTTGTTCCCATTTTTCTTTCGAATTTCTTATGTCTCTAATGATAATGTTGCCATCATTGTCAACTAAAGACAAGCATTTACTTGGAAATCCAAGTATTTGCATTAACCTCATGAAATTAATTTGGGGAAATTATTTTTAAAAAAGTCCTAAATTCATTGCCCTTCGCTATTTAGTTACGAACTTTTTAATTTAGTAATTTAGTTTTAAACTTTTTGATAATTTGCAATGAAGTTATTTTGGCTAATTTTGACAATAAATTGCTAATGTGGACTTCAAACGCCCTACTTTAGCGATCGATCTTGACATGAACAATTTTTCAATATATATATATATATATTTTTCCCCTCTTCTTCTTCCTCTAGTGAGGTTGGCATGGGTTGACCTCGCTAGCTTTGGAATGAGGCTTGACCTCACCAAATTTGGCGATGAGGTCAAGCCCTGTTAGATTCAATGGAGGTGAGCCTTGCTTGGGGCTAAGCGAGGGTGACCCTCTCTTTGTGGTTGATTGCCAACTATTGTTGAGGCCCAGTGGTTGGTGGAGAAGAGAAGAAAAGAAGAAACAAAATATTTTAAAAAATTGTCCATGTTGGCGTTAATTGTTACACATAGGATTGCCGGTATATATGTTATAGCGATTTCAAGTGAAAGTTGGGTGCAATGACCATATGACAAATCCTTAAAAGATTTAGGATCAAATTGACCAAATTGAAATGTTTATGATTGAATTGGTGTAAGTGTAATAGATGTAAGATTTTTTTGATAATTCTCCCAACTTGATTAGTGAGTAAGGGACAAACTTAAGCATGGTTTAAATACGATATAAATGTGATATATCATATCATCAAGTATAAACGATTTGATTTGTAGTCACTAACGTGCGCGGATTAATATTTTGTGGCCCCGTTTACTTCTTTGAAGTTGTGATCGAATATTTTGTTTGCGTAATTACAATATTGTAATTTGCAAATTGAGTTTTTTCCTCTATCGAATTTCAGATATAATATATGTATTGTCTAAATAAAAAGATAATGGTATGTCCCAATATATATTTTTAATTGATGATGAAAAGATTCGACCAAAAAAAATGATTATGAGAAAAATTTATGACTTGAAGAACCGCCACATCCCACTATTTACAAAATTAGCTTTAGCGAGTCATTCCTTTTTATATAACACTCGTCAAATTAGAGTCGAGGGACATGCTAACTAAAATGGATAGATTTTGAGAGTCTATTCATTTCCACGAAAATTATAACATTTCTATAAAATATTTTCCAAAGAAGCCATTTTCTAAAAAAATATAATTATTATTTGATGTTAAGTGAAATCTAAAAATGAAATACTGTTCGATAAGGAAAGTATTTTCCTCTATACACTTTTTTATTTACTTTATTTTTATAATCTATTTTCATTAATTTTTATTTTTTTAAAAATCGATTATTAAATTATTTTTTATTTTTTCTTTTCTTTGATTTCCTCTTCTTCTTCTTCTTGGCCAGTCATTGGCCATAGGCAAGCTCAGGCTCGTTGCTCGCCAATTGTGCATGTTGACAAAGCGGAGCTTGCTAACCTCGAGCCTCACCGGATAGACAAGCGGTGAGCTTGGGCTCGCCAAAGATGGGTGAGCCTTGTGCTTGCTAGTGAGCTCGAGGCTCTCCTATGGTTGGTCACTAGCCAACCAGCCAATAAAGAAGAAGAGGCAAGACAAAGGAAAGAAAAAGAAAAAAAGAAAATAATTCAATTAAAAAAAAGAGGAGGGAGGAGGAAGTGGAAGCTTGTAGGGGTGCGAGATAAGAGACATAGTGAGGAAAATGTTTTTTCACTTTTCAAAAATGAAAAATATTTTCCCTTAATTTAGAAGACTTTTTGCCCTTCATAAAAAATATTTTTCCTAAGTAATTTATTTATCGTGAAACGAATGCTAGAAATTCAAAAAATATTTTCTTGAACTTATTTTTGTAAAATGAATGGAGCCTTGGTTATTAAATTAGTAACCTTCATATGACAAAAAAAAAATAGCGACCTTTTGACCCCTCCTAAAAAAATAGTAATATGATAATACCAAATTTTAAATAACGAACAATTCATGCTATCCTACAATTCATGTTTGCGCATGTAATCATTGCCAAAATTTTCATTATCATACAACAATTTAATGAAGTTAAATGCTAAGTCATGAACATCGAATTTTCTCACCACATGATAAATTACTGTATGCAACCAGGGGTACAAAGCTAGCCTGCGGTTGCGTACAGTGTCATAAAGCATGCTAGCTCCATAATGGGTATTTCACCTACCTCTACTCACTCCAGATGCAGATGACTACTATACTAATCTATTCGACGGTAATTGGAGTGTACAAGTACACCTTGACATGAGGTTTACTTTTTTCATTGTAGGGTTTTATGATTTCCTATCTATTTTTATCTTCCCAATAGAGAGGGAATATGAATGACTGCACGGGGTCTCCCACCTAGGCCAGGTCCCGCCTGTTTCCTCCTTACCTTATAAATATATAAATATTCCATTAGATGTTTGAGTTTTCACACATCTTTTTCCCTTATAGAACATCGTGGGGCGTGATTGACGGTCAAGGATGTTCTGGGTCCCACTCGAGAGTTGGGGCGTCGGTTGCGCTCCACGCATATTATTCTTTGACCCACTTTTTTTGGGGTAAAAAGGAAAAGAATCATTAAATTCGGACAAAAGGCAAAAAAGGAAAAAAGAAAGGAGGTGCCACGGACGAGTACGGAGGAGTACGTCTGTCCGGAGAGTGGGACAGGCCGCATGTGGACAGTCCCATTCGTTCACGTGGACTCTGCTGGACAAGCCTGTCTGGTTGAACAAGACATGGGCCCCACATAGTATCACTGATTAATTTAATAAACCTTATTTTATATTGGGGAAAAAAATATATTAGGTGCGTTTTTGATAACTTTATTTATTTATTTATTTTGGACAATAGGACAAATGACGTGATTCCTGAATATTTAAGTTGTGTAATATGGTCCTTGGCTATACGTATAATGTCTTTAGACTTGTTAAATGGCTATGTTGGGTCGGGTCAAAAATGGTCCGACGTAAAGTGCTCACTTAATCCGTTTATGATTTTTTTTTATGAGCTCGGGAACTCGCATATGCCAGTAGGTGAGATAAATGGGGTAATCTTGCGGAAGGCCCCAAACGTCAAACTTAAGATCCGTCTGGTTCGTATATTGGCTCATATTACCTACCATGAGGATCATAGGGCGCTTATCCGATTAGTAAAGCATGTGGGTGAATAATTTATGATCTATTTATCGCGTTGTAAAATTTTTAGGCAAATTTCGATCTATATTGATCTATTTAATTAATCCTAAATTTTTAGGTATTGCTAAAATAGTTTTACACAACACAAATTTAATGAAATTTTTATATATATTTTAAAATAATTATTTTAAAAAAAATCAATTTTAATTATTTTTAAAATTAAAATTAATTTTTTTTATTTTTTTAAGAATATAATTTTTAATTTCTTTTTCTTTTTTGTTCTTCTTCTTCTTTGGCACGACGACATCGGTGATAGGTCACAAGCGAGTCGAGCAAGGCGAGCCTCGAGAGCTTCGCTCGGCTCGCCAACGTCCCGGTGAGCTCAGGCTCACTAGATCGGCGAGCTAGCCTCACTAGGCGTCGGCGAGGCCTCCGCCTCGCCAATTTTGGCAAGCTCAAGCCTCGCCGATCTAGCAAGCCTCGATCCTCGCCTCACCTTGACGCTGCAAGTTCGAGTCTTTCTTAGATTTGGCGAGTTCGATTTTTATAACAAAATATTTTTGTAAAATTAAAGAGGAAGAAAGAGATTATGAGGTTTTGATTGAAAATTGATTCTAAATTCAACCAACTTAAGACCTACTTATCTTAATTTTTTAATTGTTAAATTCATTTAACTACTTTTTTTTTAAAATAAGTGATCAATCTATGATTCATTTATGATTTAAATGGGTCATATATGGGTTTAAGATCCATTTTGCCACTTCTAAATACCGTCCATGAACTTTCGAAATCACGGATGAGTACTACGGAATCACGGATGAGTACTGTCCGGAGAGTGGGACAAGCCGCTTGTGGAAATTCCATTCGTTCACATGGATTCCACCGGACAGGCTTGTCTGGTTGAACAGGACGTGGGCCCCACATAGGATCATTGCTTAATTTCATAAACCTTATTTTATATTGGGGGAATGATAATTAGGGGCGTTTTTTTATTACTTTTATTTATTTATTTATTTTGGACAATATGACAAATGATGTGGCCATGAATTTTTAAGTTGTGTATTATAATCCTTGAATTTTGGCTATACGTGTAATATCGTTTTATAAATTTTTAATTTATTCAATACGGTACTTAGAGCATGAATGAATGTTCAATATATTTTCTAAATATTTTAAAATTCAATAATCACATTGAAATTTCAATGATCATATTAAACAAATTATAAATTCTCATGTTCCAACATCAAAGGACTCATTGAATTCCGTAGGTCGAAAGTGCCAAAATGCACGTACATCGTTACATCCGATCTCGTATTTACGATAAACTCTGCTGAGGAAAGCGAGGGACGGCAAAAGTACGCCATATTTTGAACGCAAGCGCCACAAGTAGTGAAATGATTGCATCGGATTTGATACAATAATTGGTGAAACTTATGTCGTGATTTGAATTCCTTTTGGAATGGAATCCTTTGCTTGCTTGTGTTGGCAAGGCAATTTTCTTGGATGTCACTTCAAATGAGAATTAAACGGAGTAGGTGTGGAAATCTTTGGCCACCTTAACCGGTCAAGCAAGCAGGCCTAAGCCACTGGATCGATTCGGGTGGCCATTGATACCAAGCCAAGACCATATCAATCCTATGAATTTTTCTTTTGGATTCCATAGTGAGTCGGATCTAGCCTGAGTTAGTTGCTTGTACTTGAATTTCTAGAAAATAGCAGGAATCGCTAATGAATATCATGACTGTTTTGGTCATGCGAGCTGTAAGAAAATCATCATCCCTATCCACCTCTGCGGCGTTGCGTTCGGCTTGAGCTTTGTGCCTCCCACGAAAGGTGCAAAGTTCGAATCCCAACGGCGTTATTTAGTGACTTAACCTCGGCATGAGTGTGGTGGCCGAACTGCGTCGACCCCGATTCTTTCGCGTAGGCTGTGAGCATTTCGGGTTTCTTGGGTCATCAAAAATAAAATAAAAAAAATCATCGTCCTTCAAAGGATAGAGTTTTCCATCACGTATCTCGAGGCAAAGTGCCTTTGTGATTCACGGAGGATTTGATTCATTGAGAAGCTTGCTAAACATGTGATCTCTCTTAAACACACATGAAATGTACAAGGATGTTGTTGATACATGTTCAATGTATTCAGGTAATGCCGGACGCAAAGAAAATTGTCACCCCCATCAAACAATGGAGTTTTTTTGTCGCATATCTCGAGGCAAAGTCCCTCGTGATTCATGGAAGAAGCTCGCAAAACATGTGTTCTCTTTTAACGGGCATGAAAAGTACAAGGGTCGTGTCGATAAACATGTATCATTACTAAACATCTTTATACACCAAACTTAGTCTAAGCAACATTAGTCTATCTTATAATTTTGGAGAGAGTCACTTTTCTTTTCAATATACTCCCATATAATAAAATTTACCCCGCATACCAAGAATCAATTCACAAGTACATGAAAATGATGAGTTAACATGTGTATTATGGTTCATGACCTATGAATTTATTCAATATGATCTCTGAATTATTGGTAAATGTTAAGTGTAATAATTTCATTTATATAAACAACAAATTAGATGTTATTTGGTGATGCGGGCTATTATAAGCCGTGTGTAGCTTCCTTATTTGGTCCACCATTTAAACTTTAAGGGTTGGAAGTCATAATGGCATATTTTGTCATCTTGAATTAACTAGAAAAAGGATATCAACAATTTTCATATAATTTAGGAACCAAACATTTGTTAATGATGAACAAATTAAAATTCTAACTATCGCCAACGGTGGCTGTGATGGCTAGAACTTTACTCTCCCGTCTGGGGGGAGGGGTTCAAAACCTTGCATCCCCATTGAGTGATTTTTTCGCGGCTGGATCTGTGGTGGTGGCTAAGTTTGTTTGGTAGTTCCCAAGTAATAAAAAAAATTAAAATTTCGGAATCGAGATTCGTGTTTCATGTTCAAGGACCATTGTGGTAATTCCACATTATTAAATATTAAATCATGCTTGTACGGAGTACTTGGACTTGTACGGTGTACTCGGTCTTAGTCGGCATTTTGACGGAGTGGACGGAGCAGTCGTTGACTTTGACATCTGGACACAATGCTATATTCTAGTCCACCTACCTAAAGCTATTTTCTGGGTCGCTGTGAAGTGAGGAAAAAGAACACGAGAAAGAGAGAAAATTCGAGCGAAAAACTAACGAAAAAATCTCAACTTTTTTCGTCGAGAATTAAAAAAAAAAGGCATGTTTAGCTTTTGAAAACTATAGAAACTTTTGTGAAAATCTACAAATTCACATACTTTGCAAGATTCCAGGTGCCCCACTTCAATAAATATTGAATTATTCAAGCTCTAAAGTCCTGAAAAAAAAGACTACATTGGACTTCATTAAAAGCATACTAGGATTATCAGCAGGCTATATGGTTGCAGACCGGTGTCGTCGTAGGTTTCGAGGTTTTCTTTTTGTCTTTTTTTTAATTTACACGGCGCTGTTCCCCGTACTGCTGCACCAAGCGTACCGGCCACTTTCAGCGCACCGTACGAAACTGCACACGGAAGCAAATTTGGGTTGAAAGGTTCCTGCTTTTTCTTGGACTCCTGAACCTGTGGTTGAAAGTTGACAGAAAACGTCGGAAGAGGATTTCCGGAGAGAAATATGCTATCTCCTTTTCGTCCTTGGCAGCCTATTTGAGCACTACCCTTTGCTCGTTTTGCTTCCTCACCTTCCTCTGTGCTTGGTATTCTTGGGGAGAATTTCGCTTCTCCGGGTTGTGACAGGTAGAGGGGGAGAGAGAGAGAGAGGGAGGAGAGATGGAGGAGAAGGCTCCGGTTCTGGAGGCAGTGCTGAACGAGGCCGTCGATCTGGTGAGGGATCTCGGCCGAAAAGATGCGAGCTTTTTTGTGGTGGTGTTGAAAAGTTTGAGACTTGATGCAATCTTTTGGTTGGTGAGTGCAGGAGAACGTACCCATTGAGGAGGTGTTTCAATCCCTGGTATGTAACAGAGGAGGCCTCACCGCAGCGGCTGCTGAGCAGAGGCTGGAACTTTTTGGCCACAACAAGCTTGAAGAGAAGAAGGCACTGAGATCACTCACTGTCTTTTGATTTGACCAATGTGTGTGTGTCTGTGGGTCTTTGTTGGTAATAAAGATTTGCACTTTGTTGATTTGTTTCAGGAGAGCAAATTCTTGAAGTTCTTGGGGTTCATGTGGAATCCCCTGTCCTGGGTCATGGAGCTTGCTGCTATAATGGCCATCGCACTTACAAATGGAGGGGTTGGTGAATTTTTCCTCTACTGTTCTGTCTCTCTTTCTGTTTTAGGGTAAAATTTGAGTTTTTGTGAAAGATGGTATCCATTTGTTTCTGATTCTTCCTTTGCAGGGCAAGCCTCCAGATTGGCAAGATTTCATAGGCATCGTCACTCTTCTGTTTATAAATTCAACTATTAGCTTTATCGAGGAGAACAATGCCGGTAACGCTGCGGCTGCGCTTATGGCTCGTCTCGCTCCCAAAGCTAAGGTATGGGACTGCGGCAACATGTTCTGTTAGTTGCAATCAAGTGATCTTTGGATGTTCTTTGACATTTTGATGTTGTGGAATGGTTGCGGTGATTCGCACGAATGATGCAGATGCTTAGAGATGGAAGATGGGGTGAGCAGGATGCTTCAATCCTGGTTCCTGGTGATATTATCAGTATCAAACTTGGAGACATCGTTCCGGCTGATGCTCGCCTTCTGGAAGGAGATCCTCTGAAGATTGACCAGGTGACTTCTTCGTTACCATTGGGTTTGAAATGATGAGTTAACCCATTACTGAGATTTACTACCCCACAGTCTGCTTTGACGGGCGAGTCTCTTCCTGTGACGAAAGGCCCTGGAGATGGGGTTTATTCAGGATCCACATGCAAACAAGGAGAAATTGAAGCGGTGGTTATTGCAACTGGTGTCCACACCTTCTTCGGAAAGGCTGCGCACCTAGTTGATACGACTAATCAAGTGGGACACTTCCAGAAGGCAAGGCGATAATTCTATATAAACATTAGGCTTGGCTTTCTATTTGATGTGTTTAGGTTGTCAAAAATTTGTATTATCATTGCGTTTCCAGGTTTTGACTGCGATCGGGAACTTTTGTATATGCTCAATTGCGTTGGGGATGATAGTCGAGATTATTGTCATGTACCCAATTCAAGACAGGGTATACCGTTCTGGAATCGACAATCTCCTTGTGCTACTCATAGGAGGAATTCCAATTGCAATGCCTACTGTGTTGTCTGTGACGATGGCTATTGGTTCGCATAGATTATCTCAGCAGGTGAGTTGTTTCTATTGACAGTGCTATAGGGAATGTGATTGCTGATCTGCTAATGTTGATTCTAGGGAGCCATCACGAAGAGGATGACCGCCATTGAAGAGATGGCCGGAATGGATGTGCTTTGCAGTGACAAGACGGGGACGCTCACGTTGAACAAGCTTACAGTTGATCAGAATCTTATTGAGGTTGGTCATATATATACATGTATAGTATGTATTTTTTGCTTTTGTCTTTGTTTTTTCATATGTTCTTTCGTCATTGGTTTTAGGAGCCTCTTTTTATTGGTGTTGTTCCCTGAACTCTTGATTTTTTTTGAACACGACTTACAGGTGTTTGCAAAAGGAGTGGATAAAGAGACTGTTGTTTTGATGGCAGCACGAGCTTCTAGATTGGAGAACCAAGACGCAATAGATGCTGCAATAGTGGGGATGCTTGCAGATCCCAAGGAGGTGAGTATACGGTCTATAGTTAGATTTAAAATATTTTGTTTTTGTCACTGTTCTAATTTTTTTATGCTCGATTTTTGACTTGTCCACTCTTTCCATCTTTCTTGGCAATGCAAAGGCTCGGGCTGGCATTCAGGAAGTACATTTTCTTCCTTTCAATCCTACTGACAAGCGAACTGCTTTGACTTACATTGATAGTGAAGGTAAAATGCACAGAGTGAGCAAAGGTGCCCCGGAACAGGTGAAATCAGAATTTTATGCCTCCTTAACAGTGCTTCAGTTTTCTCATGTTTGGATTAGTTTGATAGTGCTTCCTCCTTTTGTATGGTTCTCAGATCCTAAACCTTGCACACAATAAGTCAGAAATTGAGCGCAAAGTTCATGGTGTGATCGATAAGTTTGCAGAGCGTGGTTTACGTTCTCTTGCTGTGGCATATCAGGTGATTGACCATGTTCTTTAAATCCTGTTTCCCTAGATCTTGCATACCCTTTTTGGCTCTCCTGTTCAGAATTAGCTTCATGTTACGGTTTGTACATCCAGGAAGTTCCTGAAGGACAGAAAGAGAGTGCTGGAGGCCCGTGGCAGTTCATTGGTGTCATGCCTCTTTTTGACCCACCCAGGCATGACAGTGCAGAGACGATAAGAAAGGCTCTGAATCTTGGAGTGAATGTTAAGATGATCACTGGTTGGTCTCTGATTTATCTTCATCTCCAAGTATGATTGGCCTTGGAATGAATTGGTCCACTCTTAGTGATCCAGAAGTTCACAAATATTTGCACAGTTGTGTTGCCCATCTTCATGCATAAATCAGTGTAGCAGTCATCATGAATTGGACTTTTTACATTTGTATATTTCATTTACCTTTTTATTTTGCTTCACGAATGGAAAGTCTGAAGCACAGAGTGCTTACTGTACGTGAAGCTATGATTTGGCTTTATTTCGGTGATGTGTGTTTAAAAGTGATTACCTTAATACTCCATTGGATCTCGTTAAGTATGAACAGGTACCTTTGCAGTGTGGCGAACGTTTTGGCAGTTTTGTCATACTGAAGCATTTGCATGTGATTCAGTTTTATTTCCTCAAATTCAAAGTCCTAATATCCAATATTGATTATGTCCTTTTTCTCATATTTAGTATGTCAGCATTTATGTTCAAAAGCCTTCATTGGTTGTTTTCCTCCTTTTATGTCTGTTCTAATGGACAGTGAGGAGAACCGCTGAACAAATACTTTGGAAAAAAAATGGACATATTAAGATGCTTAACATTGTGTCATCCTATTTGGACGCACATTCTGTTTGCGTTTCTTGACTTGGTTAGTCTTTGGATGACATAATATCACGTTTCATTTCTCGTGCAAAGTTCTTAGTAAAATGGAATTCTAGCTCTATCATTATAATGGAAAAAACTACGCATAGTTCTTTGGTTTTCTGATTGTGTTGAGCGCTGACTGAGCACTGTGACCTTTATTAGGTGATCAACTGGCCATTGGAAAAGAAACCGGTCGTCGCTTGGGAATGGGGACCAACATGTATCCTTCATCTGCTTTGCTGGGGCAAAGCAAAAATGAGTTCTCTGATGCAGTACCAATTGATGAGCTGATAGAAAAGGCTGATGGCTTTGCTGGTGTTTTCCCTGGTATGGCACTCATCTGCTTATGGATACAAAAACCTACCCATGAGCATGCGCCTATTTAGTATTCTTCATGTTTCTTAAATCCTTTTCTGTGTTCCCTTGATTCATGTCCATACTCTCTGATCATGTGGTGAGGCTGCTAGAATTTGGTAACCAAAACTTGATCGTTGTCGTTAATTTTCATCATAATGATTTGTGTATAGAGCACAAATATGAAATTGTGAAACGACTGCAAGCAAGGAAGCACATTTGTGGAATGACTGGAGATGGAGTGAATGATGCTCCTGCTCTCAAGAAAGCCGACATTGGGATAGCTGTTGCTGATGCAACTGATGCAGCTCGTAGTGCTTCTGACATTGTCCTTACAGAACCTGGCCTTAGCGTGATTATTAGCGCTGTTCTGACCAGCCGTGCGATATTCCAGAGGATGAAAAATTACACTGTATGTAATGGGCCTCATTTTAATCCTCTATCGATTTCTCATCCACAGAGCTTGATGAATAATTTGGCACGTTATCTTGATTCGAATATGTTCATTATTTTCTTCACTGATAAATTTCCAATTTAATCGATTTTTTCTATGTATTTGTCTCCTTTGGCAGATATATGCTGTCTCCATTACAATCCGTATTGTGGTGAGTCAGTGACCTTTTTCTTTTACATATCATACTGTCGGCATTTTCCGGATCTCTAGCAGAATAATCTGTTTAATCTGCACCCAAAATCAAGTGACTAAGAATCATGACCTCATGTTTTTTCCAATGTAATGTATTTCCTTTTTCAATGGTCGCAGCTTGGTTTCATGCTGCTGGCTCTCATATGGAGGTTTGACTTTCCACCTTTTATGGTCCTGATCATAGCAATCCTCAATGATGGTTAGTCGCTCCTTCCCATTTGATCCCCAGCAGCAGCTAATTGCCTACGTGATTTTGACTGGGGTTGTGGTTTCAATATCCTGTATTCTTTATGATTTACTGGTCTGTGTTTCTACTGACTACTTGCTGCAATTGCAGGGACTATCATGACAATATCAAAGGATAGAGTAAAACCATCTCCTCTTCCAGATAGTTGGAAACTGGCAGAAATTTTTACTACTGGCATTATCCTTGGCAGTTACTTGGCAATGATGACAGTCATATTCTTTTGGGCAGCATACAAAACGAACTTCTTCCCAGTAAGTGGATTGTTGCATAATTTAGATTATTGGTGTTGCTCAGATTGATATACATTCTCATGTAGGTTTTACTGTCAAGTCAGAGATTGTGTACAGTTCATCTGGTTCTCATCTAGAGCATGAATGAAACACGGTATATTCATGTTTCATTCATGATTCCGTGTTTCATTCATGATGCAAATTGTCATTCTCATTTTACTTCTCTTTATTGTATTTCTATTAACTTTGAATGGGTTCCACTCATAGAGATTCTGTCGCCTGGAATTTTTCAGCATGTATTTGGAGTGTCCACTCTGGAGAAGACAGCTCATGATGACTTTCGGAAGCTCGCCTCAGCAATATATCTGCAAGTCAGCACTATAAGTCAGGCTCTAATATTTGTGACACGATCCCGGAGTTGGTCTTATGTTGAGCGTCCGGGATTACTGCTGGTAGTGGCCTTTGTGATTGCTCAGCTGGTAATTTGATGACCACCCTGTTTCCTCGTTCTTTGATTTTGTTAACAGTGGTGCAGGAGTGATTTATCTTTTGTACATTCTGAACAGATTGCCACTCTAATTGCTGTCTATGCAAACTGGGGATTTGCTGCAATTGAAGGAATTGGTTGGGGCTGGGCTGGTGTGGTCTGGCTTTACAATATCATCTGCTATATCCCGCTTGATTTTATCAAGTTCTTCATTCGGTATGCAATGAGTGGGAGGGCTTGGGACCTCATGTTTGAGCAAAGGGTATGAATGTAACTTTCCTTTTACTGTTAATAGTTCACCAGGGAAAGTGTTCTGATGCGTTTGCTTTTAATGCAGATTGCCTTTACAAGGCAGAAAGATTTCGGTAAGGAACATAGAGAACGTGAGTGGGCACATGCACAAAGAACGCTGCATGGATTGCAACCACCTGATGTGAAGTTCAGTGAGCGGAGTCATGCTACGGAGTTGACTCAAATGGCTGAGGAAGCTAAGACAAGGGCTGAAATTGCTAGGTAGGTGGTAATGTTAGGATTACAGGATTATGCTGTGAGATAGTAAACCAGAACATCATCCATGCACTATCTTCCATGTGAACATGAAGAATTAAGGATTGAATATAGGTACTTAAATATAGGAAAACAGGTTGTCATTTGATGGCTAAAATGATGATAAATGTTAAACGCCTTGGCTTATCAATAGATGGAGATCAGAAGTTCACTTCATTTGTAGAAACGGCTTTTTATTCCATATTTAATTTAAGAATATAGTGAGTACCCTGAACAAGATAAATGAACGATGGGATTTAAGTGATAATCAACTTTTTAGCTTTTGGAGTAAGTTGGTCTTAAAAAACTTATCTCCTTGTTTTGACTTTCAATTAGCGTACTGTACCAACACATCTAAAGATGTACAAGCATGTCTGGTCATCTTTGCTTGCTGACATCTGGACATTCCACATTGCTTTGTCTTTTGTCTGTCGAACTCCCGTGTTCTTCTTTTCCTTTTTTGTTGGTTGACTTTTTTCTTTCATTTGCTCTTTTAGGTTGAGAGAACTTCGCACCTTCAAAGATCATTTGAATTCAGTTGTCCGAGACAAGCGGCTCGACATAGACACAATACCGCAAGGCTACACAGTTTGAGGAAGAATCTCGTGCTGTCATAGATTTGCACATTCTATGCAGCTCAGAGTGGTGATGTATTTAGATTATCGTGAGGCTTAGATCATACTTCTAGCTCCTTTTATCGCATTTCCTAGTTTCTGTCCTCAAGGTGCTGACGAGCTGTTGTTAATGTCTAGTATTTATCACTTTAGGTATCTCCAATGCTGGGCTGAAAGAGCCCCTTTACAATGTGCTGTTAGTTTATATATGATGATGCCGGCTAGTTCTATAGTTTCCATTTTGTCCCATTATTTATCTATTAATTTATGGCTACATAAACATGATGCTCTTGCATCTTTGCTGAATCTTGGGTGAATAAACCCCGTCTGGATCACAAAAAACATGGTTGCAATCAAATGATGTGCTAACCCTTACTCGAAATGCCACCATTAATGTCACAAGGTTGGGACCTCAGTTGATAGACCAAATCAATTTTCGTCGCTTTTCCTTGATTAGGTAATCGGACCATGCAAGACTTGAGTAATTCTGCTGACATTTATGCTATTTAAAATGAATTCATGATAACAGAGATACTGCGTCTCGGTGCTTTCACTATGGGTCTGCAATAGTTATTTGCTGCATACCGCTACAACTATATCTACAAGAAGTAGATAGCTTGTACTGGTTCTACATAAATACATCATGTGATAGCCATTTCATTCTTCTTCTCCGACTCTGAGTCGAGGATCGCATCGGGAGTTCCTTTATACTTGTACCACCGAGCACATAGTAAAAAGTAACCCAAGTTTAGAACCCCCAAGGCAGCGATGAGGTAGTAGAAGTAGTCTAATCTCCCTTTGTTTAGATCTTCTGGAAGCCAATTCCCGCTTTCTGCTCCAGCAGTCACCCTGTGGACAATTGATATTAGGAGGCTACTCAAGTAGTTTGCAACTGCAATGCTGCAATAGAACAGAGACCCAGCAACACTCCTCATATTTTCGGGAAATTGCTTGTAGTAGAACTCGACTTGTCCAACGGAAGCAAAAGCTTCGGCGAGTCCAGCCAACGCGAACTGAGGAACCAGCCATAAAGCCGACATAGATGAAATGGCACCTCTTCTTGGTTCGATACCCAAAGTCAGCCTAGTTAAAGCTATGGTCCTCCGTCGTTCTTCAACTAGGGCTGATACCAGCATGGAGATAATGGAGATGAAGATGCCGATGCCAATTCTTTGAAGGAATGTAATGCCGCCTTCTTTTCCTGTGAGCCTCCTCAATAGCGGGACAATGATTCGATCATAGATAGGTATAAAGATGGTGACGCTGAGCATCAAGAACACAACAAAGGAAGCTGCTGGGATCTTGAAGTTGCTGTTTCCAAGGCGTCGATCAGCTTGTGTTGCCTGAAAAATTGCGTAAGTATGTTGCTGGACTATCACAACAAAATAAATTGCCGCGGCAGCCCATATAGGAACCACCCTCATCAAGCACTTCACTTCTTCCACTTGCTGCATGCTACAGAGTCTCCACGGATTGGCTGGCGACCCATCTGGGTTTAACTGGTCCTGGGATGTCTTGATTGCTGCTTTATCTAGGAATCTGTCAAGGAGACAGAAGAGATTCAAGATGTTGGTTTTATTGAAGTTGCCGTTCAGAGCTTCTGTTTACTTGCTAAAATTCTATATTGGAATGTCAATGTAGGCTGTTTACCTGAATTGATCTGTATATGAAAGCTTAGAGTTAAGAGACTCCGCTGGTGTATAGGAGTAAAGAGAAAGCCATGGCTGCTCGGGTTGCTTCAGCCTGCTCTTTTTAATAGCAACTGCTAGGACCTGTACCATGCTAGTGATTGGACTTCCCGTGGCCTTCACTTTCACATATATTTTAGAACCCATGAAGAAGATTGCGCAAGATATGAGCATCAAGATTGCAGGAATCGCTAGACCAATGGCCCAGCTCATGTTCGATTGCACGTAGACTATGAGTGTCAAGGAAACCATCTGGGCAAAAGTGAAGGTGAAGAAATACCAGTTGAAGAAGCTGTTTATCCCTCTCTTTCCAGATTCGGTTTTTGGATCAAACTGGTCAGCTCCGAAAGCTAAGTTGCATGGCCTGATGATTCCTGCAGCTCCTGTAATTAGCAGTGCAAACCCCAATATGAGAAACGCCATTTGCCCTCCAGTGGGGCCAGTGCAGAAATTCCTGCTGCTGCAGTGTGGAGGGTGCAGGTCCTTGATGGCCGCCGTCAGTTGTATTACTTGAAGTCCCTTCACAGCGAAATGGTAACGATATAGAGAGACATATATATGCAATGTCATCCCTGAGTTACCTAATTTAAGTAAAATGCATTTTGCGAATTGCATTTCATCTACTCCTATCTTTTAGTCATTTGATGGTCGGATTTGAGTGGCATATCAGTTATTTACCCACTAGAGTTTTCAATCTATACACTGAATTCACAAGAAATAGATGATGAAGAAGAATTAGGCAGTAGGCACCATGTAGGAGGCAATAGTGCAGAATGCCGGGGTCTTGTAGCGACCGAAGTAGGTGTCAGAGAAGAAGGCTCCCAGCAAGGTAGAGAAATTTGCAGTGCCATTGAAGATGTTGATGATATTCACGGCTGTAATGGTCTTCATGTTGAATACCTCGGTCAGATAGATCAACAGGTTGGCCAAGGTCCCAATGGCTCCAAGCTTCTCAAAAGTCTCATTCCCTGGAAAAATTTCATTCAAAAGGGAAGTTCAGGAGACGGTTCTTAGAAAAGAAAGAGCAGCATGAGAGCACCCAATGAGCTCTCGATCTCACCTATGATGAAGGGCATGGCTTTCCCTCCTCTGTAGTTGATCTTTGGTTCACTGGTCGCGGCGGCCCTCACATCCTTGTCCCTTGTGTCTTTCTCATTCTTCTCCATTCTTTCTCCTTTGTTCTGCTCCATCGTTCCTCTTCTCCCTACAGTGATCTAGTGATCTGCCCGTTTGTCTGGGCTTTATAGGGGTCCATAGTGGAAACAGGTCAGTATAGAACGTAGTTATTAAGAAGAACAGAACTTCCATGCCCTTCCTAAACACCACGTGCCAATCTCTCCCTCTCTCCCTCCTATATATATTTTTGTCTCAGGTATACCCAGCACTCACAGACTCAGTGTATGAGACATCATTGCACAGCCGATGCTACACCGAATCCGTACAACCTAGATCAAATGGGGAAAAGTACCAAAAAAGTCATAAACCTATTGTATTGGTACCAATTCAGTCCTAAACTTTTCAATTGAACCAATTCAGTTCTAAACCTTTTAATATCGGTACCAATTTAGTCTATCGGGCCAATTTTGGTCGGCTGGTGACCGGATGCTGATGTCGCAATTTTTATGATTTTTTTTATTAATTTTTTTCTTTTTTCTGTTCTGCCTCTTCTTCCTGGGGTGGCCGGCGGGGCTCACCGTAGGCTCGCCGGCCACTGGGTGAGGGCCGTGAAGCCCTCGCCTGCCGTCGGCGAGGGTCGCGGCCCTTGCTCGGCCTCTTCCAGGAAGCCGGCAAGGCCAGGGCGGAGGCGAGGGCCGCGAAGCCCTCACCAGCCGCCGGCGAGGGTCGCGGCCCTCGCTCGGCCTCGACCAGGGCCTCGGGCGAGGCGGCTTAGCCCAAATTTGGGCGAGGCCAGCCTCGCCGCGGCCCCGGTCGAGGCCAAGCGAGGGCCGTGACCCTCGCCTCCGCCCGGCCTCGCCGGCCGCGGCGGGCCGGCCTCGCCCGGATCTGGGCGAAGTCGCCTCGCCGGCATCCTGGGAGAGGCCGAGCAAGGGCCGCGACCCTTGCCGACGGCAGGCGAGGGCTTCGCGGCCCTCGCCCAGTGGCCGGCGAGCCTCCCAGGAAGAAGAAGGTAGAAAAGAAAAAAGAAAAAAATTAATAAAAAATAAAAAAAATCATAAAAATTGCCACATCAGCATCCGATCACCGGCCGACGTCCACGTCAGCACCGGCTGGCCAAAATTGGCCGGATGGACTAAATTGGTACCGATATTAAAAGATTTAGGACTGAATTGGTTCAATTGAAAAGTTTAGGACTGAATTGGTACCAATGTAATATGTTTAAGACTTTTTTGATACTTTTCCCGATTAAATGTGACCCAGGAATCTATTACACTACGGCTTTCGAGAAACAGGGCTGCTAAAAATTAAAATAAGCACAACATGGACAATAGTGGTTCTGTTTTGTTGCTTTTCTGGATCTTTTTGACGCGTAAATATGACTCTATCCCTAAGTCAGGGTACTTAGTCATATGCTAATCTCTCTTATCAGATTAATTAATCTTTGGCAGAGTGTGAGGCTGTCCGAGGGCACGTGAGTACCTGTCATGACGGATCAATTTAAGTCCACAAACTGCAAGTTGGTGTGCTTTCTCTGTTTAGAATCCATTGGTGGCGTAAAACGTCATAACGAGGTTATTTGAGTACAGATAAAAATCATTGGAAGAGAGAAAACGGGATCTTACGAAAGAAAAGATTCCTGATTGAACAAGAAGCATTGAGACCTGGCTAACTGGACACGTAGCAAGCGGAACACTGCATTGTCATCGTGGAAAAGGACACAACTACGTGGTGTTCCTTGCATGCAATTTGAACATACCCAGATGTGAAGCAACTTGCAACCGCTGGTCAAACCATAGCCTCTAATGAATTGCTGATTCATTGCTTCATCGGCTCAACCACTCAATTAGGATGCGTTTGTTTTGCCAAAAATAATTTTTGGGAAAACGTTTTTTTTCATTTTCCAGCGTTTGATTCATTTAGAAAAATAAGTCAACGGAAAATGTTTTTTTCAATAAACGGCGGAAAATGTTTTCATTCTAAAGCTTAAATTCGGAAAACAATTTCCCCATTGAAAGAACCGGAAAACATTTTTCAAAATATTTTAAAGTCCTTGCTTGATGAAAATATTATTATTAAAAAGAATTTCTACTTAAAAACTTTGAATTTGTTATTATGATATCTTTTCTTTTCTTTATTTTCCTGTGAACGTAAATCCTAACTCCTTCACCCCCTCCCTTTTGTCATTGCCGCCTCCTCCAACCCTAGCTCCTCTTGCGCTCCTGTTGGCTTTGCTCGTCCTCTTCCTCTTCATCGGCATTTTCTACACCTTCAATCATTTTTCAAATGCAATCTAAACACAAAAAAATATTTTCAGGCACGTATTACCAACTAAAGGAAAATTAACCGTTTTCTTGGAAAATGGTTTCCCAGAAAACATTTTCCAAAAACATTACGTTTTTCATTAAACAAACAAACCTTTAGTAGGAAACTGCGGCAATCCTGATAACTCCTCTCTCTCTCTCCCTCCTAAGCAACAGTGGCCATTGGTTCTGTCAGGCATGATCGCAACGAGTGGTAAATGACAGAGATGACTACTTTCCCACCACAAAATTTCAGGCCCACTCATAAAGTGGAGCAAAGAGATGTAAAGCAAGTCGCAATCGCTTCTATCATCAGATAGACCCAATTTCATTCTTTTACTTTCCCGAAGATTGCCAACTAGAGACCATTTAGGAACACAGTTTACTTAAACCTAAGGGAGAAAAGTTGAATTAACAGAAAGATTCAGGAGATGGCAGCTCTAAAGTTTATTACTTGAATAATATGACGCCACTCCCGGATGGCAATGAGCACCGCTAAAGAATCATTTGATTATTCACGATAGTTTTGTGGTTTACCCAAAATATTAAAATAATGAGGAGATCATATCACTCAGCCAAGCGCGGAACGGTTCTTTTAGGAGGCAATATACCAAGAAGATGAATGATTTAACTTTAGGAGGATTCTAATGTTGGGAGAATATAACTTCATGCTGATAGATACCCATTTGCTTTGAAGAAGTCTCTGGCATCGTGATCGTAATACAACTGGTTAGAAGTGTTCTAAGTACATGATAGCCTGTAAATTTGAATATCCATAAATTTTTGATCTCGTTCTCTTACATGTTATGTATTTTTTTCCTTCTTTCTTTTTTTGCTGTCACACCCCAAAACTACAAAGAATGAGGATGACACGGCCGTCCTTCCACACGAAGGACGCAGTCTCAAACACAACCAACAACCTGATATTAATTTATATATATCTCAAACCATATATACACATATCAGATAAACCAACAAATTGGTTGCAACATCAAAATTTCTATAATCCACAAAAAAGAGATATACATTTAGAACTTAACAATCCAACCACTAGCAAGGATCATGTGCACCACTTCCTTAAATCATACAAAAATATAAAAAATAGAACTCCCCAAAAGTTTCCCACCGATGGTGCTCTCACTCTATTCGCCGCTAACCAAGGAACCTGAAAAGATTAATGGAGGAGTAGAATGAGTAACAATAGCTCAGTGAGTAGTACATATCTTCTAAGCAGATCAAATGACTACTATGCATGTATACAAAGCAATACCAAACTTCATAACGCCAACTCAATATATAAAATACATATCGAATCTTATAAGAGTTATTTCTTACCATCAAAGCTGTGACATCCTGATTTTCGAGTCTAATTTTGATGAGACGAGTTGGGCTTTTCATCAACGTCTCTATAGTCTTTTTCTCTGAGTTGGCCACTCATGAGTTAACTAGCTTATTAGGTAAAGCTGTTAAGGAATCTAAATACAATATACATGAGAATTTGACTAGGAATCAACTGCTTGACCGTGCTAATCTGCAAGGGTCATTACGACACCATTAAAATGGATTAGAGACCGGAGATAGGTCGATTTGATAGAGATATGTGATTAGTGCGTGGGTGATTCCACCTAATTGCAAAATTTCTGTCGAACGGCACTAGACCGATTTTTCTGTCGTTTTTGTATTTTGTGTCCCTATTTGAAATCTCGAGATTTTCACGACGATCGAGAGTCGCCAATGTGTCGAAGACGTACATTGTGAATCGAAAATAATCGACCATGAGTCAATTGCATTAAAAATTCATAAAAGCTATCTAGTATATTGAGACGCACTAAAATCACATCGAATTGAAATTAACCACGAAATTGAGCTCGATTGCAGAGATTGAAAGTTCTACCGTGTCATGATTCATTTTAAGAACATTGACTCACTTTCCAAAATTTTTTCGGAGATTCCGAGATTTTACGGAAAATCGATTTAGAAAACGAACGGAAATTTATTTAGCTCGTTTGAAGGAGATTTTGACTTCTAAGCTGCGCTACTGGGTGATGGGAATTTGTGGAAGTGTGTGGGATTTTTCTTCAACGAAATGGGACTTTGAAATTTGATGTTGATTGGAGAAATCGGGAAAGAAATTGAAGCTTATTTTAAGGAAATTCAGAGGTCGGTTTGCTGGTTACAATTTTGACATCAAAATGGTTAATTTTGGGTCTAAATTGTTAGAAAAAGATCCGGGGACAAAGCATTGATTAAGTAAGATAATTATCTTTGACTTTCAAAGCTTTGTCTTCTCTCTCTTTCTCCTCTCGCACGTTCATTTCTTTTCTTTTCTTTGTGGCTGTCGCTTTCCCTTCTATTCTTATCCCTTAGTTGGCCAATATTGACTTTGATTTCTCCCTTGTCCCCTTCTCTCTTGCGCCACCACCTCAGCCGAACAGCTCAGCTGCTACCCTCCTTCGGCTTCTCTCTCAATCTTTTCTCTTCTGTTTCTATTTCCTTTTGTTCCCTCTCCCTTCAAGCGAACCGAAGCACCATATTCTGTCTTCTTCTTTCCCCCACCGAGGCCTCACGCCAATTGCAGCGCCACGTCCGAACCCCCATCTTCTTCGGTCAACCAACAAAGCTTATTTGACCCCAAAGCCCCACCATTTGGACGCCGCCTCACCTGCGAAGCTGAATCCAGCGCCTGCAAGCCTACGTTCTTCACGTCCGTGAGCTTCAAGCAGCCCATCGAAGACCGAAGCAGCCGTGTCTTTTCTTTCCTTCGTTCGAGCCTTCACCTTCTTCGATCCACGCCTAGCAAACGCTGAGCTTGCTGCCCTCTCCTCCACGCGGCCAAGAATCGAGCCGCTCCTTTATTGGCCCATCTTCGCAAGCCCAGCCTCGGCGTTGATTCCATCTTCGTCCAGCAACAAATCGAAAACAGCCCTGTCTTCGACCCAATTTCGCTAAGTGCAGCAGCCCGAACAGCAAGTTTGTTGGCCGTTTTTAGCCGATCCGAGCGTCCCTCGGTCTCGCTGTGAGTTCAAGTCTCGGCTGCTGTTGCGCCGATTTTCAGGCTTAACCAGTGAGTTGCGTTCTAATCCTTTATTAGTGAGCTAATGACACTTAGAGGTGTGTTAGTTAGCTAATTGATGGATTAGTTATGTTAATTAGGTTTAGGATGGCTTAGTTAGATTAAGTATATAGTTAGTAGTTAGTTGGTTTATTTAGTTTAGTTAGATGGATTAGTTAGGAATTAGTTAGTTTATTTAGTTAGTGTACTTAGATTAAATTATATAGGATGGTTAGATTTAATTATTAATTATATTATTTAGTTTAGGTTAATTTAATTAAATTCTTTAAATTTATTTATTTTGTAATTTAGTTAATTTTAGATAATTGATTTAATTATTAATTATTTTCCGGAAATTATGTCGGGATAAATTTGGTGGCCTAATTTTGTCTTGATTGTAATGGTGTGTTCAATTTTTGCAATTGAGTGTAATTGAGTGTTGATTGGAATTTTGAGTATTTAATTCCAAAAATTGTGAAATTCATTATTTATTCAGAAAATCCCGGGTGTCGCGTTTTAACACCAAAAATGGTTTTATGTACTATATAAACTAGTGGGATTTTAAATTGGAGGATATCAATTTTTCAAGTGTGAATTGATCGTGTATCCACACATGACTATTTTATTGTGTATTTCTAATACGAAGAAAATAGGCTAGGTTCACTATTTTAATTGAGATATTTGAGTGCAATGCACGGTGTCCTGGGCCGAGATTGATTGGTCGTGTGTTGGTTAAGAGAAACCGTCTTGGGTTGTTAAGCCGGATGTTACCCATTTATTGGGACTCGGGTCCCAGTAGATTCTAGACCTACGCCCCTTTGGGGAAGCTGTCTAATTGAGAGACGTTGCCGTGCTCAAAGGAGGTGAGACAACGCCTGGCAATGCCAGATTACCGCCAAATTTAGAGTTGGCCGTACACTTGAGGGGTGTAATTAACAATTGGAACGAATGATTGTTGAGTTTGATGCACCCGATTATGAGACCAAAACTATGTGACATGGAATGGGACGTGTTATAACGGTTTGATCTTATAATCAGGACCTCGGTGATTAATTGAATTGATGAGGTGTTCCAATTGTTATGTGCATTGATTATATGCATTGCGATATGAACTATACTGACGTGCAGGAAAGGAAACTAAGGCGAGATAAATCCTTTGTGTCAATTGAGTGGTTGTGTGGTTAGGACACTTCTGGGTGTATTTCCCTCCTAATCGGGGCTTAGACCGTGAACTTGTTGAGATTTATATCTTACCCTGTTGTGGGCTTAAAATTTTCAGGGTCTTAGAGGGAGGACCTGGAGCTAAGTTGAGGTGACTTGAAGAGTAGGTCAGATAGGACAATCTCTTTTTGAGAACTAATCTTTTGGTTATAGACTTGTGTAAAAGACTCAGTATGTTTATAAAAGTGTGGTTTGTTTGTGAATGTAATATCCTACTTTTCTTTCCCGAGATAGTTACTGTCAGGGGATTTGTTATTTGCTTCCGCATGTGCAATAAAAGAAAATGGTTGGCGACTTGTCCTGGGAAGTCGCATAGTTTTTATCAACCAAAGAGGGATGGGCATGCGCTCGAAGATCGGGGCATGACAAAAGCTTTATACTAATATGAAAAACTTATTTAAATTGCCATCAAAAGTCAAGTATCAATGGTCGAATCCATTGAATAATCTCCATAAAAAACACATATCAATGGTCTATCAATTGATTCATCTCATATCAAATACATGTCGATGGTCCATTCATTGACCAATCTTTTGTTCAATAATTAACCATGGTCAGACACAACGCCTTATGACAAGGCGACCAAGATTCTCCCATTGGCAAGGTCTCCACCTACAAAGCCAATGGCTGGGCCTAGAAGGATATCCTAAACCTGGTGTGCATACCCCAAAAACCCCTCACTGGGTTCACAGTCATATTGAGCATAAATAACAATTCTTCAATACCATAAATCCAATCCAAAAATCAATATCTTAAACCAAACAAATAACATTTGTAGCATAGCCCGTCATCCATTTCATATCCATTTCTCAAATCATCATTGAATGGACCTAGACTTAGAACTAAGGAGGACAAAGTCAATTTTCTGCAGGTATGCTTTCCCACAGTGGGCAAACAACTCCCGTTCAAGCCCTTCAAGGATAGCTTTTTAGCAGAAAATCACTCAGCCCTTTAGTTCAAAGCCTAGAGACACTAAGAGATGCTAGGATGGAAACGTTTCTAATTTACCTGAGCTGCATTTCTCGGAGGATCTTACCAAGCTGGAGAAGAAGAAGAGTTTAGAAAGCCATGGAGAGGTTTTTCACAACGCACACACTTTACTTTAGGGGACTTTGCCCAACACATTACATCCTCATTGCCTTATATAGACAATAAGAGGTCACAAAACAACAAAGACTAAGCTCATGGGTCCAGATTCAAATAGAGGTGTTGGAAACTTTCAGGAGGGAATTATTCGCACACTATGAATAGTGACTGTACTGTGAACAGTACTTTCCCTACCCTAGTGCTACAATAAAAGTGAACAGTAACTTGCTACAGTGAAATTGTACCGATTTAATGGTCTCGTTCATCACGAGCATTGTAGTCATTATGTATTGTCGCTAGGCAATATTCATCATACTTTTGTTCAAGTGCTTTAAGGTCTTCTTGTGATAGAATTTGGTTGAGCTGACGAGATGTGGATGCGGAGGCTTCATATGCCCAGTGAGATGCTTCTTCTTCGGCCCAGTTTGTGTCATTTCTTGTAGTGTCGGCAGGAATGCTTGGCTGACGCCAATTGGATCGCTGTGCATAAAAAAACGTGTCCATGCTTTGAGATAAGGACGAAGGTCCTGGATCATAGGGATCTTGGGAAAGAGGACCTCCCCAACATGCATAGGGGTCTTGAGTAGATTGGACAATATCATTTGCACCTGTCATTTCATGATCTTGAGATGACGTAGCTTGTCTGCATTGCTTGAGTGCTTCCTTAACTTCTGGTGCTAGGTCATAATGATCTCATGTAGTGGGTATATTATAGTTCCAGACATCTATAGGAATAGTCTTGTTTTCCTGGCACAAAATTCTCTGGAATTCTTGGTACTGGTGTTTACAATATCCAATAGGGCCTGGATAAGATTTGTGAATCCTAACTTCTCTGCTGTCCAAGTGAGGTTTATAGGATGTGGTTCTTATTTCTTGTGGAGCATTGATAATGTTGCCATTATTTCTGAAAAAACACCATGGACGTCGGAAAAACAGGATGGTATAGACTTCAAGATTTGGTGTCATAGTTCTCAGTTCTTTTTCGAGGAGGTGTTTCCAGTGAGTAGGATGATGGAACAAATTTAGAAAATCTAAAAGATTCTTATCACTTTCTTTTTTGATGTTTCTTCCGAGTAAGAATATCCTTGTGATGTTGGCAATGAATCTTCTGGTTGTAATTTCAATAGCTATTAATTACTTACTGGTGAAGTACCATAATAACGTCTTGAGTTGATCAGGGAAATCATCTTCCTTCCAAATAAGAGGATGGATAAATGGATAGTCTAAGTTTAACCCAAAAGGATAAAGAATCGAACCTCTATTGAATCTGAATAGGTTTGTGTGGCATTGCTACATGAGATTTTCAAGATTCTTAGTGAGATTATCAATATGTTGAATAATCTCCTAGGGATATTTCCTGCTTGTTAAATCTTTGATCTTCTCATTCTTGTACTTTACTCTATGGTTGAGTATGTGAAAAGCAGGCCTTTTGATATACATGTTGTTTTCGGTTGGTGCTTTTGGTCTTGACAATAAGTTAGCAACCACATTCTTCTTTCCAGGAATATGTTTGGTTTCAAAAAAATATTTCGAAAACCATTTAACCCATCGAAGTAGTTGAGAATTTGGAATCTGCTTCTGTTTAAACTTGGTCATCTGAGGAAAAGATGCCATGTCTAATTCTACCAAGAAGTGATGGCCGATGAGATGGAATTCAAACTTTTTTATTCAATTTTTCATTGCCAAGATTTCTTTAAAAGTGGAATGATAATGCATTTTAGCTTGAGAAAACTTTCCACTCTTATAAGCACGAGATGTGTCTCTTACCATCAATTTCTTCAAGCAAGATGGCTGCCCAGTATTCATCATCAAGCGTCGGTTGAAGGATTCTCCTTCCTGTTGATGGTATTTGTAATGGCGGGAGATTTTGCATAATCTCCTTAAGTTGAGCTACTGTTTTAGTCTGAGCATTTCCCCAAGGTGGGGGATTCTTCTTCAGCATGGATTGCAAAGGAATCAGAAGTTTTGTAATATTTTGGACAAAATCCCTGAGATAATTGATTATCCCAAGAAATTGCTGAACTTGCTTTGTCGTGAAGTTATTTTCAGGAAACTTCAATAATTCTTGAGCAATATGTGGCCCTGGGTAGTATGTTCCTCTTTCAAGTGCATACCAGGAAATTCAATCTCTGTCTGAGCAATATTCATTTTTTTTTGAAAAAGCATGATGCCATGTTTTTTCGCAATTTTTGCGAATTGTTCGAGAAGCTGGCAATGAGATTGCTTATCAGGACTGTAGAGCATGATATCGTCAATGTATACTGCTGTACTTGACAGGATTGGTTGGAAAATTCTACACGTGACCTTTTGGAAAAAGGGATGGTGCTATTTTTAAGCCAAAAGGAAGAACTTTTCATTGGAAGTGTTGATTTGGAATACAGAACCCTGTTTTGGGTCTGTCTTCAGGGTAAATGCCTAGTTGCCAAAATCAGGCTTTGAGGTCAAATTTGGAATAGATGTGGGCCTTGGATAGTCTAGTAAAAAGGGAATTTCTGGATGGTAAAGGGAATTTATCATCTTGAAGGAAAAGGTTAAGGGATTGGTAATTGATTACCAGTCTCATTTTTCCTTTGTTTTGCTGAGCACGTTTGTTTTCATAAATCATTTGCAAAGCAATTCCATATATCTTTATTCACTTACTTTGTATAATACGCTTTTCAAACATCCACAATCAACCAAAGAGTAGCAATTGCTCGATCTGGCTTTTATGTAGTAAAAATGCTCTTCTCGATTTAATATATATACATATATATACTTCAAGACATGATTTTACAAAACCAAAAAAGATATAGTATCACTCACCTTGTCGTCTACAACCAAACAAAGAACGATACTCGTATCGTTGAACTCAAGGCCCTATCAAATAATTGAGAAAAAATGTTAAAATCTAATAAAACTCTATTTCAACTATGAAACGACTAAATTACGCCTTAATTCTATCAAAATGGCTTTTACGCGCTAACAAATCGCACAACCAAGGTGATTATTCAAGCCATTCGCAACACGGAGTTTAAGTGCAAAACTTAATTGCGCCTTAACTTTCTCCTCCGAACCCTGATTCGAATGTACTTATAGTCAATAGAGAGCCATTGTCACATAATACAAGAATCCCAACTTGACCGTCCCAAAATTAAGCCGAAAAATGACAAAATATAGGCCCAAAGCTGCTGGACGTGTACTATTCATTAAGGGAAACTTTGAAATTTTGTTTCGGACAAATCATAAGCTCAAATCACGATCAGTAAAATCCCATGGCTCCACAACACCCTAAACTACCATTCCTACAAAAATATGCGGCTCAATGACTCCAAAATCGGACTTCGTAGCTCGATTTTCCAAAAATTCCGAATTTGAATCCTAAACCCATAAATTACTTCAATTGGACGAATGAGGGGCCTAATCTCTTTATCTGGCGCTGTGTTATGGAGTCGAGTCGGCTTGGTGAGGCATCTGCAGCGTGCACGTGCCAAAACTCCTTTCTTTTCTTCCCCTTTCTCTTCTTCTTCTTCTCCTTCTTCTTATTTTCTTTCTTTTCTTTCTGGTCGAGGGACCTCTCAACTTCTATTTAGCCGAGCCCTCCCTCTCTCCTTTTTGCTTTATTGACCTTTCAATTTCTTTTTCTTTTGGCCCACTAGCCAAATATTACATTTGCTGTTTCGGGTATGAGGGATTTGAAAACTACTTGATTCGGCTCAGAAATGCTGACCACATTGTGGTGTTCCCTCTCTTCTTCCACTTGTTCTTGAACCCAGACCAGAATCTTGGCACCGTTTAATAATCATTTGAATAAGGAAAAAAAATGCAAAACTGCATAGATTCGTGTGATCTTTGTGGTCCAAAGCAAAGAGGTTGATGAGCCTTTGTAAAAAGAATCAAGAGCTTTCGAAGTAAGAAGGGAAAGTCAATAGCTGAAAAAATGACATCATAAGTGGTATAACTTTTGTATGGTGTTAACTTGAGTGCCATAACTTTTTTTTTCTTAATCACTTGAGTGTTATAACTTATGTATAACGCTCATTTGAGTGTCATAACTTTTTTATCAATTGCTTGGAGTGCTATACAACTTTTCAATCAATAGCTTGAGTATTATAACTTTTAAAAATATTCACCACAAGTTCTATGCCAGTCAAATTTTTGGCAATTAGGTGAACATTTTAAAAAAAAATTGGCGTTCAAGTGGTCGTTTTTTTTTCGAAGTTTTGGAACTCAAGTTGTAAAAAAGAAAGTTACGGCTCTCAAGTGAGTGCTGTACGAAAGTTATGGCACTTGCAATGTCTTTATCCCGTAAAAAGCCCCATCACCCTATAGTGATGCTTGTCGGAGCACAATATCATTATCTTAACGCATTTCCTATTTTCTGTCCTCAAGGCGCTGACGAGCTGTTGTTAATGTCTAGTATTGATCACTTTAGGTATCTCCAATGCTGGGCTGAAAGAGCCCCTTTACAATGTGCTGTTAGTTTATATATGATGATGCCGGCTAGTTCTACAGCTTCCATTTTGTCCCATTGTTTATCTATTAATTTATGGCTACAAAAACATGATGCTCTTGCATCTTTGCTGAATCTTGGGTGAATAAACCCCGTCTGGATCACAAAAAACATGGTTGCAATCAAATGATGTGCTAACTCTTGCTCGAAATGCCACCATTAATGTCACAAGGTTGGGACCTCAGTGATAGACCAAATCAATTTTCGTCGCTTTTCCTTGATTAGGTAATCGGACCATGCAAGACTTGAGTAATTCTGCTGACATTTATGCTATTTAAAATGAATTCATGATAACAGAGATACTGCGTCTCGGTGCTTTCACTATGGGTCTGCAATAGTTATTTGCTGCATACCGCTACAACTATATCTACAAGAAGTAGATAGCTTGTACTGGTTCTACATAAATACATCATGTGATAGCCATTTCATTCTTCTTCTCCGACTCTGAGTCGAGGATCGCATCGGGAGTTCCTTTATACTTGTACCACCGAGCACATAGTAAAAAGTAACCCAAGTTTAGAACACCCAAGGCAGCGATGAGGTAGTAGAAGAAGTCTAATCTCCCTTTGTTTAGATCTTCTGGAAGCCAATTCCCGCTTTCTGCTCCAGCAGTCACCCTGTGGACAATTGATATTAGGAGGCTACTCAAGTAGTTTGCAACTGCAATGCTGCAATAGAACAGAGACCCAGCAACACTCCTCATATTTTCGGGAAATTGCTTGTAATAGAACTCGACTTGTCCAACGGAAGCAAAAGCTTCGGCGAGTCCAGCCAACGCGAACTGAGGAACCAGCCATAAAGCCGACATAGATGAAATGGCACCTCTTCTTGGTTCGATACCCAAAGTCAGCCTAGTTAAAGCTATGGTCCTCCGTCGTTCTTCAACTAGGGCCGATACCAGCATGGAGATAATAAAGATGAAGATGCCGATGCCAATTCTTTGAAGGAATGTAATGCCGCCTTCTTTTCCTTTGAGCCTCCTCAATAGCGGGACAATGATTCGATCATAGATAGGTATAAAGATGGTGAGGCTGAGCATCAAGAACACAACAAAGGAAGCTGCTGGGATCTTGAAGTTGCTGTTTCCAAGGCGTCGATCAGCTTGCGTGGCCTGAAAAATTGCGTAAGTATGTTGCTGGACTATCACAACAAAATAAATTGCCGCGGCAGCCCATATAGGAACCACCCTCATCAAGCACTTCACTTCTTCCACTTGCTGCATACTACAGAGTCTCCACGGATTGGCTGGCGACCTATCTGGGTTTAACTGGTCCTGGGATGTCTTGATTGCTGCTTTATCTAGGAATCTGTCAAGGAAACAGAAGAGATTCAAGATGTTGGTTTTATTGAAGTTGCCGTTCGGAGCTTCTGTTCACTTGCTAAAATTCTATATTGGAATGTCGATGTAGGCTGGTTACCTGAATTGATCTGTATATGAAAGCTTAGAGTTAAGAGACTCCGCTGGTGTATTTGAGTAAAGAGAAAGCCATGGCTGCTCGGGTTGCTTCAGCCTGCTCTTTTTAATAGCAACTGCTAGGACCTGTACCATGCTAGTGATTGGACTTCCCGTGGCCTTCACTTTCACATATATCTTAGAACCCATGAAGAAGATTGCGCAAGATATGAGCATCAAGATTGTAGGAATCGCTAGACCAATGGCCCAGCTCACGTTCGATTGCACGTAGACTATGAGCGTCAAGGAAACCATCTGGCCGAAAGTGAAGGTGAAGAAATACCAGTTGAAGAAGCTGTTTATCCCTCTCTTTCCAGATTCGGTTTTTGGATCAAACTGGTCAACTCCGAAAGCTAAGTTGCATGGCCTGATGATTCCTGCAGCTCCTGTAATTAGCAGTGCAAACCCCAATATGAGAAACGCCATTTGCCCTCCAGTGGGGCCAGTGCAGAAATTCCTGCTGCTGCAGTGTGGAGGGTGCAGGTCCTTGATGGCCGCCGTTAGTTGTATTACTTGAAGTCCCTTCACAGCGAAATGGTAACGATATAGAGAGACATATATATGCAATGTCATCCCTGAGTTACCTAATTTAAGTAAAATGCATTTTGCGAATTGCATTTCATCTACTCCTATCTTTTAGTCATTTGATGGTAGGATTTGAATGGCATATCAGTTATTTACCCACTAGAGTTTTCAATCTACACACTGAATTCACAAGAAATAGATGATGAAGAAGAATTAGGCAGTAGGCACCATGTAGGAGGCAATAGTGCAGAATGCTGGGGTCTTGTAGCGACCGAAGTAGGTGTCAGAGAAGAAGGCTCCCAGCAAGGTAGAGAAATTTGCAGTGCCATTGAAGATGTTGATGATGTCACACCCCGATTCACAAGAAAAAGGGACATGACACGGCCGTCCTTTTTACTTTTACCAAAGGACGTAGCCTCAATGTAACCAAAAATTCAACCCGATATCAACATATATACATCCACATATATACATTTGACAAAAAGGGGCACTTGGTTACAATATCAGAGTATATATATAATCCACAAACATCAAAACATAAACCTTTTACAAATACTAACTTATAAACTTATGAACTATGCATAAGCCATACCCAAAATTTCCACCAAAAAGTCCTCCCCGAACAAACGCTCACGCCTATTCGTGACTCGCTGAAGAACCTGAAAAACAATTAGATGAGAGGAGTGAGCTACCACGGCTCAGTGAGTAACACATTTCTTCTAAGCGGATCGAGAAATCACTATGCACATTTAAAATATAACTCAAATACATAATCATAACTCAAATACCAAAATACCAATAGTCCAATCCATTAGTCAATCTCATAAAACAAGCATCAATGGTCTATTCCATTGATTAATCTCATGAAATCACATCGATTGTCCGTTCCATCGACCAAACTCAAATCACACGTCAATGGTCCACTCCATTGACCAATTCATGCTCAAATGTCTAGCCATGGTCACGCGTAACGCCCGTGACAAGACGACCAAGATTCCCCCCTTGGCAAGGTCTCCACATATTATTAGCCGGTGGCTCGGCCCACAAGGATATCCTAGAATAGTATGCGCATACCCACACCCCTTAGGGTCCACAGAGACATTGAGCACCAACCACCAATTACAATATCCAGTAATCCAACATCAGAAAGAGAATCATACCACAACTCCAAATTTGATATATATAAATATCAAAACATTTTCTACAACATTTCAAGATTCTTTCATAAATATTTTCACAATTCCCTTTCTCACACAATCATTCAAATCAACGTCAAAATATAATTCCTTTCGAACAACAAAAATGTCAGTAATAACTCGATCCTGTTTTATGCAACAAAAGATGCTTTTTATCAACTCATAGAGTATTTAATCCACCATGTTTCTCAAAACACGAGTTTAAAATACAAAGAAGAAATAGTGTCACTCACCTGGGAAAAGCCAAAAAATCAACTACGTCGCTCACACGAACCGACGCATTCGGATTCCTAACAATTAACGGGAAAATATTAAAAAGCCGAGTAAAAATGATATTCTTATAACGACTTGTCCATACTAGTCCTATTAGTCGATAAACGACACCTACGTGTCCCGAAAGTTCACAATTTAGCATAAACCTATCATTTTCAGCTAGGCGCGGCCCATGTGCCAACTTCGTCATGCCATAACTTCCTCCACAAAATTCCGATTCAAGCCGTCTTATAGTCTTTAGAAATCTCTCCTAACGTACAACAACAACCCCAACTCGGCCGCTCCAAAATAGTACCGGAAATAACAAAAAAAGAGACTCGAAGCCACTGTTCGCTACAGTACCAGATTGCGTCTCCAACTTAAAAATTCCGTTCCGAACAAACCGCAAGCTCAAATCACGATCCGAAAGATGCTATAGCTTCACAACATCCCAAAGTACCATTTCTAAAAAAATTTACAGCTTAACGACTCAAAAATTGGGCTTCGCCACACAATTACCCATGAAATCCGAATTTCGAGCCCTAATTGCGGCAATTTCTTCAAGCAAGTAATTAAAGACTTCAATTTCTTACCGGCCTTGCAAAACACACTTGAGTCGGCTTGATGAGGCGTCCGGGTCACGAGCGCGCCAAAATTTCTCCCTTTTCCCCTTTTTCCTTTCTCTTCTTTCTCTCTTCTCCCCTGTTTTGCGTTTCCCCTGCTTTTGCCGATATTCTCTTCTTTCTCTCCCTCTTTCTCTCTTTTTATACTCAGCCGAAGCTTCCACGGTTCTCTTCAGCCTCCCCCTTTTTTTTTTTTTGACTTTTCAAACTCTTCTTTTCCTTTTATTTTATTAAAGAGCCCATATATTACATTCTCCCATCCTAAAAAAAATTTCGTCCTCGAAATTTACAAGCACCTCAATCATGAAACAAGCGAGGGTATTTGCGCCTTGCCTCTTCCTCGAGTTCCCAAGTGGCCTCTCTTTCCGTGTGATTTTGCCATTGGATCTTCACATAAGGAATAATGCGTCGTCGCAACACTTGATCCTTTTTATCAATAATGCGAATGGGCTGCTCTTCGTACGTTAAGTTTTCTCTTAACTTCAATGGTGTAAAATCCAATACGTGATCAGGATTTGGCACATATTTCCGTAATAAGGATACATGAAACACATTATGGACTCCGGATAATGCTGGAGGTAAAGCTAGGTTATAAGCAACTTCACCAATCTTTTCTAATATCAAAAATGGTCCCACGTACCTTGGGCTTAATTTACCACGCGTGCCAAATCTCATGACGCCTTTCATAGGAGAAACCTTCAAAAATACATGGTCTCCTATATTAAATTCTACTTTGCGCCTCTTAAGGTCCACATAACTTTTCTGACGGCTTTGTGCTGTTTTCAAACGCTCTCGAATAAGTCTGATTTTCTCTTCTGATTGTTGTATGAATTCAGGGCCGGTTAATCTTTTCTCACCAACATCATCCCAGCAAACAGGAGTCCTACATTTACGCCCATATAAAGCTTCAAAAGGAGCCATTTTAATACTAGAATGATAGCTGTTATTATATGAAAACTTTGCCAAGTGTAAATGTTCATCCCACGAACCACCAAAGTCAATAACGCAAGATCGTAGCATATCCTCTAATGTCTGAATAGTTCTTTCTGATTGGCCATCCGTTTGTGGATGAAAAGCTGTGCTAAAGTTGAGTTGAGTACCTAACGCCCCTTGTAAACTTTTCCAAAAGTTGGACACAAATCTGGGATCCCTATCGGAAACAATACTCACTGGAACTCCATGAAGTCTCACTATCTCATTGACGTATCGCTTCGCCATGTCTTCAAGGGAAAGACCGAATCGATAAGACAAAAAGTGTGCAGATTTAGTCAATCGATCAACAATCACCCATATGGCATTCTTACCACTAGGCGTCCTTGGTAAGCCGACGATGAAATCCATGGTAATATGCTCCCACTTCCATTTAGGTACTTCAAGTGGGTGTAGCTGGCCACCTGGTTTCTGATGCTCAATTTTCACTTGCTGACAAATTAGACATTGGTTGACAAACTTCACAATATCTCTCTTCATATTGATCCACCAAAAATTTCCTCTCAAATCCCTGTACATCTTGGTGCTCCCCGGATGAATCGAGAATCTAGTGCTATGAGCTTATTGTAATATCTCCTTTTTCAATTCTGAATCATTGGGAACACATAATCGACCACGAAATCTCAATGACCCATCTACATGGATACTAAAGTCATCTTGTTTCCCAGCTTCTACGTTTTCTTTGATCTTCTCCAATTGAGGATCTTCATTTTGTTTAGCCTTAATTTTGTCAATCAATGTCGGTTGTACTCGAAGATTAGCTAATTGAACACCAAGCCGATGGACCAAAACCTCTAGGTCCAGCTTTCTCATATCCTCAAGAATAGGCTTTTGAGAAGTGAGCAATGCTGCCATATTTCTAGAGGATTTGCGACTCAAGGCATCGGCTACCACGTTAGCTTTACCTGGATGGTAATTGATGGATAAATCATAATCCTTTAGAAGTTCTAGCCATCTCCGCTGCCTCATGTTAAGTTCTTTTTGAGTAAAAATATATTTCAAACTCTTGTGATCGGTAAAAACTTCACATTTTTCACCATACAAGTAGTGCCGCCATATTTTTAATGCAAATACAACCGCCGCCAACTCTAGATCATGAGTAGGATAGTTCTTCTCATGAGCCTTCAACTGTCTAGAGGCATATGCCACAACTTTACCATCTTGCATAAGAACACAACCTAAACCTTCCTTAAATGCATCGCAATAAATTGTAAAGCCACCAATTCCTGAAGGCAAAGTTAATATAGGAGCTGACACCAATCGCCTCTTCAACTCTTGGAAACTACATTCACATTGATCTGACCACACAAATTTAACTCCCTTATGAGTTAGGCGAGTAAGTGGATTGGCAATTTTTGAAAACCCTTCTATAAATCTCCTGTAATAACCTGCTAGCCCAAGAAAACTTCTTACCTCCGTGACATTGGTAGGGCGATTCCATTGAACAACAGCTTCAACTTTCTTTGGATCAACTGAGATACCATCCTTTGATATTACATGACCCAAGAATTCTATATGATCAAGTCAGAAGGCACACTTACTAAATTTAGCATACAACTTCTTTTCACGCAAAGTTTGTAAAACAACTCTTAAGTGTTGTTCATGTTCTCCCAAACCCCTCGAATACACCAAAATATCATCGATGAATACCACAATAAATTTGTCAAGAAATTGCCCGAATACCCCGTTCATCAAATCCATGAAAGCCGCAGTGCATTCGTTAACCCAAAAGGCATGACAAGGAATTCATAATGCCCATACCTTGTTCTGAAAGCGGTCTTTGGCACATCATCAACTTTTATCTTCAACTGATGATACCCAGAACGGAGGTCGATCTTAGAAAATACTTGAGCCCCTTGAAGTTGATCAAATAAATCATCAATCCGAGGTAAAGGATATTTATTTTTGATCGTCACCTTGTTAAGTTCTCGATAATCTATGCAAAGTCGCATACTACCGTCTTTCTTCTTCACAAATAGGACAGGAGCTCCCCAAGGCGATACACTAGGCCTAATAAAACCCTTATCCAAAAGCTCTTGCAATTGAGCCTTCAATTCACTCAATTCAGAAGGTGCCATTCGATATGGGGTCTTAGAGATGGGTGATGTACCATGCATTAAATCGATGCAAAACTCTATCTCTCTATCAGGAGGCAAGCCAGGTAAATCTTCAGGAAATACATTAGGAAATTCTTTGACAACATGAACATTTTCTAGCTTTACCGGTTCCTTACTTGTATCTTTTACACAAGCCAAATAACCGTAACAACCATTTCTCAAAAGCTTTCTTGCTCGCATAGCTGAAATTAACCTTGGAAAAGTGCCTTCATAACTTCCCGAAAAAGAGAATTCTGGTTGATTTGGAGGTCGAAAAATAACTTTCTTTGAATAACAATCAACAGTGGCATGATATTTTGATAACCAATCCATCCCTAGAATAACATTGAAATCTCGTATATCTAACTCCACCAAATCCACAAGCAATGGTACATCATCAATTCGCAACAAACAATTCTTGAACACACGATTAGCAATCAAGAAATCACCAAAGTGGGAGTATCGATACACAATTCATAATTTAGAAGCTCGTGCAACATATCAAGTTTCCTTGCAAAGTTAATGGAAGTAAAGGAATGCATGGCACCGGGATCAAACAATGCATAAGCAAGTTGTGAGGCAATAGAAATATTACCGCAACAACCGTATTAGAAGCCGCTGCATCCTCTCCCCGTCATCGTAAAAACTTTCCCAGTCATCCTTTGCCTTTGTTGGCCTTCTTGTGGCTTATCAACTGGAGGTGCGGTCTTCCTCATAGAACAATTATAGGCTCGATGTCCAGGTTGTCCACATACAAAACATACTCTACTATCTCCAGGGACATTCTTCTGTGTTGGACAATCACGTGCCATATGTCCCATTTTTCCACAAGTGAAACATGCTCCTCTCTTGCGGTAACAAGGACCGCTATGTCGTTTCCCACATGTAGTACAAGGGCCTGGATTATTATGAATTCTGGGCTTTCTTGGCTGATTAAAAGCTTTCCTCTTTCCACTGCCACCAGCGCCGCTATCCTGATAGTCAGTGAATCTCAACTTCTTATGCTGAGGTATGCTTTGCACATCTCGCTCCAGAATCTTTTGTTCCACTCTGATCGCTCGTTCCAGCACGTCTTTATAAGATGTCAATGCTAGAGGTGTGAGTGCCGAACCAATTTCATACCGGAGCCCCCTCTGAAAGTGATCAACTTTATCTTGCTCATTAGACACATATTGCTCAGCAAATCTACTCATTTGATTAAAGCGGGCTGCATACTCCAAAACCGTGGAGTCGCCTTGAGATATGTGTATAAAATCACTCTTCATTTTTGTCTGAAATGACACTGGAAAGAATTGGGCATTGAAAGCCTGCTTAAAGTCCTCCCAAGCTATAGCACCACCTCTATCTCCGAGAGCTGGCCTCATTCCCTCCCACCAATGCTCTGCCTCGCCTTCTAAGTATCGAGAAGCAAAAATAACTTTCTTATCTTCAGGAACACCTTCAGCTTCAAAGATCCCTTCAATCTTTCTAGTCCACTGCTCAGCTGCAAAAGGATCAGCTTTCCCATCGTAAGTGGGTGGTTTCCCCTTTCTGAATTGCGCAAAGGTGTATGAGCCAGTTGCTCCATCTCCACTCAATTCCTTTGCTTGACGATACCAATGAATCATGGCTTGCTCAAAGTCACTTGGGGGAAACGACTGTTGGTTAACTTCCATGACTTCATCCGAGTTAGGACTTTCATCACGCCGATCCTCCCGTCTCCTCCTTAGAGACGCACCTCGAGAAGCTTGAGGCGTGTCTCTAGCATCAGGGGCTACAACTTGCTTGCCTTTACTATTTCTACGAAGCGAAGCAAGTGTCTCCGAGTCACGCATGATCACCTGAATTCAAAAACGGAGCTACAACTTAATATCTAGAAGGCAAACGCGTTAAAAAAAAAAATCTATCACACAATCTCACATCGTCCCACATCTACCCAAACAAATCAAACCTAAGCTCTGATACCAACAAATGTCATACCCCGATTTACAAGAAAAAGGGACATGACACGGCCGTCCTTTTTACCATAGGACGCAGCCTCAATGTAACCAAAAATTCAACCCGATATCAACATATATACATCCACATATATACATTTGACAAAAAGAGGCACTTGGTTACAATATCGAGTATATATATAATCCACAAACATCAAAACATAAACCTTTTACAAATACTAACTTATAAACTTATGAACTATGCATAAGCCATACCCAAAATTTCCACCAAAAAGTCCTCCCCGAACGAACGCTCACGCCTATTCGTGACTCGAAGAACCTGAAAAACAATTAGATGAGAGGAGTGAGCTACCACGGCTCAGTGAGTAACACATTTCTTCTAAGCGGATCGAGAAATCATTATGCACATTTAAAATATAACTCAAATACATAATCATAACTCAAATACCAAAATACCAATGGTCCAATCCATTAGTCAATCTCATAAAACAAGCATCAATGGTCTATTCCATTGATTAATCTCATCAAATCACATCGATTGTCCGTTCCATCGACCAAACTCAAATCACACGTCAATGGTCCACTCCATTGACCAATTCATGCTCAAATGTCTAGCCATAGTCACGCGTAACGCCCGTGACAAGACGACCAAGATTTCCCCCTTGGCAAGGTCTCCACATATTATTAGCCGGTGGCTCGGCCCACAAGGATATCCTAGAATAGTATGCGCATACCCACACCCCTCAGTGTCCACAGAGACATTGAGCACCAACCACCAATTACAATATCCAGTAATCCAACATCAGAAAGAGAATCATACCACAACTCCAAATTTGATATATATAAATATCAAAACATTTTCTACAACATTTCAAGATTCTTTCACAAATATTTTCACAATTCCCTTTCTCACACAATCATTCAAATCAACGTCAAAATATAATTCCTTTCGAACAACAAAAATGTCAGTAATAGCTCGATCCTGTTTTATGCAACAAAAGATGCTTTTTATCAACTCATAGAGTATTTAATCCACCATGTTTCTCAAAACACGAGTTTAAAATACAAAGAAGAAATAGTGTCACCACCCTAGGGAAAAGCCAAAAAATCAACTACGTCGCTCACACGAACCGACGCATTCGGATTCCTAACAATTAACGGGAAAATATTAAAAAGCCGAGTAAAAATGATATTCTTATAACGACTCGTCCATACTAGTCCTATTAGTCGATAAATGACACCTACGCGTCCCGAAAGTTCACAATTTAGCATAAACCTATCATTTTCAGCTAGGCGCGGCCCATGCGCCAACTTCGTCATGCCATAACTTCCTCCACAAAATTCCGATTCAAGCCGTCTTATAGTCTTTAGAAATCTCTCCTAACGTACAACAACAACCCCAACTCGGCCGCTCCAAAACAGTACCGGAAATAACAAAAAAAGAGACTCGAAGCCACTGTTCGCTACAGTACCAGATTGCGTCTCCAACTTAAAAATTCCGTTCCGAACAAACCGCAAGCTCAAATCACGATCCGAAAGATGCTATAGCTTCACAACATCCCAAAGTACCATTTCTAAAAAAATTTACAGCTTAACGACTCAAAAATTGGGCTTCGCCACACAATTACCCATGAAATCCGAATTTCGAGCCCTAATTGCGGCAATTGCTTCAAGCAAGTAATTAAAGACTTCAATTTCTTACCGGCCTTGCAAAACACACTTGAGTCGGCTTGATGAGACGTCCGGGTCATGAGCGCGCCAAAATTTCTCCCTTTTCCCCTTTTTCCTTTCTCTTCTTTCTCTCTTCTCCCCTGTTTTGCGTTTCCCCTGCTTCTGCCGATATTCTCTTCTTTCTCTCCCTCTTTCTCTCTTTTTATACTCAGCCGAAGCTTCCACGGTTCTCTTTAGCCTCCCCCCCTTTTTTTTTTTTGACTTTTCAAACTCTTTTTTTCCTTTTATTTTATTAAAGAGCCCATATATTACAGATGATATTTGCGGCTGTGATGGTCTTCATGTTGAATACCTTGGTCAGATAGATCAACAGGTTGGCCAAGGTTCCGATGGCTCCAAGCTTCTCAAAAGTCTCATTCCCTGGAAAAATTTCATTCACAGGAGACGGTTCTTAGACAAGAAAGAGCAGCATGAGAGAACCCAATGAGCTCTCGGTCTCACCTATGATGAAGGGCATGGCTTTCCCTCCTCTGTAGTTGATCTTCGGTTCACTGGTCGCGGCGGCCCTCTCATCCTTGTCCCTTGTGTCTTTCTCATTCTTCTCCATTCTTTCTCCATTGTTCTGCTCCATCATTCCTCTTCTCTCTACAGTCTATCTGCCCGTTTGTCTGGGCTTTATAATGGTCTATAGTGGAAACAGGTCAGTATAGAATCGAGTCATAAACAGGAACAGAACTTCCATGCCCTTCCTAAACACCACGTGCCAATCTCTCCCTCTCTCCCTCCTATATATATTTTTGTCTCAGGTATACCCAGCACTCACAGGCTCTGTGTATGAGACATCGTTGCACAGCCGATGCTACACCGAATCCGTACAACCTAGATCAAATGTGACCCAGGAATCTGTTACACTACGACTTTCGAGAAACAGGGCTGCTAAAAATTAAAATAAGCACAACATCTACAATAGTGGTTCTGTTTTGTTGCTTTTCTGGATCTTTTTGACGCGTAAATATGACTCTATCCCTAAGTCAGGGTACTTAGTCATATGCTAATCTCTCTTCTGAGATTAATTAATCTTTGGCAGAGTGTGAAGCTGTCCGAGGGCACGTGAGTCCCTGTCATGACGGATCAATTTAAGTCCACAAACTGCAAGTTGGTGTGCTTTCTCTGTTTAGAATCCATTGGTGGCGTAAAACGTCATAACGAGGTTATTTGAGTGCAGATAAAAATCATTGGAGGAGAGAAAACGGGATCTTACGAAAGAAAAGATTCCTGATTGAACTAGAAGCATTGAGACCTGGCTAACTGGACACGTAGCAAGCGGAACACTGCATTGTCATCGTGGAAAAGGACACAACTACGTGGTGTTCCTTGCATGCAATTTGAACATCCCAAGATGTGAAGCAACTTGCAACCGCTGGTCAAATCATAGCCTCTAATGAATTGCTGATTCATTGATTCATCGGCTCAACCACTCAATTAGGATGTGTTTGTTTTGCCAAAAATAATTTTCGGGAAAACGTTTTTTTCATTTTCCAGCGTTTGATTCATTTAGAAAAATGAGTCAACGGAAAATGTTGTCCTATCCAACTAAAATGTTTTCATTTTAAAGCTTAAATTCGGGAAAACAATTTCCCCTTTGAAAGAACCGGAAAACATTTTTCAAAATATTTTAAAGTTCTTGCTTGATGAAAATATTATTATTAAAGAGAATTTCTACTTAAAAATTTTGAATTTGTTATTATGATATCTTTTCTTTTCTTTCGTCTTTTTTTCTTGTTTTCTCTTTTCTTTCTTTTCCTGTGAATGTAAATCCTAACTCCTTCACCCCCTTCCTTTTGTCATTGCCGTCTCCTCCAACCCTAGCCCCTCTTGCGCTCCTGTTGGCTTTGCTCGTCCTCTTCCTCTTCATCGGTGTTTTCTACACTTTCAATCATTTTTCTAATGCAATCCAAACACCAAAAAAATATTTTCAAGCATGTATTACCAAATAAAGGAAAACTAACCGTTTTCTTGGAAAATGGTTTCCCGGAAAACATTTTCCAAAAACGTTACGTTTTTTGTGAAATAAAAACACCCTTAATAGGAAACTGCGGCAATCTTGATAACTCCTCTCTCTCTCTCCCTCCTAAGCAACAGTGGCCATTGGTTCTATGGCCATTGGTTCTGTTAGGCATGATCGCAACGAGTGGTAAATGACAGAGATGACTACTTTCCCACCACAAAATTTCAGGCCCACTCATAAAGTGGAGCAAAGAGATCTAAAGCAAGTCGCAATCGCTTCTATCATCAGATAGACCCAATTTCATTCTTTTACTTTCCCGAAGATTGCCAACTAGAGACCATTTAGGAACACAGTTTACTTAAACCTAAGGGAGAAAAGTTGAATGAACAGAAAGATTCAGGAGATGGCAGCTCTAAAGTTTATTACTTGAATAATATGGCGCCACTCCCGGATGGCAATGAGCACCGCTAAAGAATCATTTGATTATTCACGATAGTTTTGTGGTTTACCCAAAAGATTAAAATAATGAGGAGATCATATCACTCAACCAAGCGCGGAACGGTTCTTTTAGAAGGCAATATATCAAGAAGATGAATGATTTAACTTTAGGAGGATTCTAATGTTGGGAGAATATAACTTCATGCTGATAGATACCCATTTGCTTTGAAGAAGTCTCTGGCATCGTGATCGTAATACAACTGCTTAGAAGTGTTCTAAGTACATGATAGCCTGTAAATTCGAATATCCATAAATTTTTGATCTCGTTCTCTTACATGTTCTGTATTTTTTTCCTTATTTCTTTTTTTGCTGTCACACCCCAAAACTACAAAGAATGAGGATGATACGGCCGTCCTTCCACACGAAGGACGCAGTCTCGAACACAACCAATAATCTGATATCAATTTATATATATCTCAAACCATATATACACATATAAGATAAACCAACAAATTGTACGGACTCAACGGTCTTGTTCAAGTGCTTTAAGGTCTTATGGTGATAGAATTTGGTTGAGCTGACGAGATGTGGATGCGGAGGCTTCATGTGCCCAGTGAGATGCTTCTTCTTCGGCTCAGTTTGTGTCATTTCTTGTAGTGTCGGTAGGAATGCTTGGCTGAGGCCAATTGGATGGTTGTGCATAAAAAGACGAGTCCATGCTTTGAGATAAGGACGAAGGTCCTAGATCATAGGGATCTTGGGAAAGAGGACCTCCCCAATGTGCATAGGGGTCTTGAGTAGATTGGACAATATCATCTGCACCTGTCATTTCATGATCTTGAGATGATGCAGCTTGTCGCATTGCCTGAGTGCTTCCTTAATTTCTGGTGTTAGGTCATAATGATCTCATGCAGTGGGTACATTATAGTTCCAGACATCTATATGAATAGTCTTGTTTTCCCGACACAAAATTCTCTGGAATTCTTGGTACTGGTGTTTACAATATCCAATAGGGCCTGGATAAGATTTGTGAATCCTAGCTTCTCTGCTGTCCAAGTGAGGTTTATAGGATGTGGTTCCTATTTCTTGTGGAGCATTGATAATGTTGCCATTATTTCTGAAAAAATACCATGGGCGTCGGAAAAGCAGGATGGTATAGAATTCAGGATTTGGTGTCATAGTTCTCAGTTCTTTTTCGAGGAGGTGTTTCTAGTGAGTAGGATGATGGAACCAATTTAGAAAATTTAAAAGATTCTTATCACTTTCTTTTTTGATGTTTTTTCCGAGTAAGAATATCCTTGTGATGTTGGCAATAAATCTTCTGATTGGAATTTCAATAGCTATTAAGTACTTATTGGTTAAGTACCATAATAACGTCTTGAGTTGATCAGGGAAATCATCTTCCTTCCAGATAAGAGGATGGATAGTCTGAGTTTAACCCAAAAGGATAAAAAATCGAACCTCCATTGAATCTGAACAGGTCTGTGTGGCATTGCCACATGAGATTTTCAAGATTCTCAATGAGATTATCATTCTGGATATGTTGAATAATCTCCTAAGGATATTTCCCGCTTGGTAAATCTTTGATTTTCTCATTCTTGTACTTTACTCTATGGTTGAGTATGTGAAAAGCAGGCCTTTTGATATACATGTTGATTTCGGCTGGTGCTTTTGGTCTTGACAAGAAGTCAGCAATCACATTCTTCTTTCCAGGAATATGTTTGGTTTCAAAAGAATATTTCGAAAACCATTCAGCCCATCGAAGTAGTTGAGAATTCGGAATCTGCTTCTGTTTAAACTTGGTCATCTGAGGAAAATATGCCATGTCTAATTCTACCAGGAAGTGATGGCTGATGAGATGGAATTCAAACTTTTTTATTCCATTTTTCACTGCCAAGATTTCTTTTAAAGTGGAATGGTAATGCATTTCAGCTTGAGAAAACTTTCCACTCTTATAAGCATAGATGTGTCTCTTACCATCAATTTCTTCAAGCAAGATGGCTACCCAGTATTCATCACTAGCGTCAGTTTGAAGGATTCTCCTTCCTGTTGATGGTATTTGTAATGGTGGGAAATTTTGCACAATCTCTTTAAGTTGAGCTACTGTTTTAGTTTGAGCTTTTCCCCAAGGTGGATGATTCTTCTTCAGCATGGATTGCAAAGGAATCATAAGTTTTGTAATATTTTGGACAAAATTCCTGAGATAATTGATTATTCCAAGAAATTGCTGAACTTGCTTTGTCGTGAAGTTATCTTCAGGAAACTTCAATAATTCTTGAGCAATATGTGGCCCTGGGTAGTATGTTCCTCTGTTCAGGTGCATACTAGGAAATTCAATCTCTGTCTGAGCAATATTTATCTTTTTTTTGAAAAAGCATGATGCTATGTTTTTTCACAATTTCTGCGAATTGTTCGAGAAGCTGGCAATGAGATTGCTTATCGTGATCAGTAGAGCAGATATCGTCAATGTATACTGTTGCCCTTGACAGGATTGGTTGGAAAATTCTACACGACATTTTGGAAAAAGGGATGGTGCTATTTTTAAGCCAAAAAGGAAGAACTTTCCATTGGAAGTGCTGGTTTGGAATACAAAACCCTATTTTGGGTCTGTCTTCAGGGTAAATGCCTAGTTGCCAAAATCCAGCTTTGAGGTCAAATTTGGAATAGATGTGGGCCTTGGATAGTCTAGTAAAAAGGGAATTTCTGGATGGTAAAGGGAATTTATCATCTTGAAGGAAAATGTTCAGGGATTGGTAATTTATTACCAGTCTCATTTTTCCTCTATTTTGCTTAGCACGTTTGTTGACATAAATCATTTGCAAAGCAATTTCATATATCTTTATTCACTTACTTTGTATAATACGCTTTTCAAACATCCACAATCAATCAAAGAGTAGCAATTGCTCGATCTGGCTTTTATGTAGTAAAAATGCTCTTCTCGATTTAATATATATACATATATATATACTTCAAGACATGATTTTACAAAACCAAAAAAGATATAGTATCACTCACCTCGTCGTCTACAACCAAACAAAGAACGATACTCGTATCGTTGAACTCAATGAAACGACTAAATTACGCCTTAATTCTATCAAAATGGCTTTTTCGTGCTAACAAATTGCATAGCCAAGGTGATTATTCAAGCCATTCGCAACATGGAGTTTAAGCGCAAAACTTAATTGCGCCTTAACTTTCTCTTCCGAACCCCGATTCGAATGTACTTATAGTCAATAGAGAGCCCTTGGCACATAATACAAGAATCCCAACTTGACCGTCCCAAAATTAAGCCGAAAAATGACAAAATACAGGCCCAAAGCTGCTGGACGCGTATTGTTCATTGAGGGAAACTTTGAAATTTTGTTTTGGACAAATCATAAACTCAAATCATGATCAGTAAAATCCTATGGCTCCACAACACCCTAAACTACCATTCCTACAAAAATATGCGGCTCAATGACTCCAAAATTGGACTTCGTAGCTCGATTTTCCAAAAATTCCGAATTTAAATCCTAAACCCATAAATTACTTCAATTGGACGAACGAGGGGCCTAATCTCTTACCTGGTGTTGCGTTATGTAGTCGAGTCGGCTTGGTGAGGCATCCGCGGCGTGCACGTGCCAAAACTCCTTTCTTTTCTTCCCCTTTCTCTTCTTCTTCTTCTCCTTCTTCTTATTTTCTTTCTTTTCTTTCTGGTCGAGGGACCTCTCAACTTCTATTTAGCCGAGCCCTCCCTCTCTCCTTTTTGCTTTATTGACCTTTCAATTTCTTTTTCTTTTGGCCCACTAGCCAAATATTACATTTGCTGTTTCGGGTACGAGGGATTTGAAAACTACTTGATTCGGCTCAGAAATGCTGACCACATTGTGGTGTTCCCTCTCTTCTTCCACTTGTTCTTGAACCCAGACCAGAATCTTGGCACTGTTTAATAATCATTTGAATAAGGAAAAAAATGCAAAACTGCATAGATTCGTGTGATCTTTGTGGTCCAAAGCAAAGAGGTTGACGAGCCTTTGTAAAACGAATCAAGAGATTTCGAAGTAAGAAGGAAAAGTCAATAGCTGAAAAAATGACATCATAAGTGGTATAACTTTTGTATGGTGTTCACTTGAGTGCAATAACTTTTTTTTCTTAATCACTTAAGTGTTATGACTTATGTATAACGCTCATTTGAGTGTCATAACTTTTTTATCAATCGCTTGGAGTGCTATACAACTTTTCAATCAATAGCTTGAGTATTATAACTTTTAAAAATATTCAACACAAGTTCTATGCCAGTCAAATTTTTGGCAATTAGGTGAACATTTTAAAAAAAATTTGGCCTTCAAGTGGTCGTTTTTTTTTTTTTTGAAGTTTTGGAACTCAAGTTGTAGAAAAGAAAGTTACGACTCTCAAGTGAGTGCTGTACGAAAGTTATGGCACTTGCAGTGTCTTTATCCCATAAAAAGCCCCATCACCCTATAGTGATGCTTGTCGGAGCACAATATCATTATCTTAACGCATTTCCTATTTTCTGTCCTCAAGGCGCTGACGAGCTGTTGTTAATGTCTAGTATTGATCACTTTAGGTATCTCCGATGCTGGGCTGAAAGAGCCCCTTTACAATGTGCTGTTAGTTTATATATGATGATGCCGGCTAGTTCTACAGCTTCCATTTTGTCCCATTGTTTATCTATTAATTTATGGCTACAAAAACATGATGCTCTTGCATCTTTGCTGAATCTTGGGTGAATAAACCCCGTCTGGATCACAAAATACATGGTTGCAATCAAATGATGTGCTAACTCTTGCTCGAAATGCCACCATTAATGTCACAAGGTTGGGACCTCAGTGATAGACCAAATCAATTTTCGTCGCTTTTTCTTGATTAGGTAATCGGACCGTGCAAGACTTGAGTAATTCTGCTGACATTTATGCTATTTAAATTGAATTGATGACAACGGAGATACTGCGTCTGGGTGCTTTCACTACGGGTCTGCAATATTTATTTGCTGCATACCGCTACAACTATATCTACAAGAAGTAGATAGCTTGTACGGGTTCTACATAAATACATCATATGATAGCCATTTCAGTCTTCTTCTCCGACTCTGAGTCGAGGATCGCATCGGGAGTTCCTTTATACTTGTACCACCGAGCACATAGTAAAAAGTAACCCAAGTTTAGAACCCCCAAGGCAGCGATGAGGTAGTAGAAGTAGTCTAATCTCCCTTTGTTTAGATCTTCTGGAAGCCAATTCCCGCTTTCTGCTCCAGCAGTCACCCTGTGGACAATTGATATTAGGAGGCTACTCAAGTAGTTTGCAACTGCAATGCTGCAATAGAACAGAGACCCAGCAACACTCCTCATATTTTCGGGAAATTGCTTGTAATAGAACTCGACTTGTCCAACGGAAGCAAAAGCTTCGGCGAGTCCAGCCAACGCGAACTGAGGAACCAGCCATAAAGCCGACATAGATGAAATGGCACCTCTTCTTGGTTCGATACCCAAAGTCAGCCTAGTTAAAGCTATGGTCCTCCGTCGTTCTTCAACTAGGGCCGATACCAGCATGGAGATAATGGAGATGAAGATGCCGATGCCAATTCTTTGAAGGAATGTGATGCCGCTTTCTTTTCCCGTGAGCCTCCTCAATAGCGGGACAATGATTCGATCATAGATAGGTATAAAGATGGTGAGGCTGAGCATCATGAACACAACGAAGGAAGCTGCTGGGATCTTGAAGTTGCTGTTTCCAAGGCGTCGATCAGCTTGCGTGGCCTGAAAAATTGCGTAAGTATGTTGCTGGACTATCACAACAAAATAAATTGCCGCGGCAGCCCATATAGGAACCACCCTCATCAAGCACTTCACTTCTTCCACTTGCTGCATACTACAGAGTCTCCACGGATTGGCTGGCGACCCATCTTGGTTTAACTGGTCCTGGGATGTCTTGATTGCTGCTTTATCTAGGAATCTGTCAAGGAGACAGAAGGGATTCAAGATGTTGGCTTTATTGAAGTTGCCGTTCGGAGCTGCTGTTCACTTGCTAAAATTCTATATTGGAATGTCAATGTAGGCTGGTTACCTGAATTGATCTGTATATGAAAGCTTAGAGTTAAGAGACTCCGCTGGTGTATATGAGTAAAGAGAAAGCCATGGCTGCTCGGGTTGCTTCAGCCTGCTCTTTTTAATAGCAACTGCTAGGACCTGTACCATGCTAGTGATTGGACTTCCCGTGGCCTTCACTTTCACATATATCTTAGAACCCATGAAGAAGATTGCGCAAGATATGATCATCAAGATTGCAGGAATCGCTAGACCAATGGCCCAGCTCACGTTCGATTGCACGTAGACTATGAGCGTCAAGGAAACCATCTGGGCGAAAGTGAAGGTGAAGAAATACCAGTTGAAGAAGCTGTTTATCCCTCTCTTTCCAGATTCGGTTTTTGGATCAAACTGGTCAGCTCCGAAAGCTAAGTTGCATGGCCTGATACCTGCAGCTCCTGTAATTAGCAGTGCAAACCCCAATATGAGAAACGCCATTTGCCCTCCAGTGGGGCCGGTGCAGAACTTCCCGTTGCTGCAGTGCGGAGGGTGCAGGTCCTTGATGGCCGCCGTTAGTTGTATTACTTGAAGTCCCTTCACAGCGAAATGGTAACAATATAGGCAGACAATTATATGCAATGTCATCCCCGAGTTACCTAATTTAAGTAATGCATTTTGTGAATTGCATTTCATCTACTCCTATCTTTTAGTCATTTGATGGTCGGATTTGAGTGGCATATCAGTTATATATCCACTAGAGTCTTCAATCTATACACTGAATTCACAAGAAATAGATGATGAAGAAGAATTAGGCAGTAGGCACCATGTAAGAGGCAATAGTGCAGAATGCCAGGGTCTTGTAGCGACCAAAGTAGGTGTCAGAGAAGAAGGCTCCCAGCAAGGTAGAGAAATTCGCGGTGCCGTTGAAGATGTTGATGATATTCGCGGCCGTAATGGTCTTCATGTTGAATACCTTGGTCAGATAGATCAACAGGTTGGCCAAGGTTCCGATGGCTCCAAGCTTCTCAAAAGTCTCATTCCCTGGAAAAATTTCATCCAAATGGGAAGTTCAGGAAATGGTTCTTAGATCAAAAAGAGCAGCATGAGAGCATCCAATGAGCTCTCGGTCTCACCTATAATGAAGGGCATGGCTTTCCATCCTTTGTAGTTGATCTTCGGTTCTCTGGTCGTGGTGGCCCTCTCGTCCTTGTCCCTTATGTCTTTCTCATGCTTCTCCATTCTTTCTCCATTGTTCTGCTCCATCATGCCTCTTCTTCCTACAGTCTATCTCCCTGTTTGTCCGCCTTTATAATGGTCTATAGTGGAAACAGGTCAGTATAGAAGCGAGTCATAAAGAGGAACAGAATTTCCATGCCCTTCCTAAACACCACCTGCCATTCTCTCTCTCTCCCTCCTATATATATTTTTGTCTCAGGTATACCCAGCACTCACAGGCTCTGTGTATGATACTTCGTTGTACAGCCGATGCTAGACCAAATCCGTACAACCCAGATTAAATGTGACCCAGGAATCTGTTACACTACGGCTTTCGAGAAACAGGGCTGCTAAAAATTAAAATAAGCACAACATGCACAATAGTGGTTCTGTTTTGTTGCTTTTCTGGATCTTTTTGACGCGTAAATATGACTCTATCCCTAAGTCAGGGTACTTAGTCATATACTAATCTCTCTTCTCAGATTAATTAATCTTTGGCAGAGTGTGAAGCTGTCCGAGGGCACGTGAGTACCTGTCATGGCGGATCAATTTAAGTCCACAAACTGCAAGTTGGTGTGCTTTCTCTGTTCAGAATCCATTGGTGGCGTAAAACGTCATAACGAGGTTACTTGAGTACAGATAAAAATCATTGGAAGAGAGAAAACGGGATCTTGCGAAAGAAAAGATTCCTGATTGAACTAGAAGCATTGAGGCCTGGCTAACTGGACACGTAGCACGCGGAACACTGCATTGTCATTGTCGAAAAGGACACAACTTCGTGGTGTTCCATTCATGAAATTTGAACATCCCAAGATGTGAAGCAACTTGCAACTGCTGGTCAAATCATAGCCTCAAATGAATTGCTGATTCATTGCTTCATCGGCTCAACCACTCAATTAGTAGAAAACTGCGGCAATCCCGATAACTCCTCCCTCTCTCTCTCTCCCTCCTAAGCAACAGTGGCCATTGGTTCTGTCAGGCATGATCGTAACGTGTGGTAAATGACAGAGATGACTACTTTCCCACCACAAAATTTCAGGCCCACTCATAAAGTGGAGCAAAGAGATGTAAAGCAAGTCGCAATCGCTTCTATCAGGATCAGACAGACCCGATTTCGTTCTTTTACAGTAAAGTTGGGAAAGTAAAAGAAATATTGCCAACTAGAGAACATTTAGGAACACAATTTACTTAAACCTAAGGGAGAAAAGTTGAATGAACAGAAAGATTCAGGAGATGGCAGCTCTAAAGTTTAGTACTCGAATAATATGCCGCCACTCCTGGATGGCAATGAGCACCGCTAAAGAATCAATTGATTATTCACGATAGTTTCGTGGTTTACTGAAAAAATTAAAATAATGAGGAGATCATATCACTCAGTCAAGCGCGGAACGGTTCTTTTAGAATGCAATATACCAAGAAGATGAATGATTTAACTTTAGGAGGATTCAAATGTGGAGAGAATATAACTTCACGCTGATAGATACCCATTTGCTTTGAAGAAGTCTCTAGCATCGTGATCGTAATTGGTTAGAAGTGTTCTAAGTACATGATAGTCTGTAAATTGGAATATCCATAAATTTTTGATCTCGTTCTCTTACATGTTCTGTATTTTTTTCCTTCTTTTTTCTTTTGCTGTTTCGGGTACGAGGGATTTGAAAACTACTTGATTCGGCTCAGAAATGCTGACCACATTGCGGTGTTCCCTCTCTTCTTCCACTTGTTCTTGAACCCAGACCAGAATCTTGGCACTGTTTAATAATCATTTGAATAAGGAAAAAAATGCAAAACTGTATAGATTCGTGTGATCTTTGTGGTCCAAAGCAAAGAGGTTGACGAGCCTTTGTAAAAAGAATCAAGAGCTTCCGAAGTAAGGAGGAAAAGTCAATAGTTGAAAAAATGACATCATAAGTGGCATAACTTTCGTATCGTGTTCGCTTGAACGCCATAGTTTTTTTTTTTAATCACATGAGTGTTATGACTTATGTATAACGCTCATTTGAGTGTCATAACTTTTTTATCGATCACTTGGAGTGCTATATAACTTTTCAATCGATAGCTTGAGTATCATAACTTTTAAACATATTCACCACTAGTGCTATGCCAGCCAAATTTTTGGCAATTAGGTGAACATTTTAAAAAAAAATTTGGCATCCAAGTGATCGTTTTTTTTTTGAAGTTTTGGCACTCAAGCTGTAGAAAAGAAAGTTACGGCTCTCAAGTGATTGTTGTACAAAAATTATGGCACTTGTGGTGTCTTTATCCCGTAAAAAGCCCCATCACCCTATAGTGATGCTTGTCGGAGCACAATATCATTATTGTGCTATTCGCCATGCCCACAATTGGGAAGGAGAGAAGGCATGGATTAATGGGACAGGTTGGTGTTTCTAAAGACCCGGGGGAACAGATATCCAATCCATTGACAAGTGTCGGATCGAAATAAGAGTAAATCTCGCTCATTGATCGTTCACTTTTATGTTGTGTGTAATGCCATTATATGTAGAAGTTGGAAAGAGCAAGGAGTTTAGGGTGCTGCCAGAAAAAATGGCAATCAGGCTAGGGGAAAGAATGTAAATCCCAGTCTGTGAATTTTGCCTACTGTCTATTTCAGGAAAAGGCATGTCCTTATTCACCGTTGATGTGGTAGACTGAATAATTCATACTAATTATTGTCACACGGACGTCTTTCACAGTTAATTAGACTACTATCGATCTTGGTGCCCAGATCAAGTAGAATTTCGGATCAGATCTTCAAAATTGCGCGAATAGTGTGGTTTTAGACACATCTCTATGCTGTGTTTCGCCAATTTGTTCGATATCTGTCGCCGCACTTTTCATTTGTATTATAGATCTTCTCTATGGCCAGAAGCGGAGTTCTCCAACTGGATCTCTCTCACGTCTCCAGGAAGATCGACTTTTTTAACATAATGACAGGCGAAGAAATTGAAGTACACAAAGTTTGCCGCACCAACTGCAGCGATGATGTAGTAGTAGTTCTCGAGCCTGTTCTTGTTAAGATCATGACCTCCCAACCATGGCGAGTTCCTGTTCTTGCGAGTGATTATGTGAATCATATTGACAAGGAAGGAGCCTATGTAGCTTGCAATGGACAAGCTGAGAAAGAAGATCGCACCGGCGACCGTTCTCATGCTCTCTGGCATTTGTGTGGTGAGGAACTCCAAAAGTGCTACTGCTGCAAATGCTTCGACCATTCCTGATAAGACGAATTGCGGCAAGAGTAATGCGACAGTAATAGGAGATTCGTACGAACCCCGGCTTAAGGCCGAATCTCGACGCTTCCTCTCCACGATTCCAGCTACCAACATGCACAGAATCGACATGATTATCCCTGTGCTGATCCTCTGCTGCATTGTCAACCTCTTGTCTTTCTTAATGATTCTCCGCACCTGGGGGATGTAAATGCGCTCGTAGATGAAGATCCATATCGAGAGCGCGATCATCGAGAAGAGGGTCATCCAAGCTGGCGGAATCTTGAAGTGGGGTGCGATCGATTTGTTCATCTGAATAGCCTGAAGAATCCCGAATGTGTTCTGCTGGTCCATGGCAATGAAACAGGCTATTCCCGATATCCAAACTGGCAAGATTCCTATCAAGCATTTGAATTGCTCTACCTGCTGGACACTGCACAGCCTCCAGCCGTTCTTCGACATTCCTTGGCCATCCAATTCATTTGGATCGATGATAAGAGCTGCTTTATCCAGAAACCGGAATCTGTACGTACGAGTTAGCTTGACCACCCCCTGGTCTGATTCTTCTGGTGAAGGATCGTAGGACGGTTTCTCCCAATCGGGTCCAAGAGTTTGGCGACGCTTCCAACATGCAGCCACAAGCACCTTAGCCATATCCACGAAAATGCTTCCTTGAGGCTTCTTGCAGATATAAGTCTTACGACCGAGCAGGAAAATGGATATAGACAGTCCAAGGCAAGCGGTGGGAATGGCGAACCCGAGAACCCAACTAACATTAGTCTGAACATAGATGACAGCGGTGAGAGCTATGAGGAGTGCAACGGTGAAGGAGAAGTACCACCAGTTGAAGAAGCTCTCCAGTTGTGCTCTTCCATTATCTGTTCTAGTATCAAACTGATCGGCCCCGAATGCGATATTGCAAGGCCTAATGCCGCCTGCTCCAATGGCCAAGAGGGCGAGTCCAGCAAAGAGAAAACAAAGCTGCCAACTCTGAGGCTGTGGGCAATTGGATTTGCCGATGCACTTGGACGGGTGTAATCGTGGTATACCCGCGGTTAGAGTCATGGTCAACATGCCCTACGAATGAAAACTTCCGTTGATTATCGAAATCGAGACGGACACCTGGAAAATTTATCGAGGATGACGAATAGGGAGGTTACCAAGAGAGATGCCGACGAGCCATAAAGGAGAGTTCGGAACCTGCCCAGGTACGTATCAGAAATGAAAGCGCCAGCAAGGGATGTGATGTTCGAGGAACCGGACCAGATGTTCACCACGTTAACCAAAAGAATGCCGCCCATGTTGTACTCAGTACGCAGATACATCGTTATGTTAGCCACCAAGCTCATCGAAGCTAGTTTCTCAAACGATTCATTCCCTTCAAAGTCGAAACAAGAAATTCTAACTTTTTAGCATCAAATGATATATTATGCCTAGACAAAGACAGGAGACAGAGAGTAATGATCACTCGAATGTTCAAGAGGAGCAGCTATTATGAACTGAAACTGAAGTGAAGTGTGTAAATTGAGGACCGCATTACCTAGAATGTACTTAATGGCTCTCCATCCTCCTGCTTTCCTACCATCTGCAGCAGAGCGTGAAGGGTTCTCTTCATTTACCGAGTTAGCTGAGTGAATTGAGTCCTCTGTGCTACTCATGTTGTCCGGCGCCGAAGTGGATTTCCCTTCCTTCTCAATACAAACCGGTCTAAATGGTTTCAACAGTCCGAGAGCAAGCTCTCCGAGTTGGTGACGCGCTGCGTGATTACCTGCCGATTGATTAAACTGGAAGAGCGTATCGCTGAAGAAGCTCCGACAGTGAAACGAGAGGCGTTCCTCGATGCATGTCCGGGGATGTGAATCGCCACGTTTGAATCTGATGCTGAGTTTCTTAGTCCCACGTTTTCTAGGATTGTCTGGATTTCAGCTGATTTGTAGCGGGTTTTGTTATGGACTCACCTTTGATCCTAAACTCGCGTTGCGCGTGCATTTGTCTTAGTCTTAACAAGTTTTCCTGCCCCCACTTTCTACGCCCTCGGTATTGTGGAAACAATTCATGCGCGAACTGGTCAAACTTGGACATTCATGCCATTCTTATGATATCAAAAACTTTCATATCTATATATACATGTACAAAGAGTACATAAATTCCGTAAATAAATGACGTGAGATAATTCAACACCCTTCTCGCGTGTAAGTTGGATTAGGAGTGACATGTAGAATTTGACAAATAAGGCCGCAGATGCGAAAATGTGGGCAGAAGGAAGCACTAATACCACAGTAAGAATATGTGCAGGTGCATTGCATAATGTTTGTGTACGTTGTAACGAAGAACATGTCCTAATCCCAGATCAAGCAAGTAGCCATCAAATTGAGGGGGACGCAAGCCACGACAATGGTGTGGAAGGGCAGAGGACTTCAATCGATTGAGTTTTCAGCTTGTTCTAGGTTACCAAACTTTCATTGGGTTACCTAATTAGGAAAACAATTCTAATTCTCTTTAATTGTTGGCAATTTCATAAATGGTTGAAAACATTGATAAAGATAAATCAAAGTCGGCAAGAGATAAGAGAAGTATTTTTTTTTAAAGACATAAGACCAAATAGTATTTAAAAGAAACAAAGAAATCTTGGTACTTAACTCAAATAAGAGGTGGTAGTACTAAATTAGTTGCTAATTTAACTGTAGAAAAATGGATGGTCAGAAACCAAATAAAAATGGCAACTTAATATAAAAGTTCTGTATAATTAAAAAAAAAAACATATAGAGGTTGATAAACAATTCAAAGTAAAGTTGGTAGACCAAAACTACAAAACTTAAGCGGAGAAAAGTTAACATTCACACAAAAAAAATGGTAATTTCATATAATTTTTGGTAAATTCAAGATGTTCATAATAAAAGTGAATAATTTCATATAGTTGGTCAATGATCAACGGATGATCGGATCAGGTCCGACCGATCGACCCATCGCCTAGGCTGACGTCACCGTGACGTTAGCCGCATGTGCCTCGCAGATGCGTGAGCAGTGGTTGGCTGATGTCATAATGACGTTAGCCGTGTGTGTGGCGCATGCACATGGGCAATTGCTCGCACGCGCATGGGGCGCATGTGCCTGCAATTGCTGCAAACACGTGCGGCACGTGCGCTTTAGGGAAACTGGCTCGTGCCGATGACCCTACTTCCCTTTGGCTGCACGTAGCGGCGCGTTTGGCCACCTCTGGCGGTGTGCCTCCACACGTTTTTCTTGTCTCGATAAGAACTATGACCCAATGCTATTTTAAATAAACTTTGACTCACATAAAATCAAAAAGAAGGGGCGAACAACATGCGGGTGTCGGAATTTCCATCCTTGAGCGTTCGACGGCAACATTTGTCAAAATTTTGGCCAAAACTCAATTATAAACATAAAAAGAAAGATTAGGAAATAGGAACAACATTGCTCTGATACCAATGATGGAAATGAATTTCTGAAAAACGAATCGATACTCGAACAATTGAATATTAAAAATAAATGTGGAAACGTGCTCCAGGAATTATATAACACTAATCAAAAGGCATATCACAAAAACATATATACCTTATTTGCCATAGATTAAGTACTTGTTACAGTCTCAGAGGAATTGATCGAAGCACTAGAGTTCCGTTCTTTAAGAGGGAATACGTTGCTATCTCAAAGGGAGAAAAAAAAACATGCTGTTTTATTTTGTTTTCCAATGTTTATTCTTTTTCATATTTATACGGCAGTTATTTTCACTTAAAAATTAATTGCCTTCTTCCTCTTATGGGTCATTCCTTTATGTGACAAGTTAGGCCCAACATGAGCGGATGGGCTCTTAGCCCAATAAATAAAAAAAAACCCAACACACACACACACAATTTGTGTGTGCGCGCACACACAAATCTTGTTATTACTTTCTCATAATAGTTTTGCCGAGCGGAAGACTATTTGCTTTTTTCCATTGTTACATGCTTTTCTTAGTTCAAATGACAAACATTTGATTTTGACACACACACACATAAATCTTGTTATTACTTTCTCATAATAGTTTTGCCGAGCGCAAGACTATTTGCTTTTTTCCATTGTTACATGCTTTTCTTGGTTCAAATGACAAACATTTGATGTTGCAAGGATGATTGTTGTATAGTGCAGGAAGAAGCTGGTGGAGATACTTAGGGCAGAGCTTGAGAGGAGGAAGCGAAAGCAGCATGAGTGGATTGATCTGATGGATGAACTGATACAGATTGAAGATGAGAATGGGAACAAGTTGAGCGATGATGAGGTGGTTGAGAACATCGTGAGTCTCCTCATTGGAGGCTTTGAATCCATGTCTAGTGCATGTACTTGGGCCTTTTATTTTCTTGCCTTGCACCAAAATGTTCTTCGTAAACTCAGGGTAAATTGATCGATTGGCTAATTGGATTTATTTTTAAGTCATTTTGGGGATTAAATATGCAATTGAAAAAGCATAACATGGCTTTATAGTTGCCTCCATTCGTCATGTGAATTTTCCTGCAGGAGGAAAACGTGGCTTTTAGCAAGAACAAGATTGGAGAGCTCATCACAAGTGAAGATGTCACAAGGATGAAGTACAAGAGCAAGGTCCATTCATTTGTTCCCCCTTTTTTCTTTATCTTGCATAGACCTGTCAAAATAGGTCTTAAACCCATATATGACCAATTTAAAATATAAATGGATCATATATGGATCGCTCAATTTTAAAGAGATTATCTTAAATGGGTTGTAAACTTAAAGGCTACAATAAATGGGTCTTAAATGGGTTGATTTAGACCCATTTTCAACCCATTAACTCACCCACACTCTCTCTTCCTCTTATAAAATGTTCTTAACAAATCAAAATTATTTTTAATTTTCTTTTATTTTCCTTTTTTATTTTATATTTTTTCCTTTTTCTTCCTTTCTCCATTTCCTTCGCGATGGCTGGTGACAACGACGGTTGGCTAGGCGAGCTCGAACTCACTGATTGGGCGAGGTTGAGACCTCACCGACAACTGGTGAGGCTCAAGCCTCGTCGATCCAATGAAAATCGAGCTTGTTGGGCTTGGGCAAGCTCCAGCAAGCTTGAGCTTGCTAAGGATTGGCGAGGCCAAGACTTTGCTGGCCTTTAGCGAGGCTCAAGCCTCATCAGATTAAGTGAGGTGGAGCCTTGCTTGAGGTTAGTGAGTTCGGTTCACTAGTTGTCGCCATGGTTGGTGACTGACAGAGGCAAAGGAAAAAGAAAAAAATGAAAAGAAAAGAAAAGAAAATTTGAAAAATTGATTATTAAAAAATAAAAATAAAAATAAAAAATAGAAATTATATTTTTAAAAAATAAAAAATATCAAAAATATTAAAGGGCAATCAGATTTTTCAATTTTTTTAATTTATTTTCAAATTTAAGGTAAATATTGAAAAATATTGTTATTTTTCGATAAAATAACTTCATAAAAATATTTTTCAAGAAAAAAAAGAGAGCCTTAATTTTTTTAAATTAAAAATTATCCATCAAATTTGTATTTAATGAAAGAGTTTTAGCAATATCATTTTATAAAAAAATCATAAGAAATAAGCTTTCATAGAATTGGAAATATTTTAGCAATACGATCTTTAAAAAAGTCACAAGAATAAGTTTTCCTAAATTTGGCTAAATATGGAAGTAATCTAGTAATATGGGTTGGGTATGGGTCAAAAAAATTTATATTTCATGAAAATTGATTAAAATGGGTTAAATGAGTCAATATGGGTCGTACAATTTTTGATCTCATATGAACTTGACCTACCCACCCATTTGATGGTACCGGATCACCTCAAGATTCCCTCTCATCATCACAAAACTGTCGAACTTGAATTAATTCATCTATTTTTCTTAAGGTGGTAGAAGAAATACTGTTAGCTTTTGTGTTCGATCCGGCGATCGAGACTTCGAACATCAAGGTACTAAACATAAATTCAACGGGGAGTTTTGTTGATATCGGAAGTCGTTCTTGATAGTCACGTTCTAATGATAAGGAAGACTTGCAGGTTATGTAACACCTAAAGGATGGAAAGTTATTGTGTGGCTTCGATACGGTCAAACAGATTTGAGAAATTTCGAAGATCCGTTATGCTTTAACCCGGATCGATGGAATGTATGTTGATATCATCTCATCCACCTATTGACTTTTTTGAATCATTCAGTGCATTGTTTGTAACGACCCGGACCCCACTGTATTATTATCCGCTTTGGATACTGATTCCTCACTGCTTTAAAATGCGTTATGCAGGGATAGAAGTGCGGCCCACTATCATGTAGGGGCAGAGGCGCAGCCCATTGGGCACCCTCTCCCAAGCCATAATATTGTTCACTTTTGGAGGCATGCATGCAACAACCTCCTCCCTCACGAAAAGGCATGCACACAACAACCTCCTCCCTCATGAAATGCGTTGGCTTTGATTTGTCCAATACGTCATTAATGCTAAATTGTAAACCATAATATTGTCCACTTTGGAGGCATGCACGCAACAACCTCCTCCCACGCGAAATGCATCGGCTCTGATTTGTCCCATACGTCATTCACAGACCGCCTAATTGACACCAATGAGTAAAATCTCCTTGTGCGTTGGCCCTCACGAAACGCGTCGGCTCTGATTTATCCCATATGTCATTAATGTTGAATTGTCACAGACCCTGGATCAATGGAATGTACGTTGATATCATCTCATCCACCTACTGACTTTTTTGAATCATTCAGCGCATCATTTGTAATGACCCATCGCCTAGGCTGACATCATCGTGACGTCAGCCACATGTGGCTTGCATGTGACATCAGCTGCATGTGCCTCGCATATGCGTGAGCAATGGTTGGCTGATGTCATAATGACGTTAGCCGTGTGTGTGGCGCATGCACATGGGCAATTGCTTGCACGTGCATGTGGCACACGTGCTTGCGATTGCCACACGCGTGTGGCACATGCGCTCAAGGGAAACTGGCTCGTGCCGATGACCTTACTTCCTTTCGGTTGCATGTAGCGGCACATTTGGCCACCTTTGGCGGTGTGCCTTCACTCATTTTTCTTGTCTCGATAAGAACTATGACCCAATGCTGTTTTAAATAAACTTTGACTCACATAAAATCGAAAAGAAGGGGCGAACAACATGCTGGTGTCGGGATTTTCATCTTTAGCGTTTGATGGCGACATTTGTCAAAATTTTGGCCAAAAATCAATTATAAACATAAAAAGAAAGATCGGGAAATAGGAATAACATTGCTTTGATACCAATGACGGAATGGATTCTTGAAAAATGAACCGATACTTGAACGATTGAATATTAAAAACAAATGTGGAAACGTGCCCAGGAATCATGTAACACTAATCAAAAGGCATATCACGAAAATGGACATACCTTATTTGCCACATATTAAGTATTTGTTGTAGTCTTAAAAGAATTGATCGAAGCACTTGAGTTCTGTTCTTTAAGAGGGAATACATTGCTATCTCAAAGGGAGAAAAAAAACATACTGTTTTATTTTGTTTTCCAATGTTCATTCTTTTTTTATATTTATACAGCAGTTATTTTCATTTAAAAAATAATTGCCTTCTTCCTCTTATGGGACAAGTTTGGCCCAACATGGGTGGATGGGCTTGACTTAGCCCAATAAAAAAAAAAAAAAACCCATCACACACACATATATAAATCTTGTTATTACTTTCTCGTAACAGTTTTGCCGAGCGCAAGACTATTTGCCTTTTTCCATTGTTACATGCTTTTCTTGGTTCAAATGACAAACATTTGATGTTGCAAGGATGATGGTTGTATAGTGCAGGAAGAAGCTGGTGGAGATACTTAGGGCAGAGCTTGAGAGGAGGAAGCGAAAGCAGCATGAGTGGATTGATCTGATGGATGAAGATGAGAGTAGGAACAAGTTGAGCGATGATGAGGTGGCTGATAACATCGTGAGTCTCCTCGTTGGAGGCTTTGAATCCATGTCTAGTGCATGCACTTGGGCCTTTTATTTTCTTGCCTTGCACCAAAATGTTCTTCGTAAACTCAGGGTAAATTGATCGATTGGCTAATTGGATTTATTTTTAAGTCATTTTGGGGATTAAATATGCAATTGAAAAAGCATAACATGACTTTATAGTTGCCTCCATTCGTCATGTGAATTTTCCTGCAGGAGGAAAACGTGGCTTTTAGCAAGAACAAGATTGGAGAGCTCATCACAAATGAAGATGTTACAAGGATGAAGTACACGAGCAAGATCCATTCATTTGTTCCCCCTTTTTTCTTTATCTTGCATAGACCTGTCAAAATAGGTCTTAAACCCATATATGACCCATTTAAACTATAAATGGATCATATATGGATCACTCAATTTTAAAGAGATGATCTTAAATGGGTTGTAAACTTAAAGGCTACAATAAATGGCTCTTAAATGGGTTGAGTTTAGACCCATTTTCAACCCATTAGCTCACCCACACTCTCTCTTCCTCTTATAAAAATGTTTTTAAAAAATCAAAATTATTTTTATTTTTCTTTTATTTTCCTTTATTTTCCTTTTTCTTCCTTTTTCCATTTCTTTTGCTGATGGCTGGTGATAGCGATGGTTGGCTAGGCAAGCTCGAGCTCACTGATTGGGCAAGATTGAGACCTCATCGACAACTAGTGAGGTTCAAGCCTCGTTGATCCAATGAGAATTCGGTAAGCTCGAGCTTGCCAAGGACTGGTGAGGCCGAGACTTCACCGGCCTTTAGCGAGGCTCAAGCCTCGTTAGATTTAGTGAGGTGGAGCCTTGCTTGAGGTTAGTGAGTTTAGCTCGCTAGTTGTCGTTGTGGTTGATGACCGACAAAAAAGAAAAAGAAAAAGAAAAAAATGAAAGAAAAGAAAAGAAAAATTGAAAAATTGATTATTAAAAAATAAAAAAATTAGAAATTAGATTTAAAAAAATTAAAATATATTAAAAGGATTGCAATCGGATTTTTCAATTTTTTGATTTATTTTCAAATTTCAGCTAAATATCGAAAAATATTGTTATTTTTTGATAAAATAACTTCATAAAAAATATTTTTAAAGAAAAAAAGAAAAGAGAGCCTCAATTTTTTTTAAAAATTAAAAATTATCCATCAAATTTGTATTTAATGGAAGAGTTTTAGCAATATCATTTTATAAAAAAAATCATAAGAAATAAGCTTTCAGAGAATTGGAAATATTTTAGCAAAAAAATCTTTAAAAAAGTCACAAGAGTTTTCCTAAATTTGGCTAAATATAGAAGTATTTTAGTAATATGGGTTGGGTATGGGTCAAAAAATTTATATGGCATGAAAATTGGTTAAAATGAGTTAAATGAGTCAATATGGGTCGGACAATTTTTGATTTGATTTGAACTTGACCCAACCCACCCATTTGATGGTACCGGATCACCTCAAGATTCCCTCTCATCATCACAAAACTGTCGAACTTGAATTAATTCATCTATTTTTCTTAAGGTGGTAGAAGAAATACTCATACTAGCCAATGTGTCAGCTTTTGTGTTCGATCCGGCGATCGAGACTTCGAACATCAAGGTACTAAACATAAATTCAACGTGGAGTTTTGTTGATATCGGAAGTCGTTCTTGATAGTCATGTTCTAATGATAAGGAAGACTTGCAGGTTATGTAACACCTAAAGGATGGGAAGTTATTGTGTGGCTTCAATACGGTCAAACAAATTTGAGAAATTTCGAAGATCCGTTATGCTTTAACTCGGATCGATGGAATGTACGTCGATATCATCTCATCCACCTATTGACTATTTTGAATCATTCAGCGTATCGTTTGTAATGACTCGAGCCTCACTGTATAATATTATCCGCTTTAGATACTGATTCCTTACGGTTTTAAAATGCGTCATGCAGGGACAGAGGCACGGCCTACCGTCATGCAGGGGCAGAGGAGCGGCCCACTAGGCGCCCTCTCCCAATGTGTCAGCTTTTGTGTTCGATCCGGCGATCGAGACTTCGAACATCAAGGTACTAAACATAAATTCAACGTGGAGTTTTGTTGATATCGGAAGTCGTTCTTGATAGTCATGTTCTAATGATAAGGAAGACTTGCAGGTTATGTAACACCTAAAGGATGGGAAGTTATTGTGTGGCTTCAATACTGTCAAACAAATTTGAGAAATTTCGAAGATGCTTTAACTCGGATCGATGGAATGTACATCGATATCATCTCATCCACCTATTGACTATTTTGAATCATTCAGCGTATCGTTTGTAATGACTCGAGCCTCACTGTATAATATTATCCGCTTTAGATACTGATTCCTTATGGTTTTAAAATGCGTCATGGAGGGACAGAGGCACGACCTACCGTCATGCAGGGGCAGAGGAGCGGCCCACTAGGCACCCTCTCCCAAGCCATAATTGAATCAAATAAGATTGTTGAAAGGAAGGAAATGAAATCGAACATCGGATTTATATGGTTTGATCCAAATATCGGAACCTACATCTATGGAAAAAGCATTATGGAGTTCCCCTATAGAAACTAAGCAATATAACAGAAATTACAAGTATTCAAGCACTCAAATACCCTCTCAATGTTTCTCAGCCTTTAATTATATTAAATAACCCACACAATATTTAGCTCATTATAATTTTTAGTGAAACCTCACTCAAGGAATTAAACAAATTCTTCTCGTAAGAATTTAATTGGCTAAATCATGACAGGGTGTAATTACTGTTAAAATATGTCTCGAGTTTAAGCCCGAAGCGAATTACTGAATTTTGAAATATAAATAAATTGAAGCAAAGTTTTCTTCAATTGCTTGTGGAATCCGAATGCGTGTAGATGAAGTTCACGTGCGTGAAGAAGACAAATAGAATGTGGTGGGCCCAAGTCAGGGCACATGTATAAAAATAATTGAAGGTCTTATTTTCCTTTTAGGAAGATGCCGCCCAAGGGAGAAGCTCTGTACGTGAAGAATTAAAAGGAAAGTGGGGCCCAAGGTCAAACTTTTGACCTTGGGCACACACACATATATATGGGACGCCAAGGGTTTTCACTTGTCGGTTGCTGCACGTACAGGCTGAAGTCTCTGTGGAAATAAACCCTACGAAGCCACAAAGAGGTCTTTTTTTTTTTTTTTTTCGGGGTGTTTCTGCTACACCCGTACGAGAGAAAAAGAGGAGCCGCATGTTTTCAAGCTGAAGCGCGATCAAGAAAAGGAGTTCTTTTTTAGCGTTTGTTTTGAGCTTGTGTGGTAATTTTGTGCCGTGACTTGGGTTTGGATTCTTGAGTGTGTAATCTCATTGTATCGCTTGATCTATAGTGAAATTCGCTGCTGCTCTTCCCGTGGACGTAGGTCTTTACGACTGAACCATGTAAATCTGGTGTTCGATTTATTTTTCTTCTTCCGTCTATATTTTGTTCGATCGCTCGCCCTATCGCAACAAGTGGTATCAGAGCTAGTTTTGGCTAAGTTGAAGCGAATCGATGGTGACAGAAGAAGTAAAAGTGAAAATCAACATATTTGATGGGAAGGATTTTAGTTTCTGGAAGATACAGATTGAAGATTATCTTTACCAGATGAATCTGCATTTGCCTTTATTTGGGAAGAAACTAGAGACGTTGAAGCAAGCTGATTGGGATTTGCTGGATAGACGAGCTATGGGTGTTATTTGTCTGACGTTGGCTCGTAACGTCGCGTTTAACATCCTGAAGGAGAAGACCACTGCTGATTTGATGCAAGCTCTGTCAGATATGTACGAGAAGCCCTTTGCGATCAACAAGGTTTGTTTGATGCGGCGTCTGTTTAACTTGAAGATGAAAGAATGTGCATCAGTTGCAGATCATATCAATGAATTCAATGTGATTGTTAGTCAATTGAGTTCAGTTGATATTGATTTTGAAGACGAGGTACGTGCTTTGATTCTATTATTCTCATTGCCTGATAGTTGGAATACTACCATTACCGTTGTTAGTAATTCCTTTGGGTCAACAAGTTTGACGTTTGATGGGGTTCGAGATTTGATTCTGAGCGAGGACATTCGTAGAAGAGAATCTGGCGAATTTGTATCTACTGCTCTAGTAGGTGAAAATAGAGGAAGATCTGTAACACGTGTGGGTAATGGCAGTACTAATATGAACAGGCGTAGTCAATTTAGGATTGCTAATGTTGTCTGTTGGAGCTGTGGCAAGAGGGGGCATCTTAAAAGGGGTTGTCTTAAGATGAAGAATGAAAAGGGTAAGGAAATTATAGTTGATTCTGCATATAATGTTGCAGTTGTATCAAATAATGCCAATTATGTCTTGTCTGTCACTAATGATTCATCACTTGATGGATGGGTTATGGATTCTGGTTATTCTTTTCATGTCACACCAAATAAAAACTGGTTTATCATTTATCAGTGCACGGGTAGTGGTAAAGTCCAGTTAGGGAATAACGCTAAGTGCGATGTTGTGGGTATTGGTGATGTTAAAATAAGAATGCATGATGGTATCGTGAGGACATTGACTAGAGTGAGGCATGTTCCAGAATTAAAAAAGAACTTAATTTCCTTGAGTGCCCTAGATTCAGCTGGTTGCAGGTATTCTTCAAAATGTGGAATTATGAAGGTTGTTCGAGGTGCCCTAGTGATAATGAAAGGAATCAAGCACGATGGCCTGTATAAACTTCAAGGTGAGACAGTGATAAATTCCGCTGCGGAGACGTCGGATGCATCTGTTCGAGAGTCTTTTGACTGCTCGAGGAAGACTAGGGTGTTTGTGCCGAGGCATAAGTTTAATGCTGGTGTCAGGATCTTGTAGTCAAAAGCTTTGATCGAGACGGAGACTGGTAAGTCGATCAAGCATGTGCAGACTGACAATATCATGGAGTTTTGCTCGAAACCAGCAAATAAATTCTGCATGAAAGAGGGCATAGTGAAACACCGCACTAGTGCCAATAAATCACAACAATTTGCAGAATTGATGAGCGAAACATTACTAGAGACGGCCCGAAAAATTATCTCTAGTGCTGGTATGGCTAGGAGATTCCTGGCTGATGTGCTAAGTACGGTAAGCTACTTGGTGAATAGATCCCCATCAACTGCTATTGAATGGCAGACTCCTGAAGAAGTGTTGTTAGGTAATGTTGCTGATTATTCTATTATTAGAATGTTTGGTTGCCCATATTATTTTCGAATGAGTGATGGTAAGCTCGATTGGAGGGCAAGATGCATATTCCATGGCTATGCACAAGGTGAGCGGGGTGATCAGTTGTAGTGCCCAGATATAAATTCACCTGTTAACAGCAGAGAAGTTACCCTTGATGAGTCTCAAGTACTTCTGGCTAGGAGTGATTATAGCAATGTTAATACAGATCTGGACGGTGTTCAGCTTGAGGTGGAGTTGCGACCAGAAATTCCTGAGGTAGTGAGTACGAGTACTAGCAAAGTAATCGACACAGATGGTGTTTGTAGCGAGGTGGAGCTTATAGAGCCAATAGTTGCTGTAACTGCTGAAATTAACAAGGTATGTATTCGATCTCCTGATAGATATGGATGCAGCAATGGTTTTACTTTGTATGCAGTTGAGGAGGTTGTGTCAGAAAATCCTTGCGAAGCAGTTAAAGGTGCATGTGGAGTTGCTATTCTGATGAGGTCCTCACTTATGGCGAAGTTCAAGCAAGGCTTAAACTTGGATAATATATGTGGCGGTTGAGCCCATCGGGGGCTATGGGAAAGTAGTAGTAGAATTTGAATTTTTTGCGGAGCGATTGTAATTTGGCTCAAACATCGAGCCAATGTGGAGATTGTTAAAATATGTCTTGAGTTTAAGCTCCGCGAAATACTGAATTTTGAAATATAAAATAAATTGAAGCAAAGTTCTCTTCAATTGCTTGTGGAATCTGAATGTGTGTAGATGAAGTTCACGTGCGTGAAGAAGACAAATAGAATGTGGTGGGCCCAAGTCAGGGCACATGTATAGAAATAATTGAAGGTCTTATTTTCCTTTTAGGAAGATGCCGCCCAAGGGAGAAGCTCTGCACGTGAAGAATTAAAAGGAAAGTGGGGCCCAAGGTCAAACTTTTGACCTTGGGCACACACACATATATATGGGACGCCGAGGGTTTTCGCTTGTTGGTTGCTGCACGTACAGGCCGAAGTCTCTGTGGAAATAAACCCTATGAAGCCACAAAAGAGGTCTTTTTTTTTTTTTTTTTTTGGGTGTTGCTGCTACACCCGTACGAGAGAAAAAGAGGAGCCGCATGTTTTCAAGCTGAAGCGCGATCAAGAAAAGGAGTTCTTTTTCAGCTTTTGTTTTGAGCTTGTGTGGTAATTTTGTGCCGTAACTTGGGTTTGGATTAAATTGGGGTTTGGGAAACACCGAGAGAGTGTTTGAGTGACTTGAGTGTGTAATCTCCTTGTAACACTTGATCTATAGTGAAATTTGCTGCTGTTCTCCCTGTGGACGTAGGTTTTTACGACTGAACCACGTAAATCTGGTGTCCGATTTATTTTTCTTCTTCCATCTATATTTTGTTCGATTGCTCGCCCTATCGCAACAATTACAACAAGCAAATTGCTCTGAAATCTTCAGAGAAAAACTCCCTACATGTTTTCTTCTTTTGTGTAGTCTCAGAGCTCTCTCTCCTCTCGGCCACAGAGGACTTTTGTTTTCTCTCGGCCACCAAAGTAACTTGGTGCAATTCTTGTCCCGTGTCTCTCACTCTCTTTTATAATGCACAAGAGAGAGTCTTCATCATTCAATGACTGACCATTGAATAATCATTATTGCACTTCATGATGCTCACATGGGAAAGGATCTTCTCAAGATAAAAAAATCCACCTTGCATTTATTAAGATGGGCTCCATCCAACTTCCTTTTTCATTCCTCTTTCGACTGAGGCTTCCACATGCTTCTTCACGTGGGTTCCTTCATTTAATATGCAAATAGAGGGATTCCATATTTGCCGCTTGAGCAAGTCTCTCCATTAACTCAATTACAGCTTCGCATAGAGCCAAGGAAAGAGAGTTAATAAAACTCGTAGGTTTTCTCTACTGCTTTTCTACAAATGCTGATAAATAAATGCAAAATGAAATCCATACGCAATCTTCTTTCTCTCATAGTTGCAGCTAAACATAAATGCAATAATGTGTAGTTGGACCGAAGAAGAACTCCCACAAAATCATAAGGTCATCCAATCTAATTTATTTAGAATGAGTATTGTTCAATGGGCTCAAATTTGGGGAGAAGTACACTATTAGTGTCCAAAGTTGTGTACGACGCTCGCTTTGGTGCCAAAAGTTTATTTTGGATCACTTAAGTGTCAAAAAGTTTGAAAAACGATCATTTTAATGCCAACTTCGATAAGATTGACCGGAAATCCGACGTGGCACTTTTTTATTAATTTTTTACACTGATGTGGCTTGATGGAAAGTACAGTCAGCATGTAAACCACAAAACGACGTTGTTTAGTGTCTTTCCCCCAAGCTGAAACCCTAAATCTCCAAATCGAGAGAGAGAGAGAGGGAGAGGGCATGGCAGCATTGTCTTCTTCCCCGAAGAACAACACCAGCACCAGCCACTCTTTGAGCAGAGCCCAATCCACCATCTCTATCTGCGCCCTTCTTGTTTCCCTCGCACTTCTCGTCTTCTCTCTCTCTGCACCTTTGACCCCCCTTCTTCCTCCTCCTCCTCCGCCCTTGCCTCCTATTTTCCCATCGCTTCTTGCCCGAGAAACAACCTCAATCTCTCCTTGCTCACCTAGTCGAGCAACTACAACGAAGGCTGAGCGATGGTGGCCGAGCAAGCTATGTTGACGAGGATTGAACAAAAAAAAACCCTAATTTCAATCCCAAATGAGCTGTGCGGCGTCGTTTTTGTGAGGCCATCCGCATTTGATGGCAAAACGATATTGTTTTCTTAAGAAGGACGGAAAACGGCGTCGTTTAAAAGGCTTCTCAATTTTTTTTAAAATATAAAAGTCACGTAATCATTTTGGTTGGAATCTCTTGCTAGTGGCACCAAAATGATTGTTTTTCCTTCGATTTGGCATTTAAGTGATCCGACAGAAGCTTTTGGCACCAAAGTGAGCGTTGTACACAACTTTTGGAACTGATAGTGTACTTCCCCCTCAAACTTGAGACATATTTTAACAGTTCCAATCCAGGAGAAGTTTCCAATGCAGGTGAGCTCAAAGTAATTGATAGGAATCACACACCAATTCTAAAATAATAACACAAGCAAACAATGCACATAGGCAAAATGTAATAATAAAAGAAGAGAACCAAAAAACACACCATGAAAATTTGTTTTCAAGGTTCATCCAAACTTGGGCCATGTCATCACACAAAAACACCTTGCAAATTCACTAAATTTCGAAGGAAATCGGAATACAATAATAATTTTCTCTCAAAATAAGGGCATAAAGAAATTGAGAATACTCACAAATATATATATTTCTTTGCCGCACACACTCACATTTTTCTTCCTTTTTGGCCTACCTCTCTTTTTCTTTTCTTTCTATTTTCTTTTCAGTCATTCCCAACCACTACCGCTCAATGGCCAACTACTACCACTCAATAGCTAATATATGAGGTGTAGTTTTTGACCTAAAAGCAAAATGAAGTGAAATGACAAAAGCAACCTTAAATAAAATTTTTTGCTTCACCTTGCAATAATCTCCCACTTGAAAATAGATACACCTGATGCACCTGATGCACCTGATGCACCATGCAATTTTGCATCCATCTAGTCCAAAAGCTAGCAATTGGAACTCATGCTTCTACGCCACTCCTCTTCAATTAACACGAAGTAATATTTTTGGTAGTAGTACACAAATATTTTTCTCTCTATCTATTACCTTGGTAAACATATTAGTTGGATTTTTCGAGCCATCAATCATTCACAGCTTTAACTCATTATCTTCTAATGCTCACTTGATCAAACGATAAGGCCTTTAGATATGTCTAATTCTTGAATGAACATTACATTCTTTTGCTAAGTGCACTGCACTTTAACTATTACTCAATAGTGTGCTCATTTGTTGCTTTCCATGTAGCTCTTCCATGTAAACTATGGGAGCACATGGAAACATTTATGTTCTTTTTTTGTTCATGGGAACAGAAATTAAAAAAAAAAAGTGTTTTTGGTCAAGGGAACAGTTTTTGAACAAAAGAACGCGTTTGGTAAGTATAAAAAAAACTGTTCTTGGAATAAAAAAAGAACAGAAATACGTTTGGTAACTGCAGTCAATTTTTGTTCCCCGAGAATAGAAAAAAAACAGAAACACATTTGGTAAACGACAAAAAAATTTCTGTTTTAAATTTTTAAAAAAAATTATTTAATAAAGTTTAAAATTGATATTGAATTCTCATTCTTATGAAATGCTCAGCTCATTAATTTTATTTTGTTCATGGTTAGTGAAGACAAACATTTTGAACATGATCATATGTCATATTTCGTAGAAAATTTTGTAATTAAAGTTTGTATCAAAATTTTTCAAGTACTTTTTTTTTATTTTTTTGTTTTAAAACATATAAACTTGATATTGATTTCTCATTCTCATTAAATGCTTATCAATTTAATTTTGAAAAATGGTGAGTGAAGAAAAATATTTTCAACATGGTCATATGTGCGTCCTTAAACGAAAATTTCATACATCTCAACATGAATCCTTCCATACATGACATCACAATAATGAAGTAATATAGTTCATTGTTCAATTGCATCACAGTAAATACGTAAAAGAAATATTACAAAAGTTAACAAATCTCATGCATATTGTGATCCCTTGCTATTTTATTTGCAATTCTTATCCTAAGCCTGTTCATCCCAAATGACTGCTCATCCGATGTATTATCTGCAACTTCCCCTCCTGTAGGTCCAAATGGATACTCCGGATCTCCATACATGGAAAATTTTTTATCCATCCTATCTTGATCACGAATGTAGTTATGAAGAGCACAACATGCAATTACAACAAGTGTTTGCTTCTGAATTGTAAATGGAGGCATATGTCTCAAAATGGTGAAGCGATTCTTTAATGTCCCAAATGAACTCTCAATTACATTTCTTAGTGAAGATTGCTTATAGTTGAATAACTTTTTTTCTATTCTTGGCCGTCTCCCACTCCCTCTATATTCGCTAAGATGATACCGTTCCCTTCTAAAAGGAGTTAAAAATCCCAGAAGTGTTGCATAACCGGAATCTGCTACGTAGTATTTCCCTACAACATGATATATATAAATTTGTTATGATATTAAACCATAATATAATAAAATTTTTTAATATAAATAAAGTAAATACCGGGTGGTGGTCGGGGAAATTGCAATTGAGGAGTTTCGAGTGCTGCCGAAAGCACTCGACAATCATTGGCAGATTCTTCGCATCTAGCATACACGAAAGTAAATTTCATATCAAATGAGCAAACACACAACACGTTCTGTGTGGTAGTCCCTCTCCTGCCTCTAAATCGAACCTGCTGAGACACTGGGATAATAGCATTTATATGGGTGCCATCCAGAGCACCTACGCAGTCCTGTCAATTTATTACCAATCTAAGATTATAAAAGATTATGAATTGCATGTATTTGATGGTATAAAGTTAATATAGAAATCATACCTTGAAGTAGCACTTATGACTAGGATCCATAAGAATTTCTTGAGGGATGACATCAAAGAACGGTGGTTTGATTATCTCTTTTGAAAGTTTGATAATTGCTTTCAACACTTTGCCAAAATACTTGCTGATCGTTTCTTCAGAATGTTGAAATCTCTCACATAAATTTCTATTTGAGCTACCATGACAAACCATAGATAAGAATATCCCAATTTGTTCGTTTATTCTAATATATCGACTATCTTTTAACCAACCTCTTACTCTCATCAAATTATATAAATTTATAAAAACATGCCTCTCCATCCTGAAGGCTTCATATATCCTTTATGAATGTCCAGTAATAATCTCCCTTATCCATTCGGATCCTAATAATTTGCTGTCCCTAATTGGTTCTATTGTATGCACGGACGCGTCAATGGCAACTGTGCACAACCACGTTAGCAATACGGCTAGATCATCCTCATCCAAGAATTGTTGAACTTGTTCTACCTCTTCACTACATATACTATTTGATCCCTCTTCCATAGTACCTATATCATCACAAAAATATAAAAACAACAATAACATAAGTCATAATCTCAATAGAAGATGCCATTACATATAAGTACGAAGAGTCTCAACACTTAAAATGACATATTAATAGATAACATAAGTTATACAATCTCTACGTCACCCCACTCAATTCATAAATCTACTAAAGATGATAAAGAAGTCCAATTCTCCTTTCAGGTGTGGATTTAATAAAAGCCACCCTCCATGAGGCACTATCGCATACTCGATCCACTGCTTTATTGTAAAGATCTTGGTCTATCTCCGGCATAGTAAGCAGAATATCCATCACAGCAGCGACAGAGAAAGGATCCTCAGGTGATGGCATAACCCCATAGGTCACAGAGCCACTACTAGATTGACTGGACTTAACTTTCAAAAAGTCTTGGATAGCTTTGCAAGTGTCATCAATACTGTTTTGGGTACTCTTCCTTCTCCTCTTAGTATTTGGAGTCCTATCCAATTTGTGCTTTCCACGAGTTGAAGTTCCAGCATCTTCTGGTGTAAAGACTCTCTCATTAGTGTGGTGATCACCGAAGTCATCTGTATGGCCACCACCAGCATCACCATAGGCATTGCCACCATTGTTGTCACCATATGCATTGTAACCACTGTTGTCACCACCTACATTGGCATCATCAGTGTCATCTTCCTCTGACACCGTCACATCTTGAGCATTTGCAATGCCATATTTCCCAGTAGCATATGTACCACCAAATACAATACATAGCTCGGGATATTGGAGAAATCCATCATTCTTGAATTTTGCCCACTCTACATTCTCCTACAATTTTGACAATAATGACATTTGAGGTATATAATCATACATTTTAAAATTAATATACATAATGACATCAAAATGACCAAAAAGTTAAAAAAAAAATATATACCTTGATGTGAGCTTCCCATATGCTTGGAGCGTCGACAACAACTCTTTTATTGACATTATCCCAACCGAATCTAGACTGAGACATAAGTTTTTCAAAACTGCTATACTGTTTTCTCAGTTTGTTTAGCTTGTTCCTCATCTGGACCATGCTATATTGGCATCCTGTTTGTCTAACGAATTCAGTCTGTATATTCCTCCACCTCGCTTTGTTGAAAGTGGAAGTGGTCCGATTTCCCTTTTTGACCTCATCCACCAACAAACCAATAAATATGTTGGTTACAGACTCGGTCCATTTCGCATTGCATGTCTGTCTCTCAGATGCCATTTAATCTTTGATCGGTTGAGCAACATATGAGTTATGAGTTAAATCAATAACATAATACTATATATGCCAAACACAAAATCATTCTCAAGAGATGCAAGCCAAGAAGACTATATAATGACAAAAATGAAAATTGTTGAACTAACTTATGTAAAACAGATCATAAGTTGCATTTTCAGCTACAAGAAGTACATAGTAATGCTACATATAGAATGCAACCATGAAATTCAACCAACACAAGGCAGCATTACCCTTGGTTATTACCTTCTTACGATGCCGCACAACCACGCTGCGGCCCGACTTCGGTTGCTTCTCCCCCTTGGTGGTGAAATCGTCGTTGAACGCCCTTGCCATGTGCTTCACCAGCCTGTCCATTCCACATCACCATGAGCAACAAAACAACAATCGAAGGAAACCCCAATCTAATCGATGAACTGAAATTCCCCCCTTCCAAAACTAAATCAAGCAATAATACAACATCACTCGAACCCCCTGCGAAATTGAAGGATCCACCTGTTGAATGGATCGATCGACCGTTGGTCCGTGCTCCTCGAGCAAGCTGGCTGTTGCTCGAGCAGCTCTGCCCAGCTTGAGCTGCAGCTCACTGGATCTGCTCGAGCTGCTGCTAGAGCTCTGCCAGATCGAGCTGCAGCTCGAGCAGCTCTGCCAGCTCTAGTAGTAGCTTGCTCGAGCAGCTCGAGTGAGCAGCTGTCCCAGATCTGCCGCAGATCTGGGCTAGTAATGCTCGCTTGAGGCTCGAGTGAGCAGCCGTTCCAGATCTGCCACAGATCTGGGCGAGCAACGCTCGCTTGAGGCTCGAGCGAGCCATCCTAGAACTGCCGTCGGCAGCCTCAAGTGAGCATCCCAGATCTGCCTCGTTGAAGCCCATCGTCGACCGGAGAAGGAGGAGCACCAGAAACGTACTTGGATTCGGAAGCTTCAGCTGGTGAGTCGCCGGAGAGTCAGCCGAGTGGGAGCCGTCGGAGAGAAGGGAGAGACGCCGGAAAAGGGAGAGCACGAACGAAAGAAGCTTCAGCCGGTGTGTTCTTTTTTGCTCCAATTTTGTTCCGGTTTTGTTTTTTGTTCTTTTCATTTTTGTTCTTTTTTTGCTTTGAAGAAGTGTTTCTTTTCTTCAGAAACAACTTTTTTGTGTTTCTTTTTTTTGCTCTAATTTTGTTCCGGGAACAAAAAAACAAAAAAAGAACAGAAACGCAACCAAATGCATTTTTGTTCTTTTTTTGTTCCCGGAAACAAAAAAAGTACAGAACTGTTCCAGAAACGTTTTTTTGGAACGTTTCCATGCACGCCCTATATGATTTTTTTGGAGGTTTCTGTAATCGCCATGTACTCTGCTTCTGTTGTTGATAAAGCCACTACTTTATGTGGTTGAGATACCTAACACACTACTTTATTTGCAACTATAAAATACACATCCAATGGTACTTTTATCACTATTTTGATCACCCAAGTGATCTGCATTCATATAGTCCTGTAGGTTTAGAGATGTACCTCCATAACAAGAAGAGTAATTTGACGTACCTACAAGACATCTCGACATCCATTTTAGTGCATTCTAAAACTATTTGCCTTGGTTCTTTAAATATAGACTTACAATTTCTACTGCCTGTTTAATGTCTAGTCTCATGCTTACCATGGCATGCATCAAACTTCCTACTGCTGATGCGTATGGGACTATTGCTATACCATGTTTCAAAGTTCAAGTGTTCGGACATACATCATTTGAAAGTTTATAGTGACTTGCTACAGGAGTTGCAACCAATTTACCTTATCCATGTTGAATCTTTTTAACACATTGTTCACACACTCTTCCTAGAACAACCATAATTTGTTAACTTTCCTAACCCTGATGATTTTTATGCCTAAGATCTTCTTGGCCTCTCCTAGGTCTTTCATAGAAAACTATAATGTCGACATCCTCTTCATTTTTGCGGTTCTCTTTATATTGGATCTACTCACTAGTATGCCATCCACATATAAAGAGAGATAAATGATATCACTATTACCATACTTGCGAAAATAAACACAATGATCAACTCACGATGCAAATCCTTTTTAAATACCATTGCCATCGAGCTTGCTTTAAGTCATACAAGTTTTTCTTAAAGCGACATACTATTTATTCCTTATCTTTGACCTCAAAACCTTTAGATTGTGCCATGTATAGCCCATGTATAGCTCTTCATCTAGGACACCATACAAAAATACCATTTTCACGTTCAATTGCTTGAGATGAAGATCCTCCATTGCAACTATACTCAATAGAACTTTGATTGATGTCAATTCCATTACTAATGAAAATATCTTGGAGTAGTCTTCTTTTTGAGAAAAACCCCTTTGATCACAAATCTCGCCTTGCATTTAATACTGCCATTTACTTAATTTTTTTTTATCATGTACACCAATTTGTTTAACAAAGCCTTTTTAGCAGTGGACAACTTGGTCAACTCTCAAGTTGCACTTTGAAGTAACGAGCGTTGTCTCATAACACGCTCCCACTACATGTGTGATGTCTCTTTCTTTACCTCATCATAAGTCTTCAATTCTCTCAAATCTATATATAAGATGGGGCTTAGAATAGTGTTTGCTAATGGAAAAAAAAAATACCTTTAGTTTTCTCACATGCGTAGACCTCCTCAAGACAACTACGTGATGGTTGTAAGTCTATTATGTATCACTGTGTTCCTCTTGAACTGCCTGTTCATTAATGATAGGTTCATCTCGAACATCCCCTTCAAGAGCACTCTAATCTATTGGAACAGTCTTCACAAGCATTGTGTCTAGCTCAACTTATTTTGGTTCCACTGCTCTCTTATGCTCTATTTGATGATCATTGTACATCTTTTCTTCATGGAATACACATTCCGATTGCGGATGATTTTTGTTATTCTCATAATCTCAAAGCTTATAGCCATACTCATAGTCACCATATTCAATAAAGATGCACCTTTGGGACTTAGCATCAAGCTTCTTCCTATCCTCTCTATAAATCAAATAATATGCAATACAACAAATTTTTTTCAAATATGAATAATAATCTTTTTACCTAACCACCGTTCTTATGGTAGTCATCCATATAGTGCACTAGATGGAATCCTATTGATCAGATAAATAACTGCATCAACTATAATAGCCCATAAGAGTAGCGGGAGACCCGCATGTAGTCTTATGCATCTCATGCACTCCAAAATGGTCTTGTTCCCAAAGGTTTGATTAGAGAATCCAACCGTAACACAAATAGAAATATATTCTGTTATTTAACTTGCTTTTCCCCTTCTTTATAATGTAAGTAGGGCATATGAACTAGGCTCTTTGCAATTTTCTCCCCTCGTCATGGGCATATGCGAAAATAAACACAATGATCAACCTCACAGTGTGCAAATCTTTTTTCTTCCATGAAACCATCAAACTTTAAGTACTATTGCTGTGGAGCTTGCTTCAAGTCATACAAGCTTTTCTTCAAGCGACATATTATGTGTTCCTTACCTTTGACCTTAAAACCTTTAGATTGTGCCATGTATAACTCTTCATCTAGGTCACCATACAAAAACACCATTTTCACATCCAACTGCTCGAGATGAAGATCCTCCATTGCAACTATAATCAACAGAACTTTGATTTGATATTAATTTTATTACTAATAAAAATATCTTGCAGTAATCGATCCCTTTTTTTTGTTGTTGTTTAGAAAAACCCTTTTAATCACAAATCTCACCTTGCATATGATATTGTCATTTGCTTCATTTTTTTTTTTAATCATGAACATCCATTTGCTTAACAAAGCCTTTTTATCAGTGGGCGACTCAGTTAACTCTCAAGTTTTGCTTTGAAGTAAAGGGTGTTGCCTTTCATAGCATGCTCCCATTGTATGTGATATGCATCTTTCTTTGCCTTATCATAAGTCTCTGATTCTCTCGAATCTACATATAAGATATGGCTTAGAATAGTGTTTGCCGATGGAAAAAAAATTACCTTTAGTTTTCTCACATGTGCAGACTTCCTCAAGATAGGTACTTCATGGTTGTAAGTCTGTTCCATATCACTGCGTTCCTCTTGAATTGCCTGTTCATTGATAATAGGTCCATCTCGAACATCCCCTTCGAGAGCACTCTAATCTACTGGAACTATCTTTATGGGCATTGTGTCTAGCTCAACTTATTTTGGTTCCATTGCTCCTTATGCTCTATTTGATGATCATTGTACATCTTTTCTTCATGGAATACCACATTCCAATTGCGTATGATTTTGTTATTCTCATAATCTGAAAGCCTATAGCCATACTCATGGTCACCATAATTGATAAAGATTTACTTATCAAGCTTCTTCCTATCTCCTCTATAAATCAAATCATATGCAATACAACAAAAAAAATTTCAAATATGAATAATAATCTTTTTACCCGATCACTACTTTTACAGTAGTCTTCCATCTAGCGCTTTAGATGGATGGATTCTTATTGGTAAGATAAATAACTGCATCAACTGTAGGAGCCCACAAGTATGGCGGGAGACCCACATGTAGTTTTTTGCATCTCGCGCCACACAATGGTCGTGTTCCCAAAGGTTTAATTAGAGAATCCAACCGTAACACAAATAGAAATATATTATTTTAACTCGCTTTTCCCCTTCTTTATAATGTAAGCGGGGCATATGAAACAGACCCTTTGCAATTTTCTCCCCGCGCCGTAAGCACATACGTCATTTGTCGCTGTGGTCATACCCTAATGTTATGCAGTTGTATCCTTCTTCCTGCAACCATAAGTAGTCGAGAGCAAAATTCTACAAGTTTCCAAGCAGCTTCTCCTTCACTCATTTGACGCTCTTCGACCAGCATCCGATTGACATAGGATCACAACCGACCTCGGGTTGCCACGTGGTGGCCTTGCCTTACCCCGGCCGAGGCCACATCAACCCCATGATGAACCTCTGCAAGCTCTTGGCTTCCAAGAAGCCCGACATCCTCATCACCTTCGTCATCACGGAGGAGTGGCTCGGCTTCATCGGCTCCGAACCCAAGCCGGCTAACGTCCACTTCGCCACCGTCCCCAACGTCATACCGTCAGAGCTCCATCGAGCCAAGAACTTCCCTGCCTTCGTGGAAGCCGTCTTCACGAAGCTGGAAGCTGCAGTGGAGCAGCTGCTGGACAGGCTGGAGCTGCCGGTGGCGGCTATCATAGCGGACACGTACATGCCATGGGCGGTTAGGGTCGGCAAGCAGAGGAACATCCCGGTGGCCACGCTTTGGACGATGTCGGCGTCGATGTTCTTGGTGTTACATCATTTCGAGATGCTTCAGCAGAAGGACCATTTTCCGGTTGACTTGTCAGGTGCGCCTTCTCATAGTGTCGGATGCAAAGGAGTTCAGTGTCTGTAGTTGTACGCGATTAATATTTGAGAAACATGCGGTGCTTCCGAGATTCGTGTCCGCACGACTAAAACCCAATATCACAGATTGTACGAAGATGTTGAGGCGTTCGCGTTACTCAGTCTAGCGGAGATTTTTACTTGTAAGCTCAAGAAAAACCATCAGAAAAGATCAATGAAACCTGCTAAAGAACTGATAAACATATGTGCACGCCTAGTCCATTGTCGCGTCTTTATAATACGCTAAAGTCCAAGGAAAAAACCTTTAAAGTTCAACCTCCAAGGCAAGGCTATCGTAATTAGAGAAAGGATCGCCTTTCGATGCGCAGTAGGTGGTTTGATTATACCGAGAGTAGATCTGTGCACATGGGTAATCTTTCTAAATCGGCTATGGGCTGGGTTCGTGCACCTGGTTGTTTTGATCGATCTGTCGGCGACGATGGCCCGGGAAAGACGAAATCTCCTCACCACTTCTGGACTGGTTTCTACTGCTAAGGAACGCAGGAAGTATAGGCCGAGTGTAAGGTCATTTTTCTTGATTCTTGAATGGGAAAACAGTGATTGATTCGCCCGTTCTCTCTCTCTTTTTTGTCTGTTTGTTGGCAGAGAGGGGAGAAGAAGAAGTGGACTACATTACAGGAGTCGCCAGGACCCGCCTCGCGGATCTACCCACGTTCTTGTTCGGAAACGATAGCCAGTTAGTGGGCGGAGTCCTGGAGTGCATCGCCGGGGCCTCGAAGGCCGACTACTTCCTCTCCACCTCCTTCTCCGAGCTCGAACCACTGGCCTTGGACGCCATCCGGTCTCAGCTCTCCGTGCCCGCCTACTGCGTCGGCCCCACCATCCCCTTCCTCGACGGGGACGGGGCCGGCGACGCGGCTTATCTCCGGTGGCTCGACGCTCAGCCCATAGGGTCGGTCCTGTACGTCTCTCTCGGGAGCTTCCTCTCGGTTTCTGAGGCTCAGATGGAGGAGACGGTGGCCGGGGTGCGGGACAGCGGCGTGCGGTTCCTGTGGGTGGCGCGCGAGGAGACGTTGCCGGTCGGGAGCGCAGGGGAGGAGGGCGCGGGCCTGGTGGTGCCCTGGTGCGAGCAGCTGAAGGTGCTGTGCCACCCTTCGGTGGGCGGGTTCTGGACCCACTGCGGGTGGAATTCCACGCTGGAAGCCATCTACGCGGGGGTCCCCATGCTGACGTGTCCCTTATTGGCGGACCAATTCCCCAACAGCAAGCAGATCGCGGAGGACTGGAGGATTGGGTTGAGGGTTAAGAAGGAAGGCAGCGGCGGCGGCGGCGGCGATGAGAATTTGGTCACCCGGCAAGAGATTGCACGGCTCGTGAGGAAGCTGATGGATGCGGAAAGTGGCGAGGGGAGAGAGATGAGGAACGGAGCAAGAGAGCTAAGGGAGGCATGTAGACAAGCCGCCGCGAGAGGCGGGTCGTCAGATCGGAATCTGGATGCCTTCATCGGTGATATTTCGAGGGCCGAATGAATGCATTTGAGTAATTGGTGCGGTGGGGTTAAGTCTTGAAGATAAAAGTTTAAATAAAAGGTATCGTAATGTTCGTCGGATTTAGTCGACTCATGGGGGGCGAAAATTTCAAGCTGTGAGGTGCGGTTTTCGGTACGGTGACAAGGTGGGGATGGGGAAAATTGTCCGAAAAGTCTTAAACTATTATATTTTTACTAATTCAGTTTTAAATATTTCAATTTTATTAATTGAGTATATTTGGTCAATTTTAATTGGAATTTGTTGATGAAGGACAAAACTCCTCAATTTTCGTCCCGCCTTGTGAACATGCCAAGCTCAAGAAATTCATCACTGCCACCATCGATTGATCGAAAGCTCTCCACAAGACTGCTCTTCGCATCCGCTTTATCGCTGTCCTCCACTCTATAGATGTGGCATATGATCTTTTTGTGCCATGATGAGATGTACTCCTTATATTGCAAAACTCATTTGAAGGGTTCACAAATGATATTCCAATACATTGGGAAGGCCTTTGTAAGCATTGGTTGAGCTAGGCCAATTCTAGGTAAGGTCCTTTCTAGGGGGCGGTTCTAGGTTCCATAAAAGTTTCTCCTAGAATCTAGAACCTATCCCTAGGTACAGGATTTTGGAGCATAGAACCTACCTATTGAAATTACGAATATGTTTTTTTTTCTTTTTTCTTCGGTTTCATTTTTAGCTAAAAAAAGGGAAAATGAATGCAATAATAATAAACAAGCTTGTCATTTATCAAAGAGAATACAAAATGAACAAAACTATCAATATAGGAAAAAAAAAATTCTTGGCAACGTATGCACTCATGGTAGGGGGTAGCTCTTCTTCATTTTCATCGTCAAACAATTCCAATTCCATGATCGAGTCATCTCTTCACATCCCTCCACCTTCATTGACTTGTTATCTTGATACATTAACTTCACACTAAACAATAATAATAGAATATAGTTAGAAAATTCAAAATAAAAATCAAACATTTATAAAATGGCAAACCAACTACTACTTGTGCATTTGAATTTGGAATGATATGTCAAACATTAATAAGAAGGTACAATGGTTTAAAGCCTTGAACTAAGCAAGATGCAAGAGCAATTTGTGTGCCATTAAGGATGGATTTTTCTTCTTCTACTTTTTTCTATGTACTTGTTCATCTAAATTAACATAAAAAGAAAGGCACAAAAGGCACCATCTAGCATTGTTAGATTTGAAAACATTTATGCCCAAAATGAGGACCCTAGTGAAAACAAGTGATTGCGATCATGGTACAGTAATAGTCAAGTGCAAAATCATCAAACTCTCCATCCCAACACTTGGGGCTATCTCTCCTGCTTTTCCACTATAAATAGCACCTGCCCATTGTCACTTCCAATTCATGCAAAGCCTTCAACATCCACAAGCAAACTTCTCCCAAGAAAAAATATCTTCACCTTTCTTCTAAACCTAGTTCTTTTTAAGTTGATTTTGTGATAATGGTGAAAAATGTAGCTTAGTCTCCCCCCGAGATATCATTCGGGCACTTTAAACTTCTCTACATTTTAGCCCAAAAAGCATGCCCGATTGCTTGGGCCATCACCATGAATTAAAAAAATTAATAACAATCATCCTCACACCAAATATGAACTTTCTCTACATTTTCACCCTTGAATGAGCAAGTAAACAATTCCATTGCTAATCCTATGAACATAAGCTCTGGATCCACAACCAGAAAATATGGAAAATCAAGAAATGCATATCCGACATTGAACTGGCATCATCTATCATTTGGGCGTAGACATTATCCCCAGTATTGCCCTGTTCCTTCTCTACTTGCCCAACCTTTGTCGCAACTTTCCTGAAGGAAGTCAATGGATTACTAAGCACAACACTTAGCACCGATTCTCTCAAGTCCTACCAATTACAACTTGGGATTCGAATTATCTTACCTTTTAGAGCCGCCACTAATCCATTATGGATCGATTAGACACCCAAGTAAAATGTGGGAATACCTTATTCCTACAAACTAGAGATTTACGAATTTGGGGACTTGATTACATTAGATTTATTTAATGCATTTCAGTATCTTTTGTCTTTATTTCGAAAATGTTTTGCATGCGGTCTTTATCCATTTTATCCTATACTGTTAATATATGGGGGATGATCATACAAGTGTGCAATCAGGAAAATAACATCCAATAATCAAACTATGTTAATACCCATCACCACTGTGAAGCACGTCCCATCACCACTGGGTTTTCTGAGTGCCAGCATTTAGTGAGATATAAAGAGGGCCCGACGAGAGTGACGACTGGCAATGATCAACGGAACTAGTGGGCGTGCGATGAGGTGCCAAAGCTTCATTGAGAAAATCGGCGGGTGTCACGGCTAGATGATGGGCATAGGAACTTACCGTGGTGCTATAGAAGGGATCGCCGGGCATCGCTCAAACTTTAAAGGAAAATCCCCAAGTGCAGCCTCGGCGTGAAGGCCAAGTCTGATTACGGCACCACGACGTGGAGATCAAGAGTTAGCAATGGTGCGCTTGGACTTTCTCTGTTTGACCGATGTTCTGTCCTTTCTTCTATGTTGATGGAGGCGTGATGAATTGGAGGAGATAATAGTGGAAGGATGGTGATAATGATGATTAGAAAGACGATAGGAGGTGTCAATATTCTGAGGATTCCCTCGGACGTGAGATGACCTTTTTGCATGAACGCGCTTGACACTGGGAAGACCGAAGGATCAACGCGACAATACTTTCAGGAAGTCCTCCCTTCCTCTCCTTCGTGCATTCACTCATTTTGCGATTCTCTGCTCTTTTCCTCTCTCCTTTTCCACGGGAGTTTAATCTGGACAAGAAACAAAACACAATAAATAAATAAATAAATAAATTTGAATAGCGAAATGGAATTTCACACAATCAAACTAAAAAAAAAATGCTTGACTTTATGCTTGTCGTCAATATGAACGCGGGACGTCGAGGGGACTGCCAACACCATAGTCCAATTGAAGAATTCTCGAGATAGTGGACATGAGATGTTTGAGGGTGTGTTCATCCTATTTTTCTCCTTTTCTTCACCTTCTGTGGAATGCTCTCTTTATAGTGAAAACTTCCGCTTACCTTTAGAAAGTTCGAACCTACGCTTCTTTGATTGTGGGGATTGCCGAATTTCAACCTTGATTTGCCACCGCGAATTAGCACTTCGATTCTTCTCACTCATATTACCAGAAGTGCATCCAAGTTCATTCTTGATTTCGCGAACAGCTCACCCGATGAGTATAATTCCTTGATTCTTTCTCTTCGAGTTATCAATCTGACATTGTCCATTATTCTCACAGATCCTTATTCCTCGGATTTTGGATTTGGTTTCCATTTTACCTTCCTATTCACTTGATTTCTTGATCCTTGGCTGGAAATTTGGCTCCACATTTACGAAGATTGAATATTTGTCAAAGCAAGAATAGCTAGTTAGAATTCTCACCTTCCATGGATGATCAATCAAATTGATCTTTCTCTTATTTTCATTTTATTTGCTTCCTACGCTGACCAGCTGCTTCAATTTCCTATCATTCACAGAAATCATCCCACCAATTCCTCCACTTAGTTGATTGAAATTTATTGGAGAGAAGATTTTTGTGATTGATCCATTGCCTCCTTGTGGAAATTGCGACCCCTAAGCATCCAACCGATTTCCTTCCGAATTTCCTATCTTTCTTCGCGTGTGTAATTTATCAGTCCCCTTCCTCATATCATGGGCGAGATTCATGGTCCCTCATTAGGCTGAATAGTTTTGTGAGGATTTTTGCTAATCCATATAACATCAACCGAAGGTATTCCCTTGTAAGCATGATGATTTTAACTCAAATGAAAATTATTGGATGTGGACATAAATAAATGCCATCTAAAATTATGCGATGCCAATTTTGCTTAGGGCTCAGGTTGATCCCTAAATTTTTATGCATTAAATGATCATATGTGAGGCCAAAATTTAGGTGTCAACAACCTTCAGAATATTCTCTAGAGTTTTTTTAAGCAAATAGTTACGATCCTTGGATCAGGGCACATGAGCATGACACTCCCACGTCTCAGAAATCAACCAAATAAAGCAGCTAAAACGTAAATCTAATAGTGAAGAGTAGGAATGACATGATGGCGTAGAGATTGGACCTACAACCGAGGCGGTGGTGAAGGAGACAAGTTTCTTCAAGGTCAAGGGTGGCGAGTGGCGTGTCGAGGGTAGCGAGCAGCGTCGACTACCCTCGACACCCTCGACGGGGACGAGCGGTGTCAAGGGCGTTGAGCGGTGTCGAGGGGGCCGAGCGGTGTCGAGGGGGCCAAGCGGGATTGAGGGCGTCGAGGGGGCTGGGTGGCGTTGAGGGGCGTTGAGGGGCGCAAGCGGCGTTGAGGGCGGCGAGCGACGTCGGGTCGTTGTCGGAAATTTATGAGTGATACAAAAGGGAGTCAGGGACACTGGACAGGGAGAAAAGGGTGAAAGAAAAACTCTGAAACAGGAAAGGGAGTCAGGGACGGGGAGAAGAGGGAGAAGAAGAAACAAATTGAAAATTAGGCCTTTTACTTTTTAGGGGGAGGTTCTAGTTTCGAAAAAAATAACCGGAACCTCCCTCCTTGAACCAAGGACCGTGCTCACCCCTAGTCCTTTCCCTATCAATGGTCTCTTCCTTGGTTTCAGAGCCCAACCCTTTTAAGGAATCTACTTATCATCTTGCTTTATACTTTACTTTTGACCAACCGGTAGATGCATGTTTTAAATAGTTTATGTTAAACATTTCAACCTTTTTTTAAGAGTTAATGAAATTCACAAATATAAATAGCCTATGTATTTGTTCGGATTAACTTTTTGCTTTTTATCACTTGACAATTTACTTTCATTAACTTTACCAAAAAAAGACAGTTTACTTTCATTAATTGCTAAAACCCTCGAATCATTGCAAACCCTCATATACAGATAGTTAACATCATCCATGATCATACAAAACTATATATGGGCGATATCACTCATGTAGAATATTTTTTACACCAAGCAATTATGAAATGAAAACTCTCATCTACTAATGAAATGTTTTCATTTGCTGATGTTAAAAATTAGGTATGTGCGTTACCATTTAAACCATCATTCATCATGCCCTTCAAGTATATATTGTTGCGTATAAATAAATAACCTATTTCTCACTTAAATTGCTTATGTCTACTGGCATATAACAATCTTGTTATTACTCTCTCATAACAGTTTCGCCAAGTGCAAGAATACTTGCATTTTTTCATTGTCACAAGTTTTCTTGATTCAAATTAGGGGTAAGCAGTTTTAGGTTCTGTCCAGGTTTTATTTGGAACTTACTCATTGAAACAGGTTTCCTAATTTTTTAAATCTAGAACCTACCTATCATACATTTTGGGGTTTACTCAGATTCCACATGTACTTTTAATTGACGATTGCAGTGAATCATCACTTCTAATGACCACAATTTGCTACAATTCCGTTATCACCACTCATATTTAGACATGTGGAGATTATGAAATATTAATGAAGTGAAAGTTTCAGTTACAGATATCATCGGAAAATAGAACTTAGACTAGTGATTTCAAATTACACACTAATTATTGGACACTATGGAATATCGCAGAATCATGTGAAGACGTAGGACAAGAAAAACAAAAACACTTATTCTAGGTTGGGAACTTGAAACTTGCTTGTTGGAATAGGTTTTCCAATTTCCAAAACCTGAAACTTACCCAACATATTCTAGAACCTCGAATCAGTTTGATTATTAGGTTTTTGATTTGACTCTCGAATCATGTTCACCCCTGGTTCAAATGACAAACGTTTGACGTTGTAATGATGATAGATGTACAAAGTGGAAAGAAGCTGGTGGAGATATTTGGGGCGAAGCTTGAGAGAAAGAAGCGAAGACAAAATGAGAGGACTAATTTGATGGATGAACTAATGCAAATCGAATACGAGAATGGGAACAAGTTGAGTGATGATGAGGTGGCTGATACTATTCTGATGCTTGGTTTCAGAGCCCAACCGTTTAGGGACCGTTTGATAACCATCCAAACAATATGTAATTTTGATTTTTTGTTCCAAGGATTAGTTTGGGAACATAATTGCGTTTGGTAAAATTTTTGTTCCTAGGAACAGATTTGGAGTAGAATAAAAAAAAAATTAATTCTTGTTCCAGGAACCAAAAAAAGAATAAAAAAGGTGGAACCCTTCTCTCCCCTTCTCTGTTGTTGTTTGCCACTGTCCGCCACTGCCCGTTGCCGCCTTCTGCCGCCGTCCACCGCTGTCTGCTGGTCGCTGGCAACCAGTCCGGCAAGCTCATCGGAGGCTCGCCAGGCCAGGGTGAGGTCCGGTGAGCTCACTGGAGGCAAGCCCAACCATTAACGAGGCTCAGCCTTGCCGGGGCTGGGCGAGGCCCGCCTGGCCCCGGTGAGGCTCGCTTAGCCCCACCAGTGGCCAAGCAGGCCTTGCCCAGCCCAGCCCTGCCAATGGCTAGGCAGGCCTCACCCAGCCCCGGTGAGGTCGGCCTGGCCACTAGTGAAGCTGGGCGAGCCTTGCCCAGCTGCCAGCCTCGCCGAGGGCTGGCGACGCTTCGGTGAGCTCGTAAGTCCGGCGACCAGCTTGAAGAAGAAGAAGAATAGGAGAAAAATGAAAAAAAAAAAAAAAAAGAAGAGGAAAATGTATACAAATTATTTAAAAATATAAATAAATTGATTTGGAACATAATCAATGAGCACGGTACCAAACGCAATTCTATTTCAAAATTAGAAATTTTAGACAGTTACCAAACGACTTAAAATGCTTAGAATATGTTTCCGGGAACAGAATAAAAGAGAATAATTTCTGATCAGAATCTACTCCCGGGAATAGAATTGTTATCAAACGTGCCCTTAATATTCCTGGGACAACATACCATTATGCCCTTCAGGTATATATTCCCACACATATATAAAAATCTTGTTATTATTTTCTTGTAATAGTTCCGCCGAGTGCAGGACTACTTGCTTTTTTTCCATTATTACATGTTTTTCTTGGTTCAAATGACAAACGTTTGATGTTGTAAGGATGATGGTTGTCCAGTGTAGGAAGAAGCTAGTGGACATATTTAGGGCAGAGCTTGAGAGGAGGAAGCGAAAGCAGCACGAGTGGAGTGATATGATGGATGAACTGATGCAGATCGAAGATGAGAATGAGAACAAGTTGAGCGATGATGAGGTAGTTGATAACATTGTGAGCCTTGTCATGGGAAGCTTTGAATCCATCTCAAGTGCATGCACTTGGGCCTTTTATTATCTTGCCTTGCACCCAGATGTTCTTTGTAAACTCAGGGCAAATTGATCGATTACCTAATTGGATTCTCTTTTAAAATCATTCTGGGGCTTAAAAGATCTGCAATTGAGAGCAAAATTCTACAAGTTTCCAAGCAGCTTCTCCTTCACTCATTTGACGCTCTTCGACCAGCATCCGATTGACATGGGATCACAACCGACCTCGGGTTGCCACGTGGTGGCCTTGCCTTACCCCGGCCGAGGCCACATCAACCCCATGATGAACCTCTGCAAGCTCTTGGTTTCCAAGAAGCCCGACATCCTCATCACCTTCGTCGTCACGGAGGAGTGGCTCGGCTTCATTGGCTCCGAGCCCAAACCGGCTAACGTCCGCTTCGCCACCGTCCCCAATGTCCTACCGTCGGAGCTCCATCGAGCCAAGAACTTCCCTGCCTTCCTCGAAGCCATCTTCACGAAGCTGGAAGCTCCGGTGGAGCAGCTGCTGGACAGGCTGGAGCTGCCGGTGGCGGCTATCATAGCAGACACGTACATGCCGTGGGCGGTTAGGGTTGGCAAGAGGAGGAATATCCCGGTGGCCACGCTTTGGACGATGTCGGCGTCGGTGTTCCTGGTGTTTCATCATTTCGAGATGCTTCAGCAGAAAGGCCATTTTCCGGTGGACTTGTCAGGTGCGCCTAAATATTTGAGAAACATAGTATTATTGGATGCAAAGGAGTAAAGTGTCTCAGTCATGCGCGACTACTTTACATGATTATGGTTAACATGCGGTGCTTCCAAGAAGTCGTGTCGGCCACGACACAACCCGATATCACAGATTGTAGGAGGAAGATGAGGCGTTCACGTTACTTACTCTAGCGGAGATTTTTAATTGTAAACCCGAGAAAAACCATCAGAAAAGATCAATGAAACCTACTAAAGAACAGATAAACATATGTACATGCCTAGTCCATTTTTGCTTCTTTGTAATACGCTAAAGTCCAAGAAGGGGTCGCCTTTCGATGCGCAGTAGGCGGTTTGATCATGCCGAGATTAGATCTGTGCACATGGGTAATCTTCCAAATCGGGGATGGGCTGGGCTCGTGCAACTTGTTGTTTCGATTGGCCTGTCGTCCACGATTGCCCGGGAAAACGAAATCTCCTTACCACTCCTGGACTGATTTCTACTGCTAAGGAACGCAGGAAGCATAGGCCGAGTTTAAGGTAATTTTTTCTTGATTCTTGAATGGGAAACCAGTGATTGACTCGCTTGTTTTCTCTTTCTTTTTGGCTGTGCGTTGGCAGAGAAGGGAGAAGAGGAAGTGGACTACATTCCAGGAGTCGCCAGGACCCGCATCGCGGATCTACCTACGATCTTCTTCGGAAACGAGCGCCAGCTATTATTGGGCAAAGCTCTGGAGTGCATCGCCGGGGCCTCCAAGGCCGACTACTTCCTCTCCACCTCCTTCTCCGAGCTCGAACCACTGGCCTTGGACGCCATCCGGTCTCAGCTCTCCGTGCCCGCCTACTGCGTCGGCCCCACCATCCCCTTCCTCGATGGGGACGGGGCCGGCGACGCGGCTTATTTCCGGTGGCTCGACGCTCAGCCCATAGGGTCGGTCCTGTACGTCTCTCTCGGGAGCTTCCTCTCGACCTCGGATGCTCAGATGGAGGAGATGGCGGCCGGGGTGCGGGACAGCGGCGTGCGGTTCCTGTGGGTGGCGCGCGGGGAGACGTCGCCGGTTGGGGGCGCGCGCGAGGAGGGCACGGGCCTGGTGGTGCCCTGGTGCGAGCAGCTGAAGGTGTTGTGCCACCCGTCGGTGGGCGGGTTCTGGACGCACTGCGGGTGGAATTCCACGCTGGAGGCCATCTACGCCGGGGTCCCCATGCTGACGTGTCCCTTGCTCATGGACCAAGTCCCCAACAGCAAGCACATCGCGGAGGACTGGAAGATTGGGTTGAGGGTTAAGAAGGAAGATGGCAGCGGCGGCGGCGGCGGCGAGAATTTAGTCACCCGGCAAGAGATTGCACGGCTCGTGAGGAAGCTGATGGATGCCGAAAGTGGCGAGGGGAGAGAGATGAGGAAGAGAGCAAGAGAGCTAAGGGAGGCATGTAGACGGGCCGCCGCGAGAGGTGGGTCGTCGGATCGGAATCTGGATGCCTTCATCGGAGATATTTCGAGGGCCGAATGAATCCATTTGAGTGATTGGTGCGGTGGGTTTAAGTCTGCTTTGTATTTCCAAACAGCCATTTCATTTTGTTCGAGAGAAAAGTTTGAAAGAAAGGTATCGTAATGCTCCTTGAATTTAGTCGACAGATGGGGCTCATTTTGTTCAAGAGAAAAGTTTGAATGAAAGGTATCGTAACGCTCCTTAGATTTAAGGTGCATTTGGGAGTGGCTTTGCCAAGCCACTTTGGGCTAAAAAATGGTGTTTGGGAACTTATTTTGTAAACATAATTTGGGAAAAGTAAGCCTTTAGAAGGCTGAAAGCCCAAGGCAGCCATGGGCATTCGGCCTTCTCACAATGCTGAGGGAAGAGAAGACAAAAAATTTTCTTCCACAAATGCCCTCATTAATATTTCGTTTTTCCGGTTTTGTCCTCGTGACTATTCACCTTCTTCTTCGTTGAGATTGGCCGGCGAAGTTGCGCGGAGCTGCGAGGGGCCGGCGACGAGTTGGATGGAGGTCGGCATGAGGTCGATGTGGTCACGGCGACTGTCGACGGCCAGTCGTGTGACCTCGGCGACCCCTTGTGAGTCGCGTTGCCGCGACCGCTGCAACCCTTGGTGACCAATCTAGGTTGCAGCAAGGTCGCGCGACCGCTGCAACTCCCGACGACGCTGCGACTGCGGTAGATCTGGGTCACCGGAGGTCGCGGCGTCCCAAATCTGGACCGCGCGACCTTCGGCAACCCAAATCGTGTGCAGATCTGGTCGCGCGATCTGGATTGCGGTGAGTAGATCGCGACCAGATCACGCGATCCCAGTCGATCTGGGTGGTGGTGACCCTCGCCGGAAGGTCGCCGCGACCCGCCGCACCGTGACCTCTGTGCAGAGGTCGCCGGACGCTTGCCCCTCACCGGACCGCCTGCCCCTTGCCAGCGATAACTAGCCAACTCTTTATTTTTTTTCCTTTTTTTTTTAATAACAAAAGTTTTTTGCACGGTTAATTTGTCAAAACATTGTTTTGTTCAAAGATACTTCACAATTGTCTTTCACAAATACAATTTACCAAACACAATTTATATTTTAAAAAACTCCTTTAACTCAAGGGTCTTTACATTTTCTCAAGGACTTTCCCCAAAAGTCTTCCCAAACGCACCCTTAGTCGACAGATGGAGAATCAAAAAGTCTTAAACTTATTGTATTTTTGCTAATTCAGTTCTAAATTTTTAATTTTGCTAATTAAGTTATAAAACTTTTAACCTTATACCAATTGAGGTCACCCCCGCCAATTTTGATGTGGAATTCGCTACGTATTCCGCCCTGCCCTACAAACCTACCAAGCTCAAGAAATTCATCACTGTCACCATCGAGTAGCCGAAAGCTTTCCACAAGAACGCTCTTCTCATCTGGCCTTGCTTTATCGCTGTCCTCCGCTCTATAGATGTGGCGTATGATCTTTTTGTGCCACGATGAGATGTACTCCTTGTATTGCAAAACTCATTTGAAATGTTCACAGATGATATTCCAATCCATTGGGAAGGCCTTTGTGAGCATTGAGCCCGGCCATTTCTGGATGAGATCCTTCCCCTATTCAATGGTCTCTTGCTCAGTTTCAGAGCCCAGCCCTTTAAGGAATCTATTTATCATCTTGCTTATACCTTTATCTTGCTTTATACTTTACTTTTAACCAACTGGTATATGCATGTTTTGAATTGTTTATGTTAAACATTTCAACCTTTCTTTTAGAGTTAATGAAATTCACAGATATGAATAGCCTATTTATTCGTTTGGATTAACTTTTTGCTCTTTATCGCTTGACAATTCACTTTTATTACTTGTTGAAACCCTCGAATCATTGCCAACCCTCGTGTATGGACAGTTAAGGTCATCCAAGATCACATAAAACTATATATATGGGTGATATTGCTCGTGTAGAATATTTTTTACACAAACAATTATGAAATGAAAACTCTCATCTACTAATGAAATGTATTCATTTACCAATGTTAAAAATTAGATATGTGCATTACCACTTAAACCATGCACGTGCAATGATTCTTTTTAACCGTCCTTCACCATGCCCTGTAGGTATATATTATTGCGTATGAATAAATAGCCTATTTCTCACTTGAATTGCATATATCTACAGGCGGGTAACAATCTTGTTGTTACTCTCTCATAACAATCTCGCTGCACAAGAATACTTGCATTTTTCCATTGGTGCATGCTTTCTTGATTCAAATTAAGGGTGGACGGTTTCAAGTTTTGTATAGGTTTCATTTGGAATTTACTTGTCGAAATATGCTTTCTAATTTTTGAAATCTAAAACCTACCTTTCGTAGGTTCCAGGGTTTACCCATGTTTCACATGTACTTTTAATTAAATGATTGCAATGAATCATTACCTCTGGTGACCGTGTTTTGTTATAATTTACTTATAACAACTCATATTTACACACATGGAGATTACTAAATATTAACAAAGTAAAAGCCTCATTTATGGATATCAACGGAAAATATAAACTCATATTGGTATTTTCAAATTACACACTTATCATTGAATACCATGGAATACCGCGGGATCATGTGAAGATGCTAAATAAGAAAAAACATAAAGACTTATTCCAGGTTGGGAACTTGGAACTTGCTCATTGGAATGGATTCCCCAATTTCCAAAGCCTGAAACTTATCTAACATATTCTAGAACCTTGAACTGGTCTGATTACTAGGTTTCCGATTCTACCCTATAGCCATGTATACCCCTAGTTCAAATGACAAACAAACATTTGATGTTGTAATGATGATGGATGTAGAGAGTGGAAAGAAGCTGGTGGAGATAGTTGGGGCGGAGCTCGAGAGAAGGAAGTGAAAGCAGAATGAGAGGAGTGATTTGACGGACGAACTAATGCAAAATGCAAATCGAGAATGGAGCTGAGTGATGATGAGGTCGTTGATGCTATTCTGATGCTCATTAGTGGAGGCTTTGAATCGTTACAAATTGACTTTGCATCATTATGAAATAACTGCCGGTCAAACTCTGATGCTCATGGGGTTAATGATCATTGATTTGAGAATTACATGTTTAATATAGACTTTTCTCGCTATGTATATACGTTAGAGAATGTCAATTAGACTCACGGCCGGTGGAGCTACACTTGATTCTACAAAATACTTGAGTAATTTGCACTCGACTCAAAATCACTTTAGTTGATTCCAACTATTTCGTGATCGAAGCTGAGCTTTTTGCAAGTAGCTTGACTCAATTTTACCCCTATAAATAGCATAAAGTATTAACCATGGAGAAGTACTCTGTCTTTCGATCAATTTTGGCGGTGTCCAAATAAGGGTCGCAATTGGACCCTATCAGACCCAATAATTGTTTAGACTAGCCAAACTGATGTACTTTTAGCTAATTTTGAGCAATTGGTCCTATTCTTGATTTAAGGGACTTGGAACAAACACTAGACTCGTTTGATTTCTGGTTCCACAAAAAGAATTGAGCAAGTACCTAACTACTTTTTTCCCTTTTGAAGACACAAATTTGTGTTTCGCATCCACTAAGGTTTGAACCATAAACTCTACGATACTCTCATAAGTACTAAATTGAGAGCAACTATTATGTTTAAAATGTACAATCATGAATGTTATGATGAACTTTTTGATTTCTTTAAGAAAGAAGACCATCCAATTCGGGATTGATTGCTCTTTTGAACCAGCTGATTTGACTTTTAGGTGGGAACCGACCCTCCCACCGGAAAATTGCAACTTAAGCAATGGTCCCAATTCAAGGTGAAATGAAAGGGTAAAAAAAGAAAAAGAAAAAACAGTTATCTCTTACCATCCGGCATTGTTGGGACTTATGATCTTCGTCTGTCTGTACGGTATCAAAATCCTGCGCACATGTTCCGGCTTTTTAGACCTGACAAAGTTTTTTCTTTTAAAGTTTTTATTTTTAGAAAAAGCAAAGCAAAGCAAACCTTTCGAAAGTGACTCATCTATTGCCGAAAATAATATTTATTTTCATATATATATATGTATATATATATATATACATATATATTTATTTTAAAATTAGTAGAAGATTAGGTCAAAGCAATATCCAGATTCCAGAGTCCCAAGAACAAAATCATCCATTTTCGATTTATTTTGAAATTAAAAGAGACAACGAGAAACCACTTTTTCAGCTTACTTATGAGATAAAATAATAAAAGCATAGCATTGGTGAATGCGATTGGCAAGTTCATTTGCGTCTTTTTAGTCTTTTCATTGTTACTTGAATGCTTTTAATGTGATTTTAATGTATTGATTATCAAAAATGGATGAAAACATGTCAATTCATAATAATTTGGAGTTAGTAGTGTCGTTTTGATCAATTTAATTGTGTCTTAGAAAGATTATCTCGCTTTTAAAACCCCGGGCTCATTTCGTGTTAAGGTTTGTTAGTTTTCATGCTTGAGTTCGAATTCAGTTCGAGTTACAAGCAAAACTTATTGACTAGTGATGTTGAGTCAGGTTGAGCATTGAGATTCGAATGTTTTAATTGAGCTCGAGCTTACTAATAATATATTGGAATATAATTTGGAGTCTCAAATATTTGAATCAAGCCGAATCGAGTCGAGTACTGAACCAAGTCGACCATCCCCCAACTGATTGTAGCTCTAATCGCCTCTTGAATGACGTAAAGTTGACGTAAGGTCAAATAAAATCTAATATTTAAAAAAAATACTGTCGCATAACTTGAAGAAATGTTTTTTTTTTTTAAGATCAAGAAACCGTCAGAGGTTATCTTCAGGAATCATACGATTCTCAAGCTATTATTTAGATATAAATCTTTAGGGTCTAATAAATTACTCTCACTTAAATTGCAAGCATCTGGAGATTCGAACTTATTCCCTCGATAATGAGATAGTGAAATGCAACCATCACAGCTTAAAAATGGCTTAGTGAATCATTAGTGATATTGGTAACATGAAACAAAAGCTTTAAAAAAACGAATTTTCTTCATTCTCTTCTCTCTCTCTTTTTTTAAATTCGTCATCGGGCAACCAACGGCTACCCGCTTCTGCGCGACAGTCGATGCAAACTTTCAAATATTTTCTGTCTTCTTTCTCTCTCGCTGCTGCTGCTGCTGGCATGGCCAGTGCCAGTGCTCATAAAAAGAGGAGGGAAACATTCAAGAAAACCCCTCTCTCTCTCCTCTGTCTCTCTTCTTTCTCTCTCTTCGTGCTTTGGATTTCAATTATTAAAGTTTTTCCCCACATTGTAATCCTCCCCCATCATCGCCCCTCCCACTCCACCTCCCTCCTCCTATCATGGCAGTTTGAAATCTCCCCCCTCCTCTTTCTCTCTCTCTCTCTCTCTCTCTCTCTGTGGAAAGCAAGACAGAGAAAAGAGGAAAGGAAAAGAAGGGGACCCTTTTCCAACAACACTCTACAGGGCCGCCGAGGCTTCTCGGATAAGAGAGAGATCCTCCTCCATTTTCTCTACCAAGAAACGCGGATGGGGCTCCTCATTTGTCTCTTCTCCGCGGCGTTAGCGGCGGTGCTCGTCGGCGACGGCGCTCTTGCTCTGACTCAGGATGGTACGGCTCCGTTTTTGCTCTGAGGTTCCGTTCTTGGGCTTCTTTTCTTGGTTTTCTTGTTTCCTCTTGGTTTCCCCTGAGCTGGGTAAAGTGGAAGAAAAAGGGGGAGAAGTTAGTGATTCCAGGTTCCCTTTGGCAGTCTGTTTGGAGGGGAATATTCAAGATTCTTTCTTTTTCCCGTTTTCACCTTGCGTTGCCCACTTTTGCCGTGAATCTTGAGCGGCCAAGACATTGATTTGTTGGTGCTTTTGGCGTTTTTATGCAACGGGTTAGGTGCGAAAACATGTTTACAGTCTCTTCTTCGATTTCCAGGTGTTACGTTGTTGGAATTCAAGGCCGCTCTGAACGACACCCAGAACTTGCTCAGCAACTGGCAAGCGACCGACCAATCTCCCTGCAAATGGACCGGCATATCTTGCCATCCGGACGAGAGAGTCCGCACCATGTACTTTGCATCAGTCGTCTTGTTAACTTGTGTGGTTGAATCCGAGTTCTTAAATTCTCGCTTTCTAAGTCTAATGTGTGTTTTTGAATCTGGGCATTTCAGAAATCTTCCTTACAAGCAATTAAGCGGGATTATATCTCCTAGCATTGGCAAGCTCAGCAGACTGCAAAGACTGTGAGTTTGATGGAGCCCATTGTCTCTAAAGAGCCGAAGAAATAGTAATAATTCAAACCACTGAAATATGTTATTTTGTGACAGAGCACTTCACTCGAATAGCCTTCATGGTATCATTCCAAGTGAGATTGCCAACTGTGTAGAACTTAGAGCATTGTAAGGCGCAACATGTCTTTTTCTGAGTTGTGAAGTTTCACGGTTTCTTGCATACTTCACCCTGCTATGATTGACGCTTCTGTCATTTCATTATTTAGGTACTTGCGAGCTAATTATCTTCAAGGAGGCATTCCGTCGGCCATTGGGAACCTCTCGTCTCTCAGCATCCTGTAAACTTTCTGTCTCTTGTTGGTTATTCTATTTTGGTCTATTTCTGCCATTTTTGAGGAGGCATGACGAGTTTGTTTCACTCCTCAACCGCGTACATGCTAAATTCATTAATATCCAAATATTGTTCTGACCATAAGATTTGGGTGTAGGGATTTATCAAGCAATTCTCTCAAGGGAGCCATACCTTCCTCTCTTGGACGTCTCACACGACTTCAAAGCTTGTACGTTCATTCATAATGACCGTGCAACTTCCTCGAGTTTCCAATTGCAATTCTCACGTTGTTAATTCTAACTGGTGCTTAATGCCAATTGATTTTCAGGAACTTGTCAACCAACTTCTTCTCAGGTGAAATCCCTGATGTTGGAGTCCTTAGCACTTTTAAACGCAGTTCGTAAGTAACTAGACTAGAGTCTCAGACAAGCTAATTATCTTTCATTTGAGAAGTATTGTCTTTTAAGCAAGCACACGCAGTTACCAAGTCAAAATAATCTCTTATACCCTCTTCTGCAATGATGGGTCAAGTACCTCACACCTTTTGCAATAAAGGAAATGAATGAGTGGGCAATAATGTACTTGAAATTAGCAGCAATGAACATTGTGTGAATAAGATTCAGGGTAATTTCTTTGAAGTGGAGGTGTGTTCTGCAGCTCAACTAGGATGGAAATTAGTGGCGTTTATTATGCATGGTAATGGAGATGCTTTTCTGTTCTATCCAAGCAATGGAAATTGAGTTAACTGCGGATTTTTACAATGTGGTTTCACCTCACATAATTACCATCACTAAATATGGTGGACATGAAAATTATACATACAAATGCAGATATGCCCATGATACTCAGTGCTCTGCCTGGGTTGACCTTGGTCAGCCATTTATAAGCTTTAGACTCCATCCATTGAAACATGGTTCTCAAACTGTGCTTTATCTTTTGCAGATTTGCTGGAAATTTAGATCTTTGTGGCCAACAAGTGCAGAAGCAATGTAGAACCTCGATGGGATTTCCCGCGGTGCTGCCACATGCTGAGAGTGACGAAGCATCCGGTAACATTCATAGAGTGATTAATAGCACTTTAGGAGGAAGAGATATGTTACTTCCATAGGAATATGTTAATACTGCAAGGTATTAATGCGTAACTTACTTGGTTTAATTGCAGTCCCTGCTAAGCGATCTTCGCATTACATCAAAGGAGTTTTGATTGGTGCCATGTCCATGATGGGTCTTGCACTTGTCATGCTCTTGGCTTTCCTATGGGTTTGTTTGCTAACAAAGAAGGAAAGGGCAGCAAAGAGATATAAAGAAGTCAAAAAACAAGTCGAACCAGAAGCAAGTGAGATCCGATATCTTGAAATTCGATGTATGCCATTTCTATGTAACTTCTTGCTGTACTAAAACGTCCTTCTACAGGCACGAAGCTTATTACTTTCCATGGAGATCTTCCATATCCCTCGTGTGAACTAATAGAGAAGCTTGAGTCTCTTGATGAAGAGGATGTGGTGGGATCCGGAGGATTTGGCATTGTGTACAGAATGGTAATGAATGATTGTGGGACATTTGCTGTTAAAAGGATTGACAGAAATCGCGAAGGATCTGATCAAGGATTTGAAAGGGAGTTAGAGATACTGGGCAGCATCAAGCACATAAATCTAGTGAACCTGCGTGGATACTGCAGGCTCCCTGCAACAAAGCTTCTCATCTATGATTATTTAGCCATGGGAAGCTTAGACGATCTCTTGCATGGTATGTGTCATTTCCTAGACCTCAAAACTTAATCACTGTCTTCTCCAAGCCATATTCAGAAGCAATTAGGCGGTGAAGGGTGCATTTTTAGCTATTCTTCAGGATTTATGTTGTTTGTCCTTTTTCTCAATTGATTTGTCTCCTCTCTGTCCCTCTAATTTTTTCTGTCCCAGTGCACGGGGAAGCTCGACCCTTGAACTGGAGTTCTCGACTGAAAATTGCTTTAGGTTCAGCTCGAGGGCTTGCATATCTGCACCATGACTGCTGTCCTAAGATCGTGCATCGTGATATAAAGTCCAGCAACATTCTTTTAGATGAAAACTTGGAGCCCCATGTCTCTGATTTTGGACTTGCCAAGCTTCTAGTAGATGAAGAAGCACACGTTACAACTGTAGTTGCTGGCACTTTTGGTTATCTTGCGCCTGGTTAGTGTCTCTGCTTCTTTTTCCTCCTTTCAAATAACTAAAGAACTTATTAGTTCGGCCTTTTTTTCTATGGCGAAGATGGTACGCACTTTAGTATGTATCTTATCATGCATCTTTTTCCACATAGACATCAGACATGAAATGCCGGACTGTGGAAATTGGCACTACCTAAATGGCATTATTTCCATGGTTATATCAAGCAATTGTATATATCTTCTGTATCTTTTGTTGCATGCTTCAGTGATTTTCTGCCAAGTTGGCCTAAACTGGACTTTGTCCAGTAATAACTTTTAGATAACAACATGACGGTGCCCCTAATTATTCTGGTAGTTTGGTGATGCCTTTATTTGTCAACTAATTCTCCTTGAATAGTTTAATTGGAATGCTTACAAGATCTTCTGAACACACCTTGCTGAGTTAGTTCTCATACAAGGGACATGGGATGAGCAAGTATCTGATTCTTCTAGTAATTAATGCTCACATTGACATAGCATGGGATGAAGTGATTGTTGTATGGTAAGGCCCATTGAAAATGAATTGTGGCTAAGTTCCTGCTGATTTAGTCCCATGACATTTTGTTTCATAATTAGCAGCAGAATCCTGCATATTGTTAACTCTTGTTTGTGCTATTGCTTGCTTAGCTTTATTTTGCTTTCTGAATTTAGGCTGTCACTATCAGCTGGAAAGCGGAATCTTAAAGTGCATGCAACAGTAAAATTATGTGATAATTTGATCGTCAAGGTTTTCTAGTTAGTGCAATATATGCTTAGCGCTTCTTTTGACAAACTCTCACCAGTTAGGTTGTGATCATTTGGCAAGCAGAGTATCTTCAAAGTGGAATAGCTACTGAGAAGTCAGATGTGTATAGCTTTGGAGTTCTGTTGTTGGAGATTGTAACTGGAAAGAGACCGACTGATCCATGTTTTGTGAAGAAAGGCTTGAATGTTGTTGGATGGGTGAGCTTTCTTGATCCTTCTTTGTCCAAAAACTCGAGAAAAGATTACTTCTTACTACTGTGTTAACTGCAATTCATGTGTGTAGATAGTAATGTGTTGTCATTTGCAGATGAACACCCTATTGAGAGAGAACAGGCTGGAAGATGTCTTGGATAAGAGATGCTCTGGTGCTGATGCTGAAACTGTAGAAGCAATTCTTGATATAGCTGCTAAATGTACTGATGCAATCCCAGATGAACGGCCATTGATGAACCAGGTGTTGCAGTTGCTTGAGCAAGAGGTTATGTCACCTTGCCCCAGCGACTTCTACGAGTCACAATCTGACTATTGTTGAATGAGGAGTCAGATGATTGTCGCTTCTTGCCATCATTATCATGCTAGAATGTAACAACTTGCTTGGAATGCTTTGCTGTCATCAATTTTCCCCTCTCTTTGGGGCCTGTAAATTATGTTCTTAGATGCCGTCTAGGGTATGATTCCTTGCAATGGTTGGCTTGGATGTACAATTTCTCTGTTTCCTCGAGGATATGAAAACAATATGGAAAGTCTGTCTAGCAGAAGGATTGCTGCCTTTCCAAAGGTAGCTTGATTCCTTCATCAATTTTTGAAGGTTGACTTGCCCACACCAATTCTCATTGTTTGATTATTTATCGGTTGCAGCATCCCTTTTGATGTTGATTGCTGATAAATTGAACATCTTTTGTACTACAATTGAGTGGCAAATATCTAACGGCAGAAGCCATCTTCCTCTCTGGTGATGTTAATTAACGGCAGAGTTGGCTTTTAGGGTAATTTGAAGCAGTGGAAAAGATATAACGTTAATATGCTCTTCATTCTAAAATCTCTGACCAAAGATTTCACTATTATATCACTTGAGCAGCCCCAAACGAAAGCAATGTTTCTTTCTCTATGCCATTGCCGAAATAGTGACATTTCTAGTCTTTCCAGTTTCTCAGTGGCAGCAGCATGAAATTTTATACTCTGTTGTATAGGTTCCGAATGATGTATATCAGAGGCTAACATGCATTTTCTGCCGAAGTAAATGTTGGCTGGTGACCTCTCACTAATAAGGTGATGGAAAAGACTGTTCATAAGAATTGTAAAGATTTGGTCAAGTAAAAGTCAATTGAGATTCATCCGGGTTTTATTGAGCTGGCATTGCTAATCTAACACTAGGAACTCATTTTATTTTTTCCAAACATATTAATCAATGAAAAAACCAGCCTCCATCTGAATTCTCTATAGTTTTATGTATGAAGGGGATCTTCATCTCCCTGATATAACTCAGAAAACCATTTCTGGGTCCATCCTTTATCTCAACCTTTGCGTAGGGACAGGATGATAGACCATGCATTGAAAAAGCTTGGTGGAAAAGTAGCCATCATAACCGGCTGAGTGGCATTGCTGAGGACACGTGTCATTTTGTTAATCATGGTAAATGTGTTGTGATCATTGACATCCAGCTTACTCTGATATTTTTGCCTAATACTAAGCGTTGACATATTTAATTGGAGAGGCAAATTGGGCCTAAAAAGATTTGAGCTCAAGACCTCCAACTCTGATATCATGTGAATAGAAGAGAAGAAATCATTATTTTCATAATTATGGATTACATCAATATATATAGTAAGCATTATGATTCACTAACAATGAAAAAGACTAAACTACCATTCAATAGAAGAAGACTAAACTACCCTCTAACAACGTGAAAGCACATGATCAAGTAGCTATTGTGTTAAGAACTTTTGGTTAGGCATTCTAATAAGGGTTAATACCCTAAAAAACCCTAAACTGGTACACTTGTGACAAATTTACCTTAAACTATTTTTTTGACTACCAAAAACCCCAAATTAGTACATTTTGTGACAAATTTACCTTCATAGTTTTCGTTAAATTATAATTAAGTTAAATGATATGTGATAATTGACTGATATATTAATTTGAGATTTTATACTTCGTTTGTTACAATTTATAATTTTTGTGATTTTTTTGTGGTATTAATCCAATTTAGCGGAGGAATAATTATCACAAATTTATCGGTTTGGTTTTTTTTTTTTTTTTTTTTTTTTTTTTTTTTTTTTTTTTTTTTTTTTTTTTTTTTATGATCGAATAAATTAGTTTGGAGTAAATTTGTCACATTTGTACCAGTTTAGGGTTTTTAAGGATATTAACCCTTTTAATAAATGTACGGACTTAACGAAGTTTGAGAAATGAAAAAAAAGAGTGAAACAAGCATAGTCAATAACACTAAGTTTTGCCTTAATTGAGATGTGTGATTCTTATGTTGGACTTGACAAGCCCCAACCCATTTATGTGGCTTATCAAGTCTATTATTTAACATTTGACATGAGTTGAATTTAATTAAATATATTATGAGCCATATCTCATGTAGAATCCATATCCTAAATCTTGATGGACACTTGAGATTTGATAGTCTTAGGGTTGGTCCCATCGCTCCCTCTATATAAGGTTTCTCTTTGGTGGAAATTGTTGGCATCCACTTATCAGGCTTCCGCTATTTTCCATAAAATTGCTAATATGATCCTTTAAGAAATGTAGTTTGGCTAGTTAGAAATGATATCATTCTAGCATCATTGTATGTGTCTATGCTCTAAATTAAATCTCGGGAAAATTTCAAATAAGGATCTAAAGTGTCATCGTTTTCTCAAAAGAGGACTTGAAGTGAAGTTTGTTTTAAATAAGGCCCTAAAGTGCCTTCATTTTCTCAAAAGAGGATATGAAGTAGAGTTTATCTCAAATAAGGACCCAAAGTGATAATTTAGTCTAAAAAAAGGACCTCATTTGCCGGTCGGTGAATAAATGCATCTCCGATGCATATTCTCGTAGCCTTTGATCGGGGATATTTTTGTCCCATTTTTTCTTTTTAAATTTTCAGTTGTCTTGTTCTTTATTATTATTATTATTATTATTATTATTATTATTATTATTAGTTTTTTAAGTCAATGATGGCATTATTCATCATCTTTTTCGTCCCATGTTCGTCTTCTTCTCAAGAGCATCAAACTTGGGATGGGCCAACGAGTGTTGGCCGTTGGTGAGGGTCGGCGAGGGTTGGATGCCCATCGTCGGCAGTAGGTGAGGGCTACCAAGCCCTCGCCGGCTGTGGGCGAGAGCTTGTAGGCCGACCCTTGCCAGATTTGACGAGGGTGGCCTTGGTTGCGGCTAGTGAGGGTCATTGAGCCCTCGCTGGTTGTGGGTGAGGGCTTGCAAGCCCTCGTCGGCCCTTATTAGTGGCCAGTGAGGTGGGCGAGCCCTCGCCCAAGGCCGGCTAGGAGTGACCTCACTGATGGCCGTGGGGGCGACCTCCCCCACCCTCACCCACTGCTCCACCAACAACCTTGTCTTTTGCTAGGACTACGACTGGGATGCCCACGTTGCTTTTTTCATCTCTTCCTCCCACCACCGCTCCTAGATTGATGACTTCTTTGGCTAACCCTTTTGCCCTCGAGGACCTTCTTGTAGGGCCTCGATTTGGACGGCCCCCTTCCCTCATGGCCAACGAGGGCTCGATGGCCCTTGCTTGCTATTGGCAATGGGCGTGGAGCCCTCGCTCGTTGCTGGCAATGGGTGTTGAGCCCTTGCCAACCCTTACCAGCGGCCTGTGCTCGCTAGCCTTTTCTTAAGTTTGGTATTCTTGATCTAGGCAAGAAGAAGTGAACAAGGGGCGAAGAAGACGATGAACAGGGCAATCAAAAATGGAAAAGAAAAGGACGAAAATACTGTAATTCGGCCATCGGAATATACATTGAAGATGCATCTATTCACCGGCTAGCGAGTGAGGTCCTTCTTTGAGATTAAATGACTACTTTGGGTCATTCTTTGAGATAAACTTCAATTCAGGTCATCTTTTGAGAAAATGATGTCACTTTGGGTTCTTATTTGAGACAAATTTCACTTTAGGTTATTTTTTGAGAAAATGATGGCACTTTGGGTTCTTATTTGAAAATTTCCCTTAAATCTCTAGATAGTCCACAACTAAAAAGCAATTCCTAAAGGGCTTGAACATGTGGTTCGCCTATTATGGGATAACATACCTACTACAACTGACCTGGTTTTCTTTGGTTCTAAGCATAGATCCCTTCATTTATAGAGGTGAATGGTGAAGATTCATATTGAAGGAAAGACATCTTCTCTCTCATTGGATCAATAATGACTTCCTTTGATTCGAGTACACTATATTTATCAATTTGATCTCATGTTTATATGATTGAAAGATCCTATTAGTATAACATCTTAAATCCTTAAGTGATTGTGAAAAAAACATGTTCATTTTTTTTGTGAAAACAAGAGATCAAACAATAATATAAATAGGAGAAAAAAAAAGTAAATTGGACATCGGATTTATGTGATTCGGTCGTAAAGATCTACGTCCACGGGGAGAGTACTAACGAATTTCATTATAAATCAAGCGATATAAGGAGATTACACACTCGAGTCACTCAAACACTCTCTCGGTATTTCTCAAGCTTCAATTACATCTAATAATGCATGCGGTGTTTAATCTCGAAATTCCTCAAAAAATAATCTCTCGATCTCACGAAAGAATTACACACGAATTTTACCACAATATTTAATTGGCTTGAATACTAAATCTTCTTGGATGTAATTTACGGATAAGAACGACAAAGAAAAAAGTCCCTCCCAAGCTCTCGAAGACGAGATGGTGCCTCAAGACCAATTCTTCATTGATCAACAACCACCCACGGACAAGCCTTAAGAAGAATAATATAATCTACCGCCAGAGAATTCTATGTATGAGGGAAGTCAAATCAGCCAGGATTCGGTCAACAGAAGTAAAATGTTGGACTTTCCTTTTGCAGTTAACCCATTTCAACGAAAACACATCTTCATGTATTTTAAACAAAATCCAAGTCCAAGTAAAAGTTGGACTTTCCTATTTCAGCGGCCAAATTCTCCAATTCGAATTTTGGGAAGTTGATCCTCGGATCTTCTTTGCTTGATTTTGAACGTCCGCAACATATTTAATTTTGAATATTTGAAATTTTGCATTGGGCTCAAATTTGAGACATATTTTAATACATTTTAATCTTAAAAACTCGAAACATGATCTAGTCCAACCCGATTGCTTGGGTTATTTGAACTTCGTCTCGGGTTAGGTGAAACACACTCCTATAGTGTTTTGGGTTGGGTCAAGTATCACAGAAAGCCCACTTGACCCATTAACACCCCTACTTGGTAGCTAATGTATTGATTGATACATGCTTTCACATCCTTGTATGTGGTGGATTCAAGTTCTGTTTTTAAAATAAAATTCAATCAAATCCCATTTGTTGTAATGTTAATGCTCGAGCTCGGGAATGAGGTCGTTGACGCTCGGAAAAATTATTTGATATAACATGCGTATTCGTTGTATCACACAAATAGTGCATGTCACTTTTGAAATTTGTTGTTATTTTCCTCATCGATATATTTTTCAGTTCATTTTCAATATTGAGCCAAACATTGAAAAATGCTGTTACTTTTCTAAAAAATGAATTTCCAGAAAATATTTTGTAAAATGTCACGTCTCTTAGGAAACAAATCAAGCCAAAATTATTTGCAATTTCCCCTCGATAGATAGACCAAAGAAGCCAATTTGACGAGGAAAAAGCTGGGAGTCCCTTTTCCCGCTTTTTTCTTCTTTTATTTTTATCTATTGATAAAAGGCGGCTCCAGGTCAAACTTCGAGTTTTATTAGGTGGACAGCATCGATGCCTCATAAAAAATAGCAGCCACGGAAAATTCTAAAGTTTGAAAAAGAAAAAAATTTCTTGTTGGACAAGCATTGCTAGCTTATAACTGGAGATTTGTTTTCCCTCAGGCATCATAACTGAGATAAGGGCAGAATTCGGCAAGTCATCATTTGTACTTCCATTTTGTTCCGGCTTCGCTGAGGGAGAGGGATGACAAACTCTGCCTTGAAAAAACTTGAGGGGAAAGTAGCCATTGTAACTGGCGGTGCAAGTGGCATCGGTGAGGAAACGGCTCGCTGTTTCTCCAGTCATGGTGCAAACGTCGTGATCGCTGACATCCAGGATGAAAAGGGCCGAGACCTCGTAGAATCGATTGGCTCCCCCTGCTGCACCTACATTCACTGCGATGTCGCAGATGAGCAACAGGTGATATCCTTAGTACAGTCGACGCTTCAATTGTATGGTAAGCTGGACATCATGTTCAGCAATGCAGGAGTGATAAATTCTGTCAAACAAGACATTCTTGATTTCGACATATTGGCCTTTGAGCGCCTTTTCGCCATTAATGTCAAAGGCATGGCCTCGTGTGTGAAGCACAGCGCCCGCGCAATGGTGGATAAGGACATAAAGGGAAGCATAATTTGCACAGCGAGCGTTGCTGCGACCATCGGGAGTGACGAGTTCATAGACTATACCATGTCTAAGCATGCGGTGCTGGGCTTGGTGAGGTCGGCAAGCAAGCAACTCGGAGCACTCGGTATACGCGTGAACTGCGTGTCGCCTGGAGGGATCGCAACGCCACTGGTCTGCAACAATCTTGGCAAGAGTGAAGAGGAAATCGAGAGAATCTTCGAGCCTAGTTCGAGCTTAAAAGGAGTTTTGAAAGCGAAGCACGTGGCTGATGCTGTGGTGTTTCTTGCTTCTGAAGATTCCGAATTCGTGAATGGCCACAACCTGGTCGTCGATGGAGGGCTTAACACGGTTTAGCTAGCGCTTGCAACAAAATAGGTTTTCGAGTTTATATTTTCAGCTTTGGCACAACGAAATAAAACTGTAACTCGGAGGAAGTTCTCATGATATGATGTTATAGGTTATAGGTGTTTCTAGCTATAGCTTCGTGCGACAAAGGGTCATGACTGAAATGAATTGCTCTTGGATGATCAAAAGTAAAATAATAACTTCATGTTTACCTACTATTTTACCATTTCTATGCGCAAGAGAGCAAATACTACTTGGAGATTTTTTGTACTTCATAAAATGTTTGTTGAAACATCAGGTAGATCGACACAAGCAAAATATTCTTCAGGTACATCGATAACATGTCTCAAAACAACTTGAATCCCACATGTTTGAATGCAGACCCGATGCATGCACACATTACCCGTCCTCTAGGGTAATGACCAGATCCTAGAGAACGGAAACCATAAAAGTATATTATGAAATTATACACCAGATAACATGTAAAATATCGAATATGGTTCACTTGTTAAGGCCGGTCTTTCATATCATTTAGATTATGCTCGTTTCATGGAAGATAACTTCCAAGAAAACATTTCTAGGATTTTTTGACGTTCGTTTTATGAAAAATGAATAGTAAGAGCAAACGTATTATGCTACTGAAAAAAATACAGTCAAAAGTAAGGAAAATATTTTAAACTTTTCAAAGTAAAAATCATTTTCTATAACTTATTCCACTTTACTTTCTTTAACCAAACACATCTTAATTTTATTTTTATGTTTTCTCTTTCTTTTTTTCTTTTTTTTAAAAATCGAGTTTTTAATTTTTTTTTCCTTTTTCGTTCTTTCCTTCCTTTTCATCTTTGACCTCGGCGGTTGCCAGCCATTGCGGCAGCTGTCCATCTTTGACTATCGTCTCCGTCCGATTAGATTTTTGTTTTCCTCCGGTCCTTCCATTTGCAGGAAGTCTCGATCTCTTACCCTCGCTACGCAATTTTGATTTCTAGTTTTGCTCTGTCCGCGATTATCAACGCGCTTTAAGGTTTTGCCCTAGGGGGGCTTCCATGGTTTCCACCATGGCCAAGCTCTTGCTCTCGCTCTCTCATCCCGAGGAGAAAATATTGCACAGAAAAGGACAGAGAGGGAGAGTGCTTTGCTCTTTGCAATGCAAGATGGACCTTCGAAAAGAGAGAGAGGAGTAGACATGTTAAGGCGTTTCATCTCTGGCGGCTGCGGTCAAATATGTTCACTGAATGAATTGTTTAAAAATGTATTGTCACCATTAGGATATCCAATAATTTTTCGAACGGACCCGCATCGTAATGACATGGAGGGCCCGGTCTATGCAATAATTTCTCCTATGTTAAGTGCTCTCCACACTTTCACTGCTGCCGAAGGACAAGATATCTTTTAGGAATCTTGTGGACTTTTCTTTGCTTGTTTCTCACGTCCACTAGAGTAGTCTAAGATTAAACTAGGATTTCTAGATTTCTATGCCAAGAATGGATCACCAATTTTCGACAGTAGCCTATTATGAGATTTTTGTTTTCCCTTAGGCATGTCTCTGGTCATTTCTAATTCCTTTTCATTTTGGCTTTGCATATGAAAAAGGGATGATGAACTTCGCCTTGAAAAAAGCTCGAGGGGAAAGTTGTGAAAACTAGTACGAGCACCTAAGGGGGGTGAATAGGTGTAAAAACAAATTTCCCTGAGTGAAGTGTGCAACTCTAATCAGCAATAGATTATGAAAAAGAAATTAGACTCTTGTAAATTAATTGAGTTACGATCAAAGTAAAAGAGCGTAGGGAAGAGAATAACAACACAGGGTTTATAGTGGTTTGGCTTAATCCAAGCCAATGTCCACTTTTCTGCACTGACAGCCTACCAGCTAGAATTCACTATGAATCAAAAGAGTTGTTACAGTAAAGCTCTTCTTTGATTCCATAGTGTAGAAACTCTGCTACACTTCCTCAAGGTCTCACAAAGATATTAACTCTCTTTTGAGTACAATATTTCGCTCAACAAATGAATTGACTAAAAACATAGAGTTTTAGACTTTGGAATTCTTTATTGCGCACACACTCGAACAACTATAACGTCTTTCTTATATACTCCTTCATGCCATCACACCCACTGGCATTTACCAAAGGAGTTCTTCCAATTTACTTGTTGGACAGAATCAATTAGGGAGATATCGAGTTGTTTAAGGAATATGACGATAGCCCACCAATCCTGCTCGCCCATATAATCAGGATATAGGTTTCCATAAGTAGAACCTTTCAAGTATACTATGCCAATCAACGGATCCAAAATCCCCTAATCAATCTCAATTTGGATAATGGATTCTGACATGCTATATCTAGCCAAGAGATCTTCTTCAGTCGATAGAATCAAATTCTTAACAAAATACTCAGTTCTGGATAAGCCTTCTTTGACGGTTTAGAAACGGTCAATGAGGATAGACTTTGGGTCTTGAGTTTGGCAGTCTGGAGGTCTTCAGATTTTGATTGAAGAGTCTGCAAGTCTTCAGACTAGACTAATGGAAACTTTTTGTCAACTTCAAAACCCTCAAGGAAGTTTTCTCCAACAAAAGTAGCCATTGTAACTGGCGATCCAAGCAGTATCAGCGAGGAAATGGCTTGTCGTTTCTCCAGTCATGGTGCAAAAGTCGTGATTGTTGACATCCAGGATGAAAAGGGCTGAGACCTCGTAGAATCAATCAGCTCCTATTGCTGCACCTACATTCATTGTAATGTTGCGGATGAGCAATAGGTGATATACTTATTACGCTTGACCCTTGAACTGTATGGTAAGCTTGACGTCATGTTCAGCAACGCTGGAGTGTGCAGTTCTGCTGAACAAGACATTCTTGATTTCGACATGTTGGCTTGCGAGCGCCTCTTCGCCGTAAATGCTAAAGGCATGGCCTTGTGAGTGAAGCACGGTGCCCGCGCAATGTTGGATAAGGACATAAAGGGAAGCATAATTTGCACGGCGAGCGTTTTTGCAACCATCGGGACCGACAAGTACATAGACTATACCATGTCTAAGCATGCGGTGCTAGGCTTGATGAGGTCAGCTAGTAAGCAACTTGTAGCACATGGGATACGCGTGGACTTTGTGTCGCTAGCAGCAGTTGCGACACCAATGGTCCACAACACCTTTGGTCGGAGCGAAGAGGAAATTGAGAGCATGTTCGAGCCAAGCTTGCGCTTAAAGGGGGTTTTGAAGGCAGAGCACGTGGTTGATGCTGTGGCGTTCCTAGCTTCGGAATATTCCGAATTCGTGAATGGCCATAACCTTGTCGAATGGCCATAACCTTGTCGGAATATAATACGCAGAAACGACAGGTCTTGCAATTTACGTCAACGTAAATTCTTTAGAGAAATAAATGAGAAAAATAAGGACACTAGAAATTTACGTGGTTTGATCCGAGTATTGGTACCTACGTCCATGGGGAGAGGAGAATAAGAGTTTACAATCTCTCACACACTCGAGTGTTTTCCACATCTAGATTTAACCAAAAACTCAAAGTGTTTATAAATAAACAACTTACTTAAATATAAACTTACCGCACAAAATTACCGTGTGTTCAAGTTTGAAACAAAAATGTGCGTAGCTCTTTGCAACTTGACTTGTGTGGCTTCTTTTCTTTTGTAGGGTTTTAAGCCACCTCACGCACGCCAAAGGGGAAATTTGTGTGCCCAAAGGTCAAATATTTGACCTGGCCCACCAACTCTTTTTTCGGCGCCACGTGCAGAGAGATTTGCTTCCTTTCTTCTACGTGCAAGGGCTTCGGTGACTCTTGTAAGGCTACAACAGCTTCACGCCAAAGGGAGAATTCCTATTTTATTATTATAGGTCTGCCTAGAGTCAACAACTTTGACTCTGGGCCCCACAGTTGATTTCCTTTTTCAAGGGAATTCATAATTGTAGAGAGGAGAAGAAAAAAACTTCTTTTTTTTTTTAATTCTTTTCTTTTATATCTTATTTCTTCTTTTGTCTTGCTTTGCATGTTTACTTCTTTCTTCATCTGATTTATAATCATTGGAAGAAAAAACTTTATCGACAAATTCGGTTTAACAAATTGTTATCCAAATTCAAACTCAAGATATTAATTTAGCAATTCTCTACCTTGGCTCGATATTTGAAGCCAACTTATAGTGCTAATCATCCATACTGCTCTCCCAATGCCTTGACGTGTGTTCATCTCCACAGATACCAATATAGCTCAAGTAGAGCTTGAGTTTCGTCAAAGGAATAGACTTAGTCAAATGTCTGCTGGGTTATCTGCTGTAGCAATCTTTTTGACAACAACATTACTTTTAGCTAATATATCTTAAATGAAGTGGTACTTGATATTGATATGCTTTGTTTGCTCGTGATAAACTGGATTATATGCCAAATATATTGCACCTTGGTTATCATATTGTATGTCCACACTTTTATGTTTTAACCCAAAGTTCGAGAGCAAATTTTGTAACTATATCGCTTCTTTCGCTATAAAGGTTAGTGTCATGTATCTTGCCTCAGTCGAAGACAAGGCAATGTGATCCTATAAGGATGCTTTCCAATTAATTGTATCACCTGCTAGCGTAAACACGTATCCTGCTAAAGATCTGCAATCTTCCAAGTTATCGGCATGATTTGAATCCACAAAACCAGTGGTCTCACTACCATTGCTGTCCCTTTGATACACTATACTCATATCTATTGTCCATTTCAAATATCTAAATATCCACTTCACAGTTTCCTAATAAGCTTTACTAGGACACTTCATATAGCGACTAACTACGCTCATAACTTGTGAAATATTAGGCCTAGTGCACATCATAATATACATAATAATACTACCCACGACACTAGAATAAGGAACATGAGACATATGCTCTTATTCCTCCTTAGTTTGCGATGATAATTTTCTTTGCAGCACCTAAATCTTTCATTTCAAATTCAGCATTTAACCGCTTTTTCAGCACATTAATATTAGACATATTCTGAGCATATTATCAACATATAAGAGTAGATAAATCAAAGCATCATTCTCCAATCTCCTATAGTAAACGCAGTTATCCATATGACTTTTTGAATAGTTTTGACTAGTCATGAAAGTATCAAAACATTTATACCACTGCCTAGGAGACTTTTTCAGCCTATACAAAGATTTCTTCAACAAGCAAACATGATATTTCTTATCTCGAATAGCAAATCCCTCTGGTTGTCTCATGTAAATTTGCTCATTTAACTCACTGTGAAGAAACACAGCTTTTACATCTAGTTGTTCTAACTTGAGATTCTACGAAACAACTAAGGCAAGTAAAACATGAATAAAAGTATGTCTTACCACATGAGAGAAAACCTCATTGTAATCAATGCTCTGACGCTGTGTATATCCTTTCCACAAGTCTCGCCTTATACTTCACTGCCTCGACACTAGGAATGCCTTCTTTCCGTTTAAAGACCCATTTTCTTCTGACAATCTTTTGTCTCTCAAGTACTTTGACTAGCTCCTATGTTTAATTTCGATGGAATCATTCAATTTCTTTACTCATAGTCCCTAGCCACTACAACAACTCCGAACTAGCCATTGCCTCAGAGTAAGATGAAGGCTCATCAGTCTCCACCTCATCATCTATATTCAATGCATAAGTAATATCTGAATAACCATAATGTATTGGTGATTTAATTTGCCTTCTTTATTTATCTGCGGTTATAGTGTGCTGCGGCTTTGCTCGTTGTTCACTATTACCGACTTCAGGAATTGCGGCTTTATCTGCAGTCTTAACTTTTGTTACATTCAAGGTTTCCGGAGTCTCCATCTGAAGCTCCACCTCACTAATGACACCATGATCTATCTTCTCTACTAGTTGTGTCTCAGAACTCCTCCGTTGAAAAATTGCAGTCTCATCAAAGTTCACATCTCCGCTGATTAGAAAACCGAATGATATGAAATCAATGCACTATAAGTGGTAGCCTTTCACCCCATATGCATAACCGAGAAATATGCACTTCTTCGCCCTTGGCTCAAGCTTATCATATGCATGACATCCGAATATACGTAATCCAGAATAATCAACAGGTTTCCTCGACCATACTTCCTTAGGAGTCTTCCACTCGATAGTAAATGGTGGAGATCTATTAACTAGGTAACATGCCATCTTTACCCCTTCAGCCCAAAATTCATTGCCAAGTCTTGCATGCAAAAGCATGTATCGAGCTTGCTAAAGCAAAGTTTTGTTCTTTTGTTCTGTCACGCCATTCTGCTGTGGTGTCCCAGGTACTATGCGGTGTCTCACAATACATTCTTTCTCACAGAACTTAGTAAAATCTTTACCATAAACTCCATGTCATTATCGGTTCTTTGGCACTTGATTTGTTTATCTGACCACTTCTCAATCAATACCTTAAATTTCTTGAATCGATCAAATACATTATATTTGTGCTTTAGAAAGTATACCCATATCTTCCTCGATAAATGTCAGCATATATCGGATACCTCCTTTCAAAGGAATTGAAGACGGGCCCCAAACGCCTAAATGAATATATTCAACTGGTCGTTTGGTCGAATGAATAACTGTAGTAAACTTAACTCAGTGCTGCTTCCCAAAGATGCAATGCTCACAGAAGTCCAGTTTCGCTGTCTTTTGACCCTTTAACAACCCCTTTTACTCAACATCATCATATTAGCCTCAGTCATGTGCCTTAAGCGTATGCCATAACTGAGTCAAGTTAGAATCTGACTCACCTGATGAAACTGTATCGGTTCCGGTCATGATCTCTCCCAGTAGATGATAAAGAGTATTTACTTTCTTTCCCTTTATCACTATCATGGCACCTCGAGAGATCTTCAGTACTCTACCTTCAGCGGTGTACTTACACTCGATGTCATCGAGTGTCCCTAGAGAAATGAGGTTATTCTTGAGCTCCGGTATATGCTTCACATCTGTCAATGTGCGTACCACCTATGCATCTGAATCCAAATTGTCTCTATCTTCACAGCCTTATAGACTGATTATTCCCCAAAAGAACTCTACCACCATATGTAGTCTGGTAAGTAGTAAACCGGTTTTTATGAGGTGTCATATGATAAGAACACCCCGAATCCAGCACCCATTCATCTCCTGATGAAGTAGTAGTTACACATAAAACAGTTTTTGCATCACTATTGCTCCCCTCGGTAACGTTTGTCACATTGCTTGTGGCATTTTGCCTATCAACTTTATTCCTCATCTTTGGACAATCTCTTGATGTGCCCCTCCTCGTGACACTCAAAGCATTTCACGCATCCCTTGGACTTTCTATGGTGTGATTTCAATCTATTTTTACTTTTGTTACTACTAGGCCCTTGATGTTGTTCTTTACCCCAAATCGTTAGTGCTTGCGCTACTTCTTGCGCAAGACTGTCACCTTGCAACTTTCTCTGCCACTTTTTAGATAATAAGATGGACTTTACCTCTTCTTAGGTAACTGTAGTACGCCCTTGCAACAGTGAATCAGTAAAGTGCTCTCATGACTCTGGTAAATAGGCTAACAACATTATGCCATGTTCTTCATCATCAAGTATTTTACTGACATTCTTCAGATCCGTCATGAGTTCATTAAATTCATCTAGGTGGGTTTTGATAGACGTACCCTCAGTATACCTAAATTGAAACATATTCTTCAACATGTACAAGCGATTGTTTAAATCTTTTTTCACATAATGTGCTTGAAGTTTTGCCTATAATGCTGCGGCATCCTTCTCCTCAGCAACCTCTATTAAAACCTCATCCGACAAATTTAACAGGATTGTGCTCTTTGCTCTTTCCATTAGCTCTACTCTCTCAGAGACTTTCATTATAATAGGCAACTCATCTTCACCATCCAGTGTCTTAGCCAAATCTTGTGTTGTCAATAATGTCCGCATCTTGATGCTCCATAACATAAACTTGTTGTTTCTATTAAACTTCTCATATTCAGATTTCCTCTCAGATATAATTGTAGTAACAAAATTTCAAGATAGTAATCTGATAAGAAAAAGCTCCAAATCATAATCAAGAAATCCAACCTGAAGCTCTAAGACCAATTGTTGGAATATAATACGCGAAAACAATAGGATCTTGCAATTTACATCAATGCAAAATTTCCAGAGAAATAAACGAGAAAAATAAGGATATCAGAAATTTACGTGGTTCGGTCCGAGTATCAGTACCTACGTCCACGGGGAGAGCCAACAGTAAATAATCCACTATAATTAGAGAATCATAGTTTACAATTGCTCACACGCTTGAGTGTTTCCCACACCTACATTTAACCCCAAACCAAAAGTGTTTATAAATAAATAACTCATTTGGATATAAACTTACGGTACAAAATTACCGTGTGTTCAAGTTAAAAAAAAATACGCGCGCGGCTCTCAGCAGCTTGCATGTGCGGCTTCTTTTCTTAGGGTTTTAAAGTTGCTTCACGCACACCAAAGGGGAAAATTGTTTGCCCAAAGGTCAAATATTTGACTTGGGCCCACCAGCTCTTTTTTCGGTTCCATGTGCAGAGAGATTTGCTTCCTTTCTTCTACGCACAAGGGCTTCGGTGACTCTTGTAAGGCTACAACAGCTTCACGCCAAAGGGAGAATTCCTATTTTATTATTATAGGTGTGCTCAGAGTCAACAACTTTGACTCTAGGCCCCATAGTCTAATTTCCTTTTTCAAGGGAATTCATAATTCATAACTGTAGAGGAGAAGAAAAAAAATTTCATTTTTTTTCTTTTTCTTTTATATCTTATTTCTTCTTTTGTCTTGCTTTGCATGTCCCATAGAAAAAGTCCGAGAAAGAAAATTGTTACTTCTTTCATAATCTGATTTACAATCCTTGAAAGAAAAAACTTTATTGACAAATTTGGTTTAATAAATTGTTATCCGAATTCAAACTCGAGACATTAATTTAACATTCCGCTTTGGCACAAAAAAATGCCATTGTAACTTGGAGAATGTTTCTTGTGATGGAATGTTATTGGCGCTTCTAGCTTAGCTTTCTCGCGACAAACGGTCATGGCTCTATAAAAGTTGGACATTAAATACTCTTCATTGGTCGCCAAACTAAACCAAGAAGTCCATGTTAACCAATTGCTGCACGATAGCATGTGGTTAGAAGTTTTTCATCTCTTGATTGTTAAGATAAATTTTAGATAAAGGGTTAATGACGGTGAATTTGGGACTTAAGTAAAAGTTGGTGGATTTTTTATGAAATAAAAAAAAAATTAAGGTTGAATTGAAATTAGACTTACATTTTGAATTTTTTTTTAAAGACAAAAATTTTTATTATAGAATTGGGATTAAACTTAAATTTTAAAGTTTTTTAGGGTATTAGGTGTAGAAAAATATAATGACAGACTTTACATCCATCTAGAAATTTCAGATGTTTATGGAGGTTGTTGTTTTAGAAAACATTAAAGAAATTTGATCTTGAGCAATATATCTTGCATATTCTTACTGTATATTTGGTCAGCGCCAGGGCAAGAAATTGCCTATTCTCTGACCCGTTCGTGAAGAAAGAATTGAGTGTTGTGCCCTTGATTGTCGGTGGACATGAATAGAACAGGAAGTCAACATTATTTTCGTGATATTTTGGTGCCCACTGTTATTGCGTTTAGAAACAAAACAGGAAAGAGAGAAGGGACGATATTTTCTTGCTGGTTCTGTGGTGCAAGAGGAGCACTATAAGAGCACAAGAAGACAGACAGAAGGATTCTTTCTTCTCTGACCACTTGCAGAGGGAAAGAGCAAAAGACGCTGAGAGAGAACGTGAGACAGAAAGGAGGTCTTATTCTTCGTTGGGTCTTTGAACGCCATTGCCGACGCTGCATCAGCTCCACCCCGCGACGCCGTTGACGCCCGTCACCCGCAGCTGCCTGCACCGAGTTCCTCCTCCTTCAACGAGCTTCCTGCTCGACTGTCGATGACACTGTCTGCCTGCGTCGTTCCGGCCGTCACCATGACACCTGCGACGCGGCAAGCCATCCCCGACGTCCTTGCCGCTCGCGCAGCTACTACCGTCACTGCCCATTGCTGATCTGCTGCACCAAGAGCCCCCTCGTGGTTGAGCTTCACTCAAGCGTTGCCTCCTGGCATCGTCATTGCTGCTCCAAGCTTGTTGATATCTCACGAACTCCCACGAGGTCCCGACATCCCACTCTCTCCTTCTCGGCTTGATCTCAGAGGAGACCAACATCAGACGTCGCTGGCACGAGTCCAGCCCACTTCGCTGAGCCTCCCAGCTTTCTTCGGAAGTTTGTTGGGGCTATTTAAGTCAAGTTCAGTGAGCATCAGCACCACTGCACTGCAGTCCCAGCGTCCCAGCGTCCAAGCCCGAGCCTTGCGCCATCAGGCTGAGCCTTGATCGTGATTCGTGAGCCGCCGTTGGTTAAGCCAAATTTGGAAGCCAAAATTTGGATTAGGTAAAAAATCTTGTCTTATTTGGTTTTCGAATACTCCCTTTCCTTATTTGAAATATCATTCATGCACATGATCAATGTTCATGATATATTATCATATTCATAATCACGAGAAACCTTTTAAATTATGGATTAATTCCTAATTTCACAACATACATACGATTGAAAGTCTGATTTCATATTCGAAACATGACTTGATCACATGGAAAATCGTCAATCCGATCTCATACCTGGGATATAATTTGCGATTTTATCAAAATTGGTCAATCCAATCTCATGTGTGAAATACGATTGATCAATTTACTTATGAAATTAGATGGATATCGATAATTTCTCATGTGATTTGATGACATGTTTGTTGTGGATTTTTTTTTCTAATTTTGTTTGATTTTAATTGATTTTATTTCTTAAAAAAATCCCAAAAAACAGTTTTTTTAAGGATAGATTGCATGTTTCTTGGCTATTTTATAATTCCGAATTTAGTAAAATACCTAAAATATCCTTTTAAAGTATATTGGATCTTCTTTTCTATGATAGTTTGCATGTTTAAGTATTAGGCACATTTAATTTCGAATTTTAATTAAAAGAAAACACAAAAAGAAAAAATCATGCACGTGTCACGTAAGATTAGTTCATTCATTGCACATCATCTAGTAAATTGCATGTTTAGGGTAATGCATGATATGTTAGAATAGTTGCATTAATCTTTTTCCGTCAGTAGATTAGGTCATTTAATAAATGTTGTGTGACATGTAGTTCGCATGTTAGGTTGCATGTTTTATGTCATCTTAGTTAAACATTTTTGTACATCATTGCATTATATTGCACCTAATTTGTAGGTTTCATTTAAATAAGTGAAAACCTAAAAGAAGAAAAATAAAATGAAGTGATTGTGTGTTAATTAGAAATCATATTTATACTTGTTAATGTGATTTTTAAGTTAAATTGCAGATGCTTCCGTTGCTATGAGATAAGTTTTACAATTTATTTGTTATTTTATTGGTTGTTTTGTTGGATTGCACACCCACATGATTACCTCACATGTTAGGGAGTAATAGAATAAATTCAAGTTGCATGATAAATATTTTTTCATGAAAAAAGGGTATCCAAAGTGATATAGCTAGTATAACCACCTAGAGGGGGGTGAATAGGTGCACAAACAATTTATCGATATACAGAAGCGATTCTAGGCAACCAATAGAAAGGAAGTTCTCTATCGATTAACAAAATGAAGTACGATCAAAGTAAAGAGAGTAAGGAAGAGAAAATTGAACACAAGGTTTATTGTCACGCCCCGAACCCCGAGACACATGGAACAACCCGCCATGGTCATGCAAACGCGACATTCCCAGGTAGTGTCGCCGACCCCAACATTTAAAATTATTATGCGCATGCGGAACGTTTTAAGAAACCCCTGACAGAAACTCGCGGGATAGGACAGCAGGAAGAATTAATTCAAAATCAAACGAGCATAATTCCATATATCATTGACAATCCAAGTCTTACATACATCAACAGGATCCGGAGGCTATATGCACCAAAAATGGGTTAGAGTTTATGTGCATCAAAAAGGGGTCAGTCTACATAGCAAGGATCAGTCCGCCAAAAGACAATCAACTACCCTAGGACTACAGGTCAGCCCCATTGGACGATCCCACATCCTCAGGATCTGACACCCAAGATTGCGGGGGCGAGGCGTTGATCACTCCACCAGTAGGAAGGTCCGCCACGCCTTCACCCAGTATGGCGTTCAACACTGCCAGCGGAATATCCATGCTATCTAGAGGGCCGACCCTAACACCATCTGCTCCGGAACGAAACCAAGCCCTAAACATGTATGGTACTCTATCATGCACGTTCATCTGGACCCAGATGAGGGTCCTAACCAACTGATAGACCCAAGGACTCCCAGGGTCAGGAGCACTCTCCGTCGTCTGGTCGATCTCCGTCGGCAGGCCACTCATCTTCGGGGGCCTCGCCATCTACGGTCCTGTAATATTTTTTTCCCAAAACCGGGATGAGACTTTGTCTCAGCAAGTTCACCCCTCCTAAAGTAGCTTAGCCACGACATCAAGAAGACTTACCTCGTCTTAGCCCTCATCTGCAGGTTAGCACAGTTTATATAATTCAACCATGTGCAATTCCAATAGTTCAACAATGGAAGTACAATCACATCATCAGGAAAATTCAACCATTTGGATTGTCTCAGCGATCAATCGACTTGGCTGATTACATGTCATTCTAGAAAATCAATCAATACTCTCAATTACGGCCCTATAGGAAGGTTTAACAACCAGTGGCAATCACGGCCCCACTCGGCACGACCTTTAATTAGGTGGTCCATCACGGTCTCACTGGGCACGACCTCTCATAGGTGGTCCATCCCGGCCTCACTAGGCACGACCTCTCATAGGTGGTCCATCACGGCCCTATTAGGCACGACCTCTAGTAGGTGGTCAATCACGGCCCCATTAGGCACGACCTCTCTTAGGTGGTTCATTGCGGCCCTATTAGGCACGACCTCTCATAGGTGGTCCATCCCGGCCAATCTCCCATAAATTCCCACACTTAGGGTTTTCTAAAGAATCCTCATAAATCGCAATCACACTCAATTCGCCACAACCAATCATCAATTTCAATTTCTACATGCACAGCAGCGATCGGTACGTAATTCTGAGCAACTAGGGTCAAAATAAAATTTTCGAGTTTTTTTATTTTTATTTTATAAAACAATATTTTAATGAATTTCGGAATAAGATATATTATTAAATAATCCAACAATTTCGAAGCATTTATTTAAATCATAAATAAATTCCTTTAAGTCACATCAAGGTTTATTTAAAAATAAACATACTTAACCATTAAACTAAACACCATTTACCTTAATTAATCCTCTTAATATAATCCATGACTAATTAAGCCAATCTATCCACCTAATCACCATCAACTTAAATTAAACATACTTAGGGCATCATTAACTCGCTAATCACAGATTAGTGAGGTAAACTCACCGGAATCGCTTTCCGACGAGTCCCCAGCGAAGAGCACGACAACGCCGACGACAAACCTACACGGATCAAGGCCAAATGAGCACTAAAAGGGGACCAAAACGAGCTTGGAAGGAACTAGATCTTGCTGGTTTTTCCAGCACTAACTGAGCTTGAGAGATGGAGGAACGGCGGTTGAACGGTCGAGGAAACGGCGGAGGAGAACCGGCGACAGCTCGTTCAACGACCGGCGGGGGCTTGAGCGGACGGTCGGCGGCGGCGGAAGCTTCGGCGGACGACGACCAGCAGCTCGGGCGAGGAGACGGCGGCGACGGAGACGCGACGAGCTCGCACCCGGAGCCTCACATGCGGACGAGCGGCGAACGGCGACGGCGTGCGACGGCGGGCGAGACGGCGACGGCGTGCGACGGGCGGGCGACGAAGGCGGACGGAGGGGGTGCGATTCCGCTGGTTTTTCTTCTTTGATTTCCCTCCCAATCTCTCTCCTCTCAAGCTTGAAGATGATGGAGACAAGGGGGAGGTGACATCCCCACTTTTGATGAGCCAATTAGCTTGTGACACTTGTCAAGCTCTCCTTGAATTTGGCCTCCACCATGACATCACATGCTGATGTCATTCTCCACTAATTCAAATCCTCACAACATCTTCCAATAGGTCCAATTCATTTTCCGCCGGGGTCCAAGTTTTTGCACATTTAATTATTTCAATTTCCATCAATTCTCTTCTAATTGAGTCCAAATTAAAGTCCATGAATTAATCCAATGTTCCTAATAAGATTTGCAACACCCTTTGACTTTCAAATTTCAGAATTCAATTTCAATTTCACGGTTAATTTCACTCTGGTGCGATTTTAGCGCGCCTAGTCCACTGAGTAGCTTTTGGGGAAATTTTCTTGCATCCGATCCGAGGGTGATCGGTCCCCAAGTCTAACGCGGTAAAATTCCTTAATTACTTCACTCAATAAACTAGTTCTCTCGTGAGTGGCCAACTCTGAGAGACGAACTATATGCACAGATGAATTGCCCGACTCAATTGACTGAAAATAAACTTGAGAAAAATCGGGATGTCACATTTATAGTGGTTCAGCTTATTTCAAGCTTACGTCCACTCTTCCGCATTGACAGCCCACCGGCTGGATTTCACTATGAACAAAAGAGAAGTTATAGCACAACTTTTCCTTGATTCCACAGTGTAGATGTTCTACCACACCTTCTCAAGGTTTCTCACAAATATAGACTCTCTTTTGTATACAAAGTTTCGCTCAAAGGAATTGTCTAAACAACAGGGAGCTTCATACTTTGGAATTCTTCTATCGCGCACTCTTCGAACAACTTAGAATGTCTTCCTTATGTACTCCTTTACGCCATCATACCCGTTGGCACTTACCAAAGGAATTCCTCCAATCTACCCGTTGGACGGAATCAATTAAGAAGATTATTCGAGCTATTAAAGGAACGTGTCGATAACCCATCAATCATGTTCGCCCATATCTCGGTTTCTATAAGTAGAACCTTCCAAGAATATTTAGGCAATCATCGGATCTTTAATCTTTGAGTCAATCTCGATCAATCAAAGAATTCTGTTATGTCTTTTCTAGCCAAGCGATCTTCTCCAGTCGATAAGGTCATATCCTTAATGAAACATCCAGTTCTGGATAACCTTTCTTCAACGGATTAGAGACTGTCAATGAGGATAGACTTTGAGTCTTGAGTCTGGCTGTCCGGAGGTCTTCAGACTTTAAATAGCAGAGTCTACAAACCTTCAGACTAAACTGATGGAAACGTTTTGTTAGCTTCAAAACACTTCAAGAAGATTTTTCCAACACAAAGTGCATTAGAGAAATCTAATATAACAAAGTCCCCATATCCAAATTCTCTATTTCATACGAGTAAAATAATTCTCCAATTATTTTATTTAGGTGTCTAGTCAAACTACCATAAATTGATAAATATTTTTCCATGAAAAGAATGATATCGAAAGGACAGTAGATAAATCTAGTGCAACAAAGTCTCCATATCTAAATTCTCTAGTTCGTAGGAGTAAAATAATTCTTTCGTTATTTTACTTAGGTTTCTAGTCAACCTACTATAAACTGATTAATGGCGACTCCTAAATATGATTTATTTGTATGTTAAAAACTTATACCTAAGTTGTGAATTTGTATGGGCTTGGGAGAGTCCAATCTAAGTTTAGAATTCGTAATCCATTAGCCAAATCTTAGATGGTGCACCCCAAATTAGGTTTCGACAAGGTACTTGGAGAGCTAAAAAGCCATTGGAACTAGTCCATACAAATGCATGTGGTACAATAATTTTTAGGATTTGCCACACAATCACAAAGAAAATAAAGAGTAAAAGTGAGAAAGAGAATTTGAGAATTGGGGTTTTGTTTTGGTTCACCCTTAAATTATGTTTGTGTGTAGTTGAGAATTCTGTTATAATTAGCACATCGTACCTCTCCAATATATCCTTCAAATTGATAGAGAAAGATAATATATGATGAGTCCAGGTGATGAGTCTTGATGTAACTAGTGTTTTAAGGTGACTCATAGTGATGAGTCATGATGTAATTAATGTATTAAGGTGAGTCATGGTCTTGAAGTTACTCACTCTTCATATGACCTTTGGGGCTGCCCTCACCTCATAAGAGCTCTTTGGTAATGAGAATCTTAGTTGGTATCGGAATCCAGTTCTGTGGATTCGAGTGTATGTTAAGCCCCTATAGAAAGGAGTCCTACATCGCTTTGGAGAAGACAACCCACTCTGCATATGAACTTCGAGAGTCTCTTTTGGAGATGAGAACTACACACATGTGCACATGTTGCGAGGGTGCTGCCCCCTTACAATGGAAAGTATGAATCACACCACAACATTCTCATACTTGGTCTCAAACTCGATAAATACTCCACATGCTTCTTTAAACCCTATACTGTTGTACACCATTCAAACTTTTCAGCATTCATTGCCTTGGTAAAAGAAATCTACACTATTCACACGTGTCAATTTTTTCCAACACTACAGTTTTTTGTTCGACTTTCTCTCAAATGAAGTGATGTTGTATGCTGATATGCTTTGTTCTTGCATGAAATCCAAGATTCTTAGCCAAGAATATATCACTCTAGCTATCACACCCAATCTTCACTCCCCCTTGTGTAACACCAAGCTCTTTATGCAATTTGTGTGGACAAATCACTTCCTTAGCAACATGATTAAGGGCCATGTTCTCTATTTCACTCAAAGATAAAGCAATTGTTCTTTGCCCCTTGCTCATCCACAGCACAACTCTGACAAATAAGGAAATAACTGTTGATAAAATAGTTAATTTATTTTTCACATGTTGCTGATTTGGTTTTTCAGTTATTAGAGTTAGTGGAGTCATGTGTGTTGGTTATCCTAGTTTTTAAGTGTTAGTGGGGCAAGTGCTTTATGGAGAACATGGGTAGTTATGGTGTGTTTTACGTTATGTGTTTTGTCTTTTGTAAAAGACTTGGTTGCTTTGTACGTAAGATGAAGTTTTAGCCTCATCTCTTCTCCCTTTAGCAATTTAACAGTGGTATCAGAGCCTGAGAGAAACGTGAGAGAGTTTAAAAAAAAAAAAAAACTTTCGTGAGAAAATTGCAGCAGCAATATTTCCAATGGCCACCGATAATTTTGTTCAACTAGCAATTCCACGCTTTGATGGTCACTACGACCATTGGAGTATGTTGATGGAGAATTTTTTACGATCAAAGGAGTATTGGTCGGTTGTCGAATCTGGAATTCAAGAGCCACCAGTAGGCATGACTTTGACAGATCCCCAGAAAGCAGAATTGGAAGCTCGAAAGTTGAAGGACCTGAAGGCAAAAAATTATTTTTTTCAGGCTATCGATCGTTCCATCTTGGATACTATTCTTTGCAAAGAAACCTCCAAAGATATTTGGGATTCTATGAAGAAGAAATATCAAGGTTCTGTTAGGGTGAAGCGTGCACAGCTTCAAGCCTTGAGAAAAGATTTTGAAACACTAGCGATGAAGGATGGAGAATCTGTCACTAGTTATTGTGCTAGAACAATGGAGATCAGTAACAAGATGCGATTCCATGGCGAGAAGATGGACGATGTTACCATTGTGGAGAAGATTTTGCGTTCCTTGACACCAAAGTTTAATTATGTTGTCTGCTCAATTGAAGAGTCGAAAGATATAGATGCGCTCTCTCTTGATGAATTGCAAAGCTCCTTATTGGTCCATGAACAGAAGATGAATAGAAGTTCAGCAGTAGAGGAGCAAGCGTTACCAATACTCATTCCAACAATTTCAGAGGAAGGGGTAGAGGTAGAGGTAGAGGAAGGGGAGATCGAGGAAATAGAGATGTTGGCAAGAATTTCAAAGTCAATAATGATCAATTTCAAGGCAAAGGCAGAGGACGAGATCCTAACAAATTCAAGGTAGAGTGTTTTAGATGTCATAAATTTGGTCATTATGCATCTGAATGTTATACTAGGCTGCCTTATAATAAAGAAAAGGCAGAGAGTTCAAATTTTGTTGAAGAAAAGGAAGCAGAAACGTTGTTGATGGCTATTCAAGATAAAAAGGAGTGCGAGTTAGATATTTGGTATGTGGATACAGGCTGCAGTAACCACATGAGTGGAAGTAAGTCTTCTTTTTCTCATTTAAATGAAGATTTTCATTCCACTGTGAGTTTTGGAGATCATTCTATTGTGAAAGTGATGGGAAAATGTGATATTAAGATAAGAACCAAGAATGGTTTTGTGGAAACGGTCTCTAATGTGTTGTATGTTCCTGACTTGAAAAGTAACCTATTGAGTGCTGGCCAATTACAAGAAAAGGGTTATGTAATCACCATTCAGAGGGGTGTCTGTGAAATTTATGATTCTGTTAGAGGTGCTATTGCAGTTGTCCCTATGAATTCAAATAGATTGTTTCCATTAAAGATTGAAAGTATTCAGTCTTGTTTGATGGCTGAAAAGAAAGATTCCTCATGGCTTTGGCATTTTCGCTATGGTCACTTGAGTTTTGGTGGATTGAAGACCCTCCAACAGAAAAACATGGTGACAGGTCTTCCTCAAATTACTGTTCCTTCTCAAGTCTGTGAAGAATGTGTTGTTAGCAAACAGCATCGTTCTCAATTTTTAAAAGAAAAGTCATGGAGAGCAAAGGATGTTTTGCAGTTGGTGCATTCGGACATTTGCGGTCCCATAAATCCATCTTCTAATGGAGGTAAAAGATACTTAATTACCTTCATTGATGATTTTTCCAGAAAAACTTGGGTTTGTTTTTTACAGGAAAAATCAGAAGCTTTCTCCACATTTAAAAGCTTCAAAACCCGTGTTGAAAATGAAGCAGGAAAGACCATTAAAACCCTTCGAACAGATCGTGGCGGTGAATATTGCTCAAAAGAATTTGAAGTTTTTTGTGCAGAGTATGGCATTCGAAAAGAGCTTACTGCTGCATATACACCACATCGAATGGTGTATCTCGAGAGGAAAAATAGAACAATTCTCAACATGGTGAGAAGTTTATTGGCAAGAGGAAGAGTTCCAAAGGCTTTCGCCGTAAGGCGTAAATTGGAGTATTCATGTTTTGAACAGAAGTCCAACTTTTGCTGTTCAGAATATGACACCTGAGGAGGCTTGGAGTGGGAGAAGACCGGCTGTAGATCACTTCAGAATTTTTGGATGCATCGCATATGCCCATGTCCCGGATGTGAAAAGGAAAAACTTGATGACAAGGCTGAAAAATGTGTCTTTCTTGGTGTAAGTGAAGCATCCAAAGCATATAAATTATTCAATCCACTAACAAAGAAGATTGTGACTAGCAGGGATGTTGTTTTTGATGAAGAAAACACTTGGGATTGGAATAGGCAGTAGCCTACCCAAGTTCTTTATGACAATGATGCTGAATAGGAGCAAATTTTAGCACCTTGTATGCCCCAAAATTCATCAAATACTACTTCTATAGCTGCTGAAATTTCACCAACAGGCTTTGAAGTCAATGAAGAAGAAGCCCAATCTCTTCGCCGTGTTAGAAGAAAGCCTGCTTGGATGGAAGATTATGAGGTAACTGGAATTGGAGATTCAATTACTCATTTTGCCTTATTTTCAGACTATGACCCTACAACTTTTGAGGATGCTGTCAAAGAAGAAAAATGGCGAAAAGCGATGGATGATGAAATTAATTCCATTGAAAGAAATGATACTTGGGAGTTATCCGATCTTCCGGATAGACAAAAAACCATTGGTGTAAAGTGGGTTTTTAAAACAAAACTGAAAGAAAATGGTGAAGTTGACAAATACAAAGCACGTTTGGTAGCCAAGGGATACAAGCAGCAATATAGGATACAGAGGTTTTTTTTCCAGTTGCGAGACATGACACGATCAGATTGGTGGTTGCATTGGCGGCACATAATTCTTGGCCTATTTTCCAGCTAGATGTCAAATCGGCATTCTTGCATGGATGCTTGGAGGAACAGGTATTTATCGAGCAACCCCCTGGTTATGTCAAGATTGGAAATGAACATAAAGTTTATAGATTCAAGAAAGCTCTTTATGGGCTAAAACAAGCCTCTCGGGCTTGGTATAGTCGTATTGAAACTTATTTTCTTAAAGTTGGTTTTTCAAAATGTCCTTATGAGCATACGCTTTTTGTCAAGATTGGAGATAAAGGGAAAATGCTTATTGTCTGCTTGTATGTTGACGATCTTATATTTATTGGAAGTTGTGATGGCATGTTTGACGAATTCAAGAAATCTATGATGGATGAGTTTGAAATGTCTGATCTTGGTATGATGCATTACTTCCTTGGCATAAAAGTGGTACAATCAGATGATGGGATTTTTATTTCTCAAAAGAAATATGTGGGAGAAATTTTGGACAGGTTTTAGATGAAGGATTGTAATCCTGTAAACACTCCAGTTGAGTTTGGCTTAAAGCTATACAAAGATCATGAAGGGAGGAAGGTTGACAGCACACTTTATAAACAAATTGTGGGCAGTTTGATGTATTTAACTGCAACAAGACCAGACATAATGTATTCTGTGAGTTTAATCAGTAGATATATGGAGAATCCTACACAAATGCATTTGTTAGCTGCCAAGAGAATCCTTCGTTACTTGCAAGGAACTAAAGACTTTGGGCTATTTTACAAGAAGGGTGAAAAGTCTGATTTGTTGGGATTTACTGATAATGACTATGCAGGAGATCAAGATGATAGGAGGAGCACTTCGGGTTATGCTTTTATGTTTGGAACAGGTGCTATTTCGTGGTCATCCAAGAAGCAACCAATTGTCACATTGTCAAGTACAGAAGCTGAATTTGTTACTGCAACAGCTAGTGCTTGTCAAGCTATTTGGCTAAGGAGAATTCTTGAGGAGTTACAATTCAAGCAACTAGGACCTATTAAAATTTTTTGTGACAATAACTCAGCAATAAAACTCTCCAAGAATCCGGTGTTACATGGAAGAAGCAAGCACATTGATGTGAAGTTTTATTTCTTGAGAAATCTTAGCAATGATGGAACAATTGATCTAATCTATTGCAGGAGTGAAGATCAAGTTGCTGATATATTCACCAAGGCCCTTAAGATGGAGTCATTCGTGAAGCTCAGAAAGTTACTAGGTGTTTGCACTGTGAAAGAAGTCAAAGCTTTAAACTGAATGTTAGTAAACATCAGTTTAAGGGAGGGATTGTTGATAAAATAGTTAATTTATTTTTCACATGTTGCTGATTTGGTTTTTCAGTTATTAGAGTTAGTTGAGTCATGTGTGTTGGTTATCCTAGTTTTTAGGTGTTAGTGGGGCAAGTGCTTTATGGAGAACATGGGTAGTTATGGTGTGTTTTACGTTATGTGTTTTGTCTTTTGTAAAAGACTTGGTTGCTTTGTACGTAAGATGAAGTTTTAGCCTCATCTCTTCTCCCTTTAGCAATTTAACAATAACATACACAGCTTCTATCGAAAACGAGAAACATGACAAAGCTGTCTTGCTTTCACCATTTTCTGCCAAAGTAAATGATGGCTGGCGACCTCTCACTAATAAGATAATGAAAGAGATGGTTCATATAAAATGTACTTGTAGAAGATTTGGTAAAGTGAAAGTCAACTGAGATACATCCCGGTTTTGAAAAAATTTCTGACTGAGCTAGCATCGCTAATCTAAAACTAGAATTCATTTTATTTTTTTCAGGCATCTTAACCAATGAAAAAACCAGCCTCCATCTGAGTTCTCTCCAGTTTTATGTATGAAGGGATATTCATCTCCCCGATATAACTCAAAAAACCATTTCTGGTACCATCCTTTATCTCAACCTTTGCGTAGGGAAAGGATGACAGACCATGCATTGAAAAAGCTCGGTTGAAAGTAGCCATCATAACCTGCAGTGCGAGTGGCATTGGTAAGGAAAAAGCTTTTTAGTTCACTAATCATGGTGAATGTGTCGTGATCGCTGACGTCCAAGTAGAAAAGAATCCCCTTTTGCACCTACATCCTTGTGATGTCTCGGATGAAGAACAGTTGAAGCCCTTAGAACAGTCAACCCTTCAAGTGCATGGTCGCCTGGAATTCATGTTTAGTAATCCGGGAGTTTGCAACTCCATCGAGCAAGGCATTTTTGAATTTGACATGACAGCTTTTGAGCAACTTTTCGCGATCAATGTCCGAGGATTCGCCACTTGCGTCAGGCATGGGGGTCGTGCCACAGTTGATGGGGGCTCAGGGGAAGCATAATTTACACAGCCAGCCTCGTGGCCACTATTGGAAGTGATAAGTACATTGATTACGTCGGGTCTAAGCATGCTGTGCCTGGGATTGGTGAGGTTGGCGTGCAAGCAAGTCAGAGAATGCGGCACATGCATGAGCTGCGTGTCACGGAGACAGTCGTGACGCAATTGCCGCATGGCTTGATGGGCAGGAGCAAGTAGGAAGTCGAGGGTTCCCTCGAGTCAACATGGAGCTTGAAAGGGTGTTGAAAGTGAAGCATGTCGCGCAGTGGTGTTTCTTGCATTGAAGATTTTGAAACAATCTGGTAGTCGAGGAAGCGTGGACACGCTCTATCGGGAGTCTTTTAGCGGAATAAGTCGATGATGCAAGTTCCAATGTTTGCTTTTCATTTTCCAGCTTTGGCACTTTTAATAAGTAGAGTAACTTAGAAATAGTTCCTTTACAGAAGTGTAATCCATAGAAAAGAAAGGTTTCAATGCTGAAGTTTCTCTGACAGTATTTCTGATGATTGGATGATGACAAGTCTTACAAAGATGCCTCAAGCCTTTCGAATTTCGGAGGTCCTAAGGGTGTATGGCCATTGAAGTTTCTCAGTTCTTCTGAATAGATAGACCAAAGAAGGCAATCTAAAGAGGAAGAAGTTGAAAGTCCCTTTTCCTGCCTTTTGTTCTTCTTTTATACACCCATTGCAAAGTGATTGACTGAAGCTGATAAAAGGCGGCTCCAGGTTAAACGTCAAGGTTGGTCAGGTAACAGTCAACATTGATGCTTCACAAAAGGTAGCAGCCACCTAAAGTTCTAAAGTTTGAAGTTTTCTCTTGGAAATTCACTGGAACTTGCCGAAGTTTGATGGAAAAAATATTCTTGTTGGGCAAGCATTGGTAGCTGTTGGAATTAAGATTGCAAGTAAGTATGATTTTGACATCGATAACAATGCGTGATGTGTAAATGTGTGTATATATATGGTATGTATTAAGTAAAGAATGGACAATGGAACAAAATATGATCATTTCAAAGATACAATTCCATGGGGATATGAGCTGATAAACCCATATCCTTTAAATCCACACAAATACCCATTCAATTAGAGATTATTTTCATATTTCTACACAAGCTCTAGGAGAAAATATTACATTGGCTGGTCTGCATGTCATAATGAGATGGGGTCCTTCAGCAATCGACACGTGACGTGGTTGGTAAAAGGTTCTGTTTGCGTAAAAGACAGATAGATTAAACAAAGTTGCGCATTATCTGCAACCATCCATAATTCACTTATAACTAGACCTAGTCCTTAGAAGGTTTAAGGGAAAGTGAGGTGGAAAATTCCGCAATATCACCCTTATATTATCTCTCTATCAAAAAGATAAAGATAGATAATGAATTAGAAAATCATACGATAGTGAAAGTAAACATCACGTCAAGACTTCGATTTTGATTACTGCAAGCTCCATATCCTTTTAACTCCACACAAATACCCATTCAAATTGGAGATTATTTTAATATTTCTATACAAGCTCTAGGAGAAAATATTACATTGGCTGGTCTGCATGTCATAATGAGATGGGATCCTTCAGCAATCAACACGTGACATGGTTGGTAAAAGGTTCTTTCTGCATAAAAGACAGATAGATTGAACAAATCTGCGCATTATTTGCAACCACCCATAGTTCACTATCTCTCTTTGAGTAAAGAAATCTGCGCAACAATGATGTATGGGATTTTCTCTCTCTGCCCTCATCATGTATCCGAAACCCCCACACACACGCTCACACGGACCCCGCACCACACCACACCAAAAGCAAAGATAATCTGCCATCTTCCTCCCTGTATCATGATCTTCCTTTGAGAAACTCTCTCTCTCTCTCTCTCTCTCTCTCTCTCTCTAAGCGAAAGCCAAGAAACAAGGGATGACTCTCATGGCGGTCGAAGCTCCGTGCGTCAATCCTTTTCACACCTAGACTCGCGAAGATCTGTTTAATTTGAATATCATCAGTTATTTGAGGAAGATGAACAGTAGAGAGAATGGGAGAGGCTTCTTCATCAGTGAGAAGATGATGATAAAGATGAAGATGAAATGAATCTAGTTACAGAAGAATCCGTGAATGAAAAAACTCGAATTACTTTTATTTCAATAAGTCTGTACTTCCAATCCTCTGTTCTTCCTCCCCTGTTTCTATCTTTCTATCTCAACTAGACTCATCGATTCAGTGCAGAGCATCAATGGCTGATTGCTCTTACTTCCTCTTTTTTTCTCTCTATCTTCTCTCCTTTTCTTCTTATCTTTACATCAATGAATAAGAAGACTACTTAAAGGAAAATGGAGAAAACAAAATACAGCTCATACAGGAAAAACAAAATCTTACTAACTGTTTTACATTTGTTTTCTTTCTTTCAGCTGAATAACAGTACACGAGTTAGTTTAGATCTATTATGACTTGGCGATCCGTGTCACTCTTTATCTCAGGCTTCTTCTTCATTGATGTCGATCCATTTGTCTTTATCACGAATTCTTCATTGTTGATCATCTCACCGTTGATCATCAGCTCATGTGTTCTTTCTTTTCCTTTAGCAATATTAACTACTGAGCTTATAGTCCTTTTATATTTAACATCCCCCCTCAAATTGGGAAGGGGTAAGGATCCAATTCCCAATTTGGTGCGAAGAGAAATATGAGCTACTCATGAGAGGGACTTGGTGAAGATATCAGCTAATCAAGGTGACTCGGGAATATGTTGAACATGAATAGACCCGAAGAAACCTTTTCACGAACAAAGTGGAAATCAACTTCAATATGCTTAGTTCGAGCATGCAATATTGGATTAGCTGTAAGAGAAATAGCTGATCGGTTGTCACAAAATAAGAGAGTTGGTGATGTGAGAGAAATTCCAATGTCATGTAAGACAAAGCTGATCCAAGTGAGTTCAGCAGTGGTTGATGCAAGTGCGTGGTACTCGGCTTCTATGGAGGATCGTGAAACAGTTGGTTGTTTCTTAGCTGACCAATAGAGCAGATTAGAGCCAAGAAAAGTACAAAAGCCTGTAGTAGATCGTCTAATAGCAAGACACCCCGCCTGCAAGATCTCGAGTAGCCATATAGCTTAGTGGAACTATTAGAGTGAAGATAAATGCCAAGATGTATAGTCCCTTTAACATATCGAAGGACTCTCTTTAACTGATGAAAATCTGCCACTGTTGGACGTTGCATCTTTTGACAGAGTAGATTTGTGGCAAAGGCAAGATCTGGTCGAGTAATTGTCAAGTACTGAAGGCCACCTACTAAGCTTCTATATTCAAAAGGATTAGTTAGCTGATTTTCATCATTGATCATGGTTACTGATCTAAGAGGCAAAGGTGTTGAGATTGGTTTGCATTATGCCATATGAGCTCGTTTAAGCAAATCAGTAGCATACTTTGTTTGACATAGAAATAGATTCAAAGGAGTACGTTGAGCTTCAATTCCTAAAAAATAATGAAGATACCCAAGATCCTTCATATGAAATTGAAGACTGAGGTTCTGAATCAATGTGGTTAAGAGCTGAGGTGAGCTACTAGTTAGAATGATGTCATCGACATAGAGTAATAATAAAACTGTATGAGAATCAGTATGAAGCATAAACAGAGAAGGATCAGCTGTGCTTCAGAAGAAACTAGTTTCAAGGAGAAACTTACCGAATTTATCAAACCAGGCTCTTGGTGCTTGTCAAAGGCCATACAAGGACTTTTTGAGAAGACAAACATATTTAGATTTCTGAGGATGTATGAATCCAGGTGGTTGATCCATAAAAACAGTCTCATTCAAGTCACCATGGAGGAATGCATTTTTAACATCAAGTTGATGTATTGGCCATTGTTTTATCAAGGCTACAGACAGTACTATACGGATAGTTGTATGTTTTATAACAGGACTGAATGTTTCAATGAAATCAAGTCTTGCCTCTTGATGAAACCCTTTGGCTACTAGACGAGCCTTTAGTCTATCAAGGCTGCCATCAGGTGCTAGTTTGGTCTTAAAAACCCACTTACAACCTATCACATTCATTTGATCAGTTCTAGGGACTAATATCCAGGTTTGATTTTCATATAGAGCATCCATTTCTTCTTGCATTGCTCTATACCATCCTTTATCAGCTAATGCTGATTTAATAGATCTTGGTTGCATGGGAACTTGATATTCAGCTAAACATGCATACTTTGGATTTGGTTTAGTAATACCTGACTTTAGGCGAGTCTGCATATGATGAATAACAACAGTGTCATGTGAAGAAGAAGAGCTTGAACTATGTTGTTCTTGATCAGAAGTATTGTTAGTAGGCAAGACCTCTATTGAGGTAAGAACTGGTTGCTCTTGTGGTGTGTAACCATTCTGTATTTGTGTGAAAGAAGTATTTTGTGGCATATGTTCACTATATGAGTAATGACTGTACTAATCTTCCAAAGTAGGATGGTACTGAAATTTAGCTGTTTGGTGAAGAAGACTTCTATCTGTTGAGTCAGTACTTAGAGACTCGAGTAGACTAACTCCTTCAACCCATTGTTTGTATAAAGGTGTATACTGTCCATACTCACTGACCAACTTCTTTGAGAAAGGGAAAAATGTCTCATCAAAGACAACATGTCTACTGATATACACATGATTATCAGTAGGTACAAGACAACGATACCCCTTGTGCTGTTCACTATATCCTAGAAATACATAGGTAAGAGATCTGGGATCAAATTTATGTTTTGCATATGGTCTTAAGCATGGATAACAAGCACATCCAAACACCCTTAGATGTTCATATCTTGGCTGAGTATGATGAATTTTGTTATAAGGTGTGTCCATCTTTAGTTTCGGTGTAGGTAGTCTATTCACAATGTAGTTAGCTGTTGCAAAGGCATCTACCCAAAACCTCAGTGGAATTTTAGAGTGATATAACATAGCTAGTCCAAGCTCAACTATATGTCGATGTTTTCTTTATGAGATTCCATTATGTTCTGGTGTGTGAGGACAGGATATGAGTTGTTTTATGCCATAGTTCTTTAAATGATGTTGAAATCTGCTACTTATAAACTCTCCTCCTCCATCACTCTGGAAAGCTTTGATTTGATGATTATGTTGTCTTTCAACTAGTTTCTGGAATTTGACAAATATCTCATAGAACTCAGATTTCAACTTCATTGGATAGAGCCATCTATATCGTGAAAAGTTATCAACAAAGATCACATAGTATTTGAACTTTTGAAAAGAGCTTACTGGTGAGGGTCCCCAAATGTCACAATGTATCTTTTCTAGAGGAACATTTGAAGTAGAGTCTGACAAAGGGAAAGATAAAGCTGTACTTTTAGCTATTTGACAATTGCCGCATATACTCTTGGTTGTTGTATTGTAGTGGATACGGTTTTGATGCTGCAGATGTTTCACTATTTGAAAATTTGTGTGAGCCAACCTTTGATGCCATATGTCTTCATCTACAGTTCTTTGTCTCTGAGTGAAAAAGGCTTCTGTGGTTTGTGTATCCACTTGATAAAGTCCCCTAACTTTCCTTCCGAGCTTCACTGTCACTTTGGTATAGTTGTCCTTAACATAAACACCATTTTTGTCAAAACCAAATGAGCAAGGATAGTCATCTGTAAGTTTAGAAACTGAAAGGAGGTTCTTCTTTATTTCTGGAACAATCAATACATCATTGAGTGGTAAAGTATTAACTTTTGTTTTCAGCGAGGTATCACCAATGTAAGTAACAAGTAAACATGATCCATCTCCAATCATGACAGTATCAGTTCCTTTGTATGTAGAAAGAGTATGAAGTATACCAGGATTAGCGCTGATGTGGGCTATAGCACCAGTATCTGGATACCATTCACTTCCTTTTGGGTCTTCAATGTGTAATGCTGTTAATGCTGTTGGAATGTCTTCTACTTGATAGGAGTTGTCAAAACGATACCAGCAGTGAAGAGCATCATGTCCAGGTCGTTTGCATATTTGACATTCTAATCTAACATTACCTGTTTCTTTCTCATCCTGTAGAGTTCTATTTGAGGTTAATGTCAAAGAAGGATAAGTGTTGGTGTTTTGATACCTCTGAGAATAACTGGCATAAGGTTGAAAACCTTGATTAGTTCCAGAAAAGACATTTCTTTGTCTGTATTGTTGATCTTTTTGTCCTTGAAGTAATGCATCTGTCTTATAATTATGATTCCTCTCAGAATATCCAAAAACTCGACCTCTGTTATTCGCAGCTCTACCTCGACCATAGCTGCGGCCTCCTCTATGTTATAGATAAAGCCAAATATTTGTTTTTAGGGGCTTTTTTGTCTTTTCTATTAGATTTCCTTTTAAGTTAAAAGTGGTACCTATATATTAGCGATGGCAAAAACCCTAGCCGTTAAGACGCTAAAAAGGGAAATAGAGAAGCAAGAAAAAGAGAGAAGAAAAAAGTGAGTTTTTTTCTTGATGAGGGTTCTCAATCTCTTTGTGCCCTGATCTTGAGAGAAGATCGTCGTTGTATTCCAAATTTTTCCGAAGTTTAGTGGATTCGCAGTGTGCCTCTGCGCGGAGACGTAGCCCAGGTTTGGGTGAACTTCGATAACAAATTTTCTGGCGTGTTCATCTGATTATGCTATTTTATTACTATATTCCGTCTCGGTGAATTGTTTGCGAGCGTTATTTTTCTGGAATCGATGTGAGATTTTGTAACAACGGTATCGAGCCTGGGTTGGCTAATCGAGAACATCGAGGGTTTTTGGTGACGTTCGATTGAAAGCAAACAGATGGCGTAAGATAAAATCGAATCGATAAGTTCAATGGAGAGGATTTCGATGGTGGAAACTACAAATAGAGGATTATCTTTATCGAAAGATCTCTATGCACCCGCCGAGGGTTGGAAACCCGAGATGGCGGAAGTGGATCCAACAGTAGAAGCCGGATGGAAAATTCTTGATCGAAAGGCGTTAGGTGCGATTCGTCTAGGGTTGACGAAAAAGACAAGGTACCACATCGCGAAAGCAAAAATTGCAAAAGAAGCCATGGATATTCTAACGAATATTTTTGAGAAGCCATCCACATCAAATTAGGTATTTTTGCTGAAGAAACTGGTTAATATGAAGTTATCTGAGAGAAGTTCTGTGGCAGAGCATATTAATAGTTTCACGCAGGTCACGGGTCAATTGGAATCCGCAGGCATTAGATATGAAGCTTCAAGCTTTATTATTTTTATGTTGACTTCCAGAAAGCTATAATACCGCAGTGTAGGGAATTTCGAGCACCATGAAAGATGATTTAACTCTTGATGATGCTGTGAGTAGTATCATGGATGAAGAGATGCGAAGGAAAGTCTCAGGTGGAGATAATTTTTCTACATCTACATTTTCAACGGCACTTGTAGTGGAAAACCGTGGAAGAAGTAAAAGTAGAGGAAATTTCAGCGGTCGTTGCAGATCACAATCAAGGGGTAAGAGACAGGTTGCAAAAGATGAGTGTTGGTTTTGTCACAAAATCGGACACCAGAGGTTTCAATGTGAAGCCTACAAAAAGAAGCAGCAAGATGAGAATCAAGGTGCTAATGTAGTTAGCGATAAATCTTTGCTAGATAACTTGTATTTGTCTCGGGGTTTGACTTGACAACGATAAATGGTTTATTGATTCTGGCGCTTCTTTTCGTTGCACCTCGCAAAGAGACATATTTGATGATTATGCTAGTGGAGATTTTGGACAAGTGGTTGTGGGAAACGGCCACATGTGTCCAATTGTTGGGAAAAGGAACCGTGATTGTGAACATCTCAGGTGGAGGACGTCTAGTTTTGCGTGAAACTAGGCATATTCGAGAATTAAAGAAAAATCTGATTTCAACCAGTAAACTTGATCAAGAAGGTTTGGTAATAACCTTTGGCTGCGGAGAGTGGAAGATAACCTCAGGGGTAAGAGTAGTAGCAAAGGGAAAGCGTACAGGTACACTTTACCTTCTCCAAGGAGACAATATTAGTGATATGGTTGCAACTACAATGGCTACAGGTAATTTATCTACTCTTTGGCATTATCGTTTGGGACATCTTGGTGAAAAAGGTGTAAAGCGCTTACACTCGAGGAAATAACTTCCGGGTATACAAAAAGTTGAGTTAGATTTTGTGAGAGTTGCATTTATGGAAAACAAAAGGTGTTAGTTTTCAATTGAATGGGCGACAAAATAAAAGCCGAAGCTAGAGTTGGTTCATACGATGTATGGGGACCTACTCGAACTCTTTTATGGTGGTAAGAGATATTTTGTGACATTCATTGATGATGCAACAAGAAAGACTTGGGTCTATGCTCTTAAAGAAAAATCAGAAGTATTCGGGATGTTCAAAATGTGGAAGACCATGGTAGAAAAAGAAACAGGTTATCAGATTAAAGCTTTAAAATCTGATAATGGTGGTGAATACACAAGTAAAGAATTTGCAAATTATCTGAGTCAAGAAGGTATACATGGGTTAAAGACTGTTCCTAAAACTCCTCAAGAAAACGGTGTAGCTGAAAGGATGAATAGGACTATTCTAGAATGTGCGAAATGCATGAGACTACACGCGGGTCTCCCGCTACACTTATGGGCTGCCACAGTTGATACAGCTGTTTATCTTATCAACATCTAGTGCGTTGGATGGAGAAGTACCACAAGAGCGGTGGTCAGGTAAGAAGATTAATTATTCACATCTAAAGGTGTTTGGTTGTATTGCATATGCTTTGATTGACAGGGAGGATAGGAAAAAGCTTGATGCTAAGTCCCAGAAGTGCGTCTTTATTGGATACAATGGTGACGAGTATGGCTATAGACTTTGGGATTATGAGAATAACAAAGTCATCCGCATTCACAATGTGGTATTCCATGAAGAAAAGATGTACAAGAATCGTCAGATAGAGACAGAGCATGAGAAGTTAGTACAACCAGAGTATGTTGAATTAGACATAATGCCCATGAAGATGTTTCCAGTAGATCAAAGTTCACCTAAAAGAGAGGTTCAAGATGAACCTATTATCGGTGAAGATGTAGTTCAAGAAGAACGCAGTGATTCAGAGCAAACGAATGACCCTGAAATACCTGTCGTGAGAAGGTCTACACGTGTGAGAAAGCCAAAGGTAATTTTTGACCCATCAGCTAATACTGTTCTGAGCCATGTCTTATATACAGATTCGGGAGAACCGGAGATTTATGATGAGGCAAAGGTAGACACGTCTCACTTGCAGTGGGAGTGTGCTATGAAAGACGAGATGAGCTTGTTACTTCAAAAGAAAACTTGGGAGTTAACCAAGTTACCCACAGGTAAAAAAGCTTTATTAAACAAATAAGTTACCCACAGGTAAAAAAGCTTTATTAAACAAATAAGTTACCCACAGGTAAAAAAGCTTTATTAAACAAATAAGTGTACATGATTAAGAATGAAGTAGATGGTAATATTAGATACAAGGCGAGACTTGTAGTCAAGGGCTTTTCTAAAAAAGAAGGGATCGACTACTCTGAGATATTTTCACCTGTAGTGAAAATGACATCAATTAGAGTTCTGCTAAGTATAGTTGCAGTGGAGGATCTTCATCTTGAGCAGTTAGACGTAAAAATAGCGTTTTTACATGGTGACTTAGATGAAGAATTATACATGGCACAACCTAAGGGTTTTGAAGTCAAAGGTAAGGAGCACATGGTATGTCGCTTGAAGAAAAGCTTGTATGGCTTGAAACAAACTCCGCGACAATGGTACTTAAAATTTGATGGACCTAGACTTAGAACCAGGGAAGGAGAGCAAATTTCCTGCAGGTATGCATCCCACATTGGGCGAACAACTCCCGTTCAAGCCCTTCAGGGACAGCCTTTTAGCAGAAAACCACTTAGCCTTTTAGTTCAGAGCCTAGAAACACTAAGAGGATGCCAGGATGGAAACATTTCTAACCTATCCAAGCTGCATTTCTCGAAGGATCATACCAGGCTAGAGAAGAAGAGGAATTTAGAAAGCCATTGGAGAATTTTCACAAAGCACACACTTTACTTCAAGGGACTCTGCCCAACACAATACATCCTCATGGCCTTATATAGGCAAAATGAGGTGAGAAAGCCACAAACAAGGACCAATCATATGGGTCCGGATACAAACAGGAGCACCAGAGATTTCCGGGAGGGAATTATTCGCACACTATGAACAGTAACTGTACTGTGAACAGTACTTTCCCTAGCCTAGTGCTACAGTAAAAGTGAACAGTGACTCTGCTACAGTGAAATTGTACGGACTCAACGGTCTCGTCCGTCGCGGGCATTGTAGCTACAGACTGAATCTGAGTCATCTGAGTTGTCTTCTAGGAGGTGAGCTTCGTACTTCTGCTGAAGGGCTTCAAGATCTTCTGGTGAGAGGATCTGATCTAGTCTTCTTGATGAGGATGCTTGTACATGAGCCCAATGTGATGCTTCTTCTTCTGCCCAATTTGTTTCTTCGTTTGTCGGTCGTCTAGCAGGAATGCTTGGTTGAGGCCAGTTTGATGTCTGTGCATAGTACGATGTGTCCATGTTCTGGAATGATGACGAAGGTCCCTGTTCATAGGGATCCTGGGACAGAGGACCTCCAAAGCGTGCATAGGGGTCTTGAGTAGATTGGACAATGTCATCTTCACTTGTCATCTCATGCTCTTGAGACGATGCAGCTTGTCTGTACTGGTTGAGTGCTTCCTTAGCCTCCGGTGCTAGGTCATAATGATCCCATGTAGTGGATGCATTATTCCAGACATCTTCAGGAATGGTCTTGTTTTCCTAGCATAGGATTCTTTGGAGTTCTCGATACTCGTTTTCACAGAATCTGACAGATCTTGGATAAGATTTGTGGATTAGAGCTTCACGGCTGTTCAAGTGGGGTTTATAGGATGTGGTTCCTATTTCAAGTGGTCTATCCGAATACTACCATTATTTCGCAAAAATTCCATGGACGTTTGAAAAACGGGATAGTGTGAACCTCGGGATTTGGTGTCATAGTTCGCAGTTCTCTTTCCAAGTCTTGTTTCCAACATGTGGGATGATAGAACCAATTTAGAAAATCTAAAAGATTTCTATCACATTCATTTTCAATGTTTCTTCCGAGTAAGAATATCTTGGTGAGATTAGCAATGAATCTTCGGTGGGGATTTCAATGGCTATCGGTACTTATTGGTTAAGTACCATAACAGCGTTTTGAGCTGATCAGGGAAATCATCTTCCTTCCAGATAAGAGGATGAATGAAAGGATAATTCAAATTTAACCCAAAATGATAAAGAATCGAATCGAACCTCCATTGAATCTGAATAGGTTTGTGTGAGATTATCACATGAGGTTGTCCAGGTTTTCAGTAAGACTGTCGTTCTGGATTTGCTGAATAATCTCGTCAGGAAATTTCCAGCTTGGCAAATCTTTGATCTTCTCAATCTTGTATTTCACACCATGATTGAGCATCTGGAATGCAGGTCTCTTGATGTACATGTTGATCTCGGCTGGTGCCTTAGGTCTTGACAAGAAGTCAGCAAGTACATTCTTTTTTCTAGGAATATGCTTGGTTTCAAAAGAGTATTTTGAAAACCATTCAGACCATCGAAGCAATTGAGGGTTTGGAATTTGCTTCTGTTTAAACTTGGTCATCTGAGGAAAAGATGCCATGTCTAATTCTACCAAGAAGTGATGGCCGATGAGATGAAATTCAAACTTCTTGATTCCATTTTTAACCGCCAGAATTTCTTTAAAAGTGGAATGGTAATGCATTTCGGATTGGGAAAACTTTCCACTTTTGTAGGCACGAGAGATGTTTCTTACCATCAATTTCTTCGAATAGAACGGCTGCCCGAGATTCATCACCGGCGTCGGTTTGAAGAATTCTTTTGCTGTTGATGGTATTTTTAGTGGTGGGAGATTCTACATAATCTCCTTAAGCTCGAATGCTTTTGTTTGCATTCTTCCCCAAGGTGGGGAGTTCTTCTTTAGCATGGATTGCAAAGGACTCAAAAGCTTTGCAATATTGGGGACAAAATCTCGAGATAGTTGATTATCCCCAAAATTGCTGAACTTGTTTTGTTGTGAAGTTACTTTCGAAACTTCGAAGCTCTTGAGCAATATGTGGCCCTGGATAGTATGTACCCTTATTGAGGTGCATACCAAGAAATTCTATTTACTGTCTGGGCGATATTCATCTTTCTTTGAGAGAGCATAATGCCATGCTTTCTCACTATTTCGCAACCGCTCAAGGAGTTGACAGTGTGACTGTTCATCAGGACTGTAGAGTAGAATGTCGTCAATATATACAGCTGCACTTGCTAAAATTGATTGGAAAATGCGACACATGGCCTTTTGGAAAAGAGATGGTGCTACTTTTAATCCAAAAGGAAGGACTTTCCACTGGAAGTGCTGGTTCGGGATACAAAATCCTGTCTTGGATCTGTCTTCAGGATGAATACCCAATTGCCAAAATCCGGCTTTAAGGTCGAATTTGGAATAAATGTGGGCTTTGGTTAAACCAGCAAAGAGAGAATCTCTGGATGGTAAAGGGAATTTGTCATCTTGGAGAAAGAGGTTGAGGGGTTGATAATTGATTACCAATCTCATCTTTCCTCTGTTTTGCTCAGCACGTTTGTTGACATAAAAAGCTTCACAAGCCCACTGAGAATCTGAAATTTCAATAAGGCCTTGCTTAATAATAATTCGAGCATTCCCTTTGAGCTAGAGCCAAATGTTCTGGATTCATTCCCATATGACTTGCCTTGGTTGGATTGATATCTTCGTTCTTTTTGAAAGGAAGGCGGACAAAGAACTCTGGGTTTTCCCATAAAGGATGAGAACATTTCTGGGCAAATTCTGAATGGGATTCTGAACAAGATTCAAGCAACTTTTGCATGATTGGATCTAGTAAACTCATCTCAATGGAGAAGAGTCTCTGGATGTTAACGAACTCAGAGAATTGGTCTTTAAATCTAAGACCTTTTCCAGGAATGATTCGAAGTTGAGAGATTTGGGTCATGATATCCCACCCAATTATCAAATCTTTATTAGGAAGGCTAGATCCAAAAATCTTTGTGGTTAAAGAACACTGAGGGAAGAACTGGATAGTGATTGGTGTGGTTCTGACATTCGTGGAGAAAGTATCTCCTGAAGCAGAATTGAAGTATCGAATGTAAGGAGTCCAGAATTCTTCAGGTAACACTTTTGTATCAAGAATGGAACAACTTGCTCCTGTATCAATAAGAGCAATGACATTGATAGGCTTGGCAAATTTTGAGGTGAGGATTTTGACAGGAAAATGAGGGCAGTGAGTTTGACTTGAGAATATATCAGGATTTAGCTCTGAAGATGTGGGAGCTATGTGAAAGATATCTTCAGATTCTGAGTCAGACTCAGTTTCACTGGAAGTTTGATAAAAGGGAATGACACAAAGTGTTTGTTCAGTTGGTTCATCATCAGCAGAGAATAAAGATTCAATATCATCATTTTCAAGTGAAAAACCTGTTTCATTCTCTATGAGATGATTCTGACCTTTTTTCGCCTGAGGACAATTTTTGGCGAAGTGTCCTTTCTTGTTGCAAATGTAGCAACGACTTGATTTCTTATGGCCTGTGCGATCCTTCCTTTTGCGTAGGTATCGCCATTTCTTTTTTTTTTTTTTTCGGAAATGCTTGGAGCCATGTCTGGATTTCTTAATCGAGTACTTCTTGTAGTGCCTTTTCTTTCGGGAATACTGGCCACAAGTACCATCACAGTCTTGTTTGGAGCATTTGATTTTTAACTTCTGATGAGAACAAGCTGCTTCAAGCCGCTTGTCATCTGTGATGTATGTTTGAACCATCCGGCGCTTTAAGCATAATTCTTCAAGGCATAGATGGACTTCTTGCTGGATCTCTCCCATGGGAACGTCTTGTATCCTTCTTTGCTTTCCAAAGAAAGATCTTTCAACCATCTGTGATAGCTCTTTAGGAATAGAAGTGATGAAGACATGCTTTAGATTTGGATCTGCGCCAATTTGGTAGAAGAGCTGAAGCATTAATCTATAATGCTTATCAAGATGCTTTTTCTGAAGGGAGCAGCATCTTCTTTCGAAGAATTCTCTTCTTTTTAGCTCTTTAAGATCTCCGGGGGTTCCCACAAAAGTATGGTATAGGTAAGTAAGGGCATGGCTGAAATTGGGTGACAACAGAAACGTAAGCTGGTCTTGTTCTGTAAGTCCTTGCCACCAAAATTTAAGGCTTCCTGTAAACCTTGTAACAAAGTTGTAGAGGACATCATTCATATCATGGTTGGTGATGGACTGTGTACACAACCAAGTATGAAACTCTTCAAGTCTATGTGGCCATTTTGAATAAGGAATGTCGTCAATGGAGAAAAATTGTTTTGATGCCATGGACACATGCCTATCGGAATTGGTTCTAGTGGGATTACTTGTCTGTCCAAGGTCTGGATCAGAATAGTTTGACTCCATCTCCATTTCATAGTCATGATCTGGAGGAGTGTCAGCCATGAATATTTGTGAAGTTGGCGGAACAATAGGGGGAGAATCAACTGTGTGATCTGATGAGAAAGAGGAAAGGGATGTTGAGTCTGATGTAGTAGAGGAAGTTTGTTCAGCAGGCAAAATCTGCTTTTCTGGAATAACAAGATCAGGCTCAGGCTGTTGGGTAACGGGATCAGGTTCTTGCTTACACAAATCCTTCAAAAAGGATTCTAATGGATTTGATAACATCATCTGGTTTGGTCTTTCTCTTATGACAATTGAGCTTGATTTTGTAGCTTCTGTAGGTGAGCTTTTTACCTTCCCTTTTTCTTTTTGCAAGGCTTTGAGACGATTTCTCATTTCTGCCATATCTGGTTCTCTTCTGGAGGTATCTTGTGGAATATTGGCAAAAATAGATGCTTGTGCTGCTGGAGGTACATACCCAGTTCGAACAGGAGGTGCGAGTGGATCGAAAGGTCTGAACCTTCCTTCTTCAAGAAGTTGGATCTGCTTCTTGAGCTTTTCTATTTCTGGCTTTGGACTTTCGAGGTAGTGGTACCCAAGATGTTGTCCTGATTCTAAGGCATGAAGCCTTTTTTGGAACTCAGAGAGTATCTTCTTGGTACTTTCATCATATCTTCGGAGATCTTGTTGCACATTTCCAATCTTGGAATCAATAGCCTTGAAAGCATTGTTTTGTGCTAATAGAGTCTCTGATTGCCAGTTTAGAACGGCTTCAGCAGCAGGGGTCTTCTTCTGCCTTCCATGTTCATCCACATCTGTGGGGGTAGGAATTTTAGGAACATGGCGGTATCTGCCATGTGGATCAATAAACTCTTCTATAGCAGGGAATGAGAGTTTAGAACTTTCCTTGGCGAGAGGAGGAAAGTCAGTGTCATGGAACATGGCAATAGAAGAAGTGGGTGGTGTTTCTGCTGGGATTTCAAGCGGGTAAGAATGCTTCTTAGCCCATTTGAGGATTGGTTTATAGAATGGAGAGAGGGCTTGCTTTTTCTGAGGCAAAGAGGGTGGAGGTGATTTTGGAGGATCTGGTAAGACTTGAGCTGTGGTACTGGACTCTGGTGGTGGCGGTGGTGCATAAGAGACCATGAACTGGTATTTATCACATTCACCAAGAGTATCTACGGAGGAATCTCCGTCTAAGTACCTTTGGTACATCTTATCCTTGGACTTTTTCCTTCGAGGTGGAGATCTTGCAAGGGGATCTACCTCGTCGGGCGAGTTTAGACAGTAGGAACATTGGCAAAAAGGATCCCAAAAACAATGACCATAATTGTCTTTGTAGTAATGAACAGGATGTCCATCACCGTCAAAGTGTCTAACATGCTTTTTGGGTCTGGTTCGAAATGGATTCGGAACACATGGTTCAATCATGAAGAGGGTTTGGAAGATAGAAGGACTTTCTTCCTTTTCTTTACCAAATTTGATGGAAACGGTTCCATCTTTTTTCTTTACAAACTCTGAGTCCGTGGACTGGAAAGGCTTGTTATGCTGATGTAGCTTTTCATAGTTGGTGATCCAAGTCTCTGGGAGGAGCTTGGCCAAAGTATCCTTTGGAATCTGTCTGGGGACATGAATGCAAGACGCCTGGTCATTCTGCATGGAGATGAACAACGCATCTTCATTCCCATTGTTGAAATTGAGGTCGAGAGCATGATTTTGCACTCGATAAACCATCTGGTAATGTAAAGTTGCAGCTACAGATTCAGCAGTTTGGGGGGCTCCAGTGAGCTGAACTTGAACTTTCAGGAAAGAAAGTAGCTGGGGGTCTGATAGAGCGATGTTGAAATTTGGATACAAAGTCACAAAGACTGCTCAAAGATTCGAGTGGTTTGAACAAGTACCAATGCAAGCATGCTGGTATTGTAAAAACCTGTATCAAGTAAAGCAATTCTTGCCACCACGGGCAAGCCTTTACGACCATGGAAGGTAAGAGCAAGACGAACAGCTCCATAATGGACATGAGAATATCCTGTTGTACCCATTGTCCGGGGAATTCGGAGGGATCCGAAGAGTAACAAAATACTCTTTCTCGAGCGGGAATGGGATGCTTGGTCAAACTTGGAGGACTGGACATAATCTTTTACTTGATTTGGGCTTTGGTGTATGAGTTGGCGAATGGAGCGGATAGGTGAGAATGATGAGGTGGGTTTAGCAAAAGCAGAGTAGGGGTTCATAAGTGGAAGCTGGGTTTCGGAAATCTTGGTTTCATCACTAAGAGAGACTTCATAAAGATAATCTATCTTAGAAGCATTGGAGACGCGAAATTCCGAAAGAGTTGAGGATGAGGAAGAAGAAGGAGCAAGTGAAATGGGTGCTTCGAGAATCTCTGGTTCTGTAGACATGATAAAAAGATCTTCTCAACACTGGATTCACCTATCAAGCGCATGGAATGGATGAAGTTAAAAACGAAACCATGGCTCTGATACCATGAATGGACCTAGACTTAGAACCAGGGAAGGAGAATAAATTTCCTGCAGGTATGCATCCCACATTGGGCGAACAACTCCCGTTCAAGCCCTTCCAGGGACAGCCTCTTAGCAGAAAACCATTCAGCCTTTTAGTTCAGAGCCTAGAGACACTCAGAGGATGCCAGGATGGAAACATTTCTAACCTATCCAAGCTGCATTTCTCGAAGGATCATACCAGGCTAGAGAAGAAGAGGAATTTAGAAAGCCATGGAGAGGTATTTTCACAAAGCACACACTTTACTTCAAGGGACTCTGCCCAACACAATACATCCTCATGGCCTTATATAGGCAAAATGAGGTGAGAAAGCCACAAACAAGGACCAATCATATGGGTCCGGATACAAACAGGAGCACCAGAAATTTCCGGGAGGGAATTATTCGCACACTATGAACAGTAACTGTACTGTGAACAGTACTTTCCCTAGCCTAGTGCTACAGTAAAAGTGAACAGTGACTCTGCTACAGTGAAATTGTACGGACTCAACGGTCTCGTCCGTCGCGGGCATTGTAGCTACAGACTGAATCTGAGTCATCTGAGTTGTCTTCTAGGAGGTGAGCTTCGTACTTCTGCTGAAGGGCTTCAAGATCTTCTGGTGAGAGGATCTGATCTAGTCTTCTTGATGAGGATGCTTGTACATGAGCCCAATGTGATGCTTCTTCTTCTGCCCAATTTGTTTCTTCGTTTGTTGGTCGTCTAGCAGGAATGCTTGGTTGAGGCCAGTTTGATGTCTGTGCATAGTACGATGTGTCCATGTTCTGGAATGAGGACGAAGGTCCCTGTTCGTAGGGATCCTGGGACAGAGGACCTCCAAAGCGTGCATAGGGGTCTTGAGTAGATTGGACAATGTCATCTTCACTTGTCATCTCATGCTCTTGGGACGATGCAGCTTGTCTGTACTGGTTGAGTGCCTCCTTAGCTTCCGGTGCTAGGTCATAATGATTCCACGTAGTGGGTGCATTATTCCAGACATTTTCGGGAATGGTCTTGTTTTCCTGGCATAGGATTCTTTGGAGTTCTCGATACTCGTTTTCACAGAATCTGACAGATCTTGGATAAGATTTGTAGATTCGAGCTTCACGGCTGTTCAAGTGGGGTTTATAGGATGTGGTTCCTATTTCAAGTGGTCTATCTAAAATACTACCATTATTTCTGCAAAAATTCCATGGACGTTTGAAAAACAGGATAGTGTGAACCTCAGGATTTGGTGTCATAGTTCGCAATTCTCTTTCCAAGTCTTGTTTCCAACATGTGGGATGATAGAACCAATTTAGAAAATCTAAAAGATTTCTATCACATTCATTTTCAATGTTTCTTCCGAGTAAGAATATCCTTGGTGAGATTAGCAATGAATCTTCGGTGGGGATTTCAATGGCTATCGTGGTTCTAAGTCTAGGTCCATTCATGGTATCAGAGCCATGGTTTCGTTTTTAACTTCATCCATTCCATGCGCTTGATAGGTGAATCCAGTGGCTTTGAAGATCTTTTTATCATGTCTATAGAACCGCTCGAAGCACCCATTTCACTTGCTCCTTCTTCTTCCTCATCCTCGCTCTTTCGAATTTCGTGTCTCCAATGCTTCTAAGATAGATTATCTTTATGAAGTCTCTCTTAGTGATGAAACCAAGATTTCCGAAACCCAACTTCCTCTTATGAACCCCTATTCTCGCTTTTGCTAAACCCACCTCATCATTCTCACCTATCCGCTCCATTCGCCAACTCATACACCAAAGCCCAAAGCAAGTAAAAGAGTACGTCCAATCCTCCAAGTTTGACCAACATCCCATTCCTGCTATTGAGAAAGAGTATTTTGTTACTCTTCAGATCCCTCCAGAATTCCCCAGACAATGGGTACAACAGGGATATTCTCATGTCCATTATGGAGCTGTTCGTCTTGCTCTTACCTTCCATGGTCGTAAAGGCTTGCCCGTGGTGGCAAGAATTGCTTTACTTGATACCAGGTTTTTACAATACCAGCATGCTTGCATTGGTACTGTTCAAACCACTCTGAATGCTGGAACAGTCTTTGTGACTTTGTATCCAAATTTCAACATCGCTCTATCAGACCCCCAGCTACTTTCTTTCCTGAAAGTTCAAGTTCAGCTCACTGGAGCCCCCAAAACTGCTGAATCTGTAGCTGCAACTTTACATTACCAGATGGTTTATCGAGTGCAAAATCATGCTCTCGACCTCAATTTCAACAATGGGAATGAAGATGCGTTGTTCATCTCCATGCAGAATGACCAGGCGTCCTGCATTCATGTCCCCAGACAGATCCCAAAGGATACTTTGGCCAAGCTCCTTCCAGAGACTTGGATCACCAACTATGAAAAGCTACATCAGCATAACAAGCCTTTCCAAATCCACGGACTCGAGTTTGTAAGGAAAAAGATGGAACTGTTTCCATCAAATTTGGTAAAGAAAAGGAAGAAAGTCCTTCTATCTTCCAAACCCTCTTCATGATTGAACCATGTGTTCCGTAAATCCATTTCCGAACCAAACCCAAAAAGCATGTTAGACACTTTGACGGTGATGGACATCCTGTTCATTACTACAAAGACAATTATGGTCATTGTTTTTGGGATCCTTTTTGCCAATGTTCCTACTGTCTAAACTCGCCCGACGAGGTAGATCCCCTTGCAAGATCTCCACCTCGAAGGAAAAGGTCCAAGGATAAGATGTACCAAAGGTACTTAGACGGAGATTCCTCCGTAGATACTCTTGGTGAATGTGATAAATACCAGTTCATGGTCTCTTATGCACCACCGCCACCACCGAGTCCAGTACCACAGCTCAAGTCTTACCAGATCCTCCAAAATCACCTCCACCCTCTTTGCCTCGAAAAAAAAGCTCTCTCTCCATTCTATAAACCAATCCTCAAATGGGCTAAGAAGCATTCTTACCCGCTTGAAATCCCAGAAGAAACACCACCCACTTCTTCTATTGCCATGTTCCATGACACTGACTTTCCTCCTCTCACCAAGGAAAGTTCTAAACTCTCATTCCCCGCTACGAAGAGTTTATTGATCCACATGGCAGATACCGCCATGTTCCTAAAATTCCTACCCCCACAGATGTGGATGAACATGGAAGGCAGAAGAAGACCCCTGCTGCTGAAGCCGTTCTAAACTGGCAATCAGAGACTCTATTAGCACAAAACAATGCTTTCAAGGCTATTGATTCCAAGATCGGAAATGTGCAACAAGATCTCCGAAGATATGATGAAAGTACCAAGAAGATACTCTCTGAGTTCCAGAAAAGGCTTCATGCCTTAGAATCAGGACAACATCTTGGGTACCACTACCTCGAAAGTCCAAAGCCAGAAATAGAAAAGCTCAAGAAGCAGATCCAACTTCTTGAAGAAGGAAGGTTCAGACCTTTCGATCCACTCGCACCTCCTGTTCGAACTGGGTATGTACCTCCAGCACCACAAGCATCTGTTTTTGCCAATATTCCACAAGATACCTCCAGAAGAGAACCAGATATGGCAGAAATGCGAAATCGTCTCAAAGCCTTGCAAAAAGAAAAAGGGAAGGTAAAAAGCTCACCTACAGAAGCTACAAAATCAAGCTCAATTGTTATAAGAGAAAGACCATACAAGATGATGTTATCAAATCCATTAGAATCCTTTTTGAAGGATTTGTGTAAGCAAGAACCGATCCCGCTACCCAACAAACCGAGCCCGATCCCGTTATTCCGTAAAAGCAGATTTTGCCTCGCCGAACAAACTTCCTCTACTACATCGACTCAACATCCCTTTCCTCTTTCATCATCGATCACACAATTGATTCTCCCCTATTGTTCCGCCAACTTCACAAATATTCATGGCTGACACTCCTCCGATCATGACTATGAAATGGAGATGGAATCAAACTATTCTGATCCAGAATTGGACAGACAAGTAATCCCACTAGAACCATTCCACCGTAGGCATGTGTCCATGGCATCAAAACAATTTTTCTCCATTGACGATATTCCTTATTCAAAATGGCCACATAAGACTTGAAGAATTTCATACTTGGTTGTGTACACAATCCATCACCAACCATGATATGAATGATGTCCTCTACAACTTTGTTACAAGGTTTACAGAAGCCTTAAATTTTGGTGGCAAGGACTTACGAAACAAGACCAGCTTACGTTTCTGTTGTCACCCAATTTCAGCCATGCCCTTACTTACTTATACCATACTTTTGTGGGAACCCCCGGAGATCTTAAAGAGCTAAAAAGAAGAGAATTCTTCGAAAGAAGATGCTGCTCCCTTCAGAAAAAGCATCTTGATAAGCATTATAGATTAATGCTTCAGCTCTTCTACCAAATTGGCGCAGATCCAAATCTAAAGCATGTCTTCATCACTTCTATTCCTAAAGAGCTATCACGATGGTTGAAAGATCTTTCTTTGGAAAGCAAAGAAGGATACAAGACGTTCCCATGGGAGAATCCAGCAAGAAGTCCATCTATGCCTTGAAGAATTATGCTTAAAGCGCCGGATGGTTCAAACATACATCACGTATGACAAAGCGGCTTGAAGCAGCTTGTTCTCATCGAAGTTAAAAATCAAATGCTCCAAACAAGACCGTGATGGTACTTGTGGCCGTATTCCCGAAAGAAAAGGCACTACAAGAAGTACTCGATTAAGAAATCCAGACATGGCTCCAAGCATTTCCGAAAAAAGAAGAAATGGCGATACCTACGCAAAAGGAAGGATCGCACAGCCATAAGAAATCAAGTCGTTGCTACATTTGCAACAAGAAAGGACACTTCGCCAAAAATTGTCCTCAGCGAAAAAAAGTCGAATCATCTCATAGAGAATGAAACAGGTTTTTCACTTGAAAATGATGATATTGAATCTTTATTCTCTGCGATGATGAACCAACCGAACAAACACTTTGTGTCATTCCCTTTTATCAAACTTCCAAAGGTGAAACCGAGTCGACTCGGGAATCAAGATATCTTTCACATAGCTCCCACATCTTCAGAGCTAAATCCTGATATATTCTCAAGTCAAACTCACTGCCCTCATTTTCCTATCAAAATCCTCACCTCAAAATTTGCCAAGCCTATCAATGTCATTGCTCTTATTGATACAGGAGCAAGTTGTTCCATTCTTGATACAAAAGTGTTACCTGAAGAATTCTGGACTCCTTACATTCGATACTTCAATTCTGCTTCAGGAGATACTTTCTCCACGAATGTCAGAACCACACCAATCACTATCCAGTTCTTCCCTCAGTGTTCTTTAACCACAAAGATTTTTGGATCTAGCCTTCCTAATAAAGATTTGATAATTGGGTGGGATATCATGACCCAAATCTCTCAACTTCGAATCATTCCCGGAAAAGGTCTTAGATTTAAAGACCAATTCTCTCGAGTTCGTTAACATCCGTGAGACTCTTCTCCATTGAGATGAGTTTACTAGATCCAATCATGCAAAAGTTGCTTGAATCCTGTTCAGAATCCCATTCAGAATTTGCCCAGAAATGTTCTCATCCTTTATGGGAAAACCCAGAGTTCTTTGTCCGCCTTCCTTTCAAAAAGAACGAAGATATCAATCCAACCAAGGCAAGTCATATGGGAATGAATCCAGAACATTTGGCTCTAGCTCAAAGGGAATGCTCAGAATTATTACAGCAAGGCCTTATTGAAATTTCAGATTCTCAATGGGCTTGTGAAGCTTTTTATGTCAACAAACGTGCTGAGCAAAACAGAGGAAAGATGAGATTGGTAATCAATTATCAACCCCTCAACCTCTTTCTCCAAGATGACAAATTCCCTTTACCATCCAGAGATTCTCTCTTTGCTGGTTTAACCAAAGCCCACATTTATTCCAAATTCGACCTTAAAGCCGGATTTTGGCAATTGGGTATTCATCCTGAAGACAGACCCAAGACAGGATTCTCGTATCCCAACCAAAGACTTCCAATGGAAAGTTCTTCCTTTTGGCTTAAAAGTAGCACCATCTCTTTTCCAAAAGGCCATGTGTCGTATTTTCCAACCAATTTTAGCAAGTGCAGCTGTATATATTGACGACATTCTACTCTACAAATCCCGATGAACAGTCACACCTGTCAACTCCTTGAGCAAGCTTGCGAAATAGTGAGAAAGCATGGCATTATGCTCTCTCAAAGAAAGATGAATATCGCCCAGACAGAAATAGAATTTCTTGGTATGCACCTCAATAAGGGTACATACTATCCAGGGCCACATATTGCTCAAGAGCTTCTGAAGTTTCCTGAAAGTAACTTCACAACAAAACAAGTTCAGCAATTTTTGGGGATAATCAACTATCTCAGAGATTTTGTCCCCAATATTGCAAAGCTTTTGAGTCCTTTGCAATCCATGCTAAAGAAGAACTCCCCACCTTGGGGAAGAATGCGTACAAAAAAGCACTCGAGCTTAAGGAGATTATGCAGAATCTCCCACCACTAAAAATACCATCAACAGGCAAAAGAATTCTTCAAACTGACGCCAGTGATGAATACTGGGCAGCCGTTCTATTCGAAGAAATTGATGGTAAGAAACATCTCTGTGCCTACAAAAGTGGAAAGTTTTCCCAATCCGAAATGCATTACCATTCCACTTTTAAAGAAATTTTGGCGGTTAAAAATGGAATCAAGAAGTTTGAATTTCATCTCATCGGCCATCACTTCTTGGTAGAATTAGACATGGCATCTTTTCCTCAGATGACCAAGTTTAAACAGAAGCAAATTCCAAACCCTCAATTGCTTCGATGGTCTGAATGGTTTTCAAAATACTCTTTTGAAACCAAGCATATTCCTGGAAAAAAGAATGTACTTGCTGACTTCTTGTCAAGACCTAAGGCACCAGCCGAGATCAACATGTACATCAAGAGACCCGCATTCCAGATGCTCAATCATGGTGTGAAATACAAGATTGAGAAGATCAAAGATTTGCCAAGCTGGAAATTTCCTGACGAGATTATTCAGCAAATCCAGAACGACAGTCTTACTGAAAACCTGGACAACCTCATGTGGCAATCTCACACAGACCTATTCAGATTCAATGGAGGTTCGATTCTTTATCCTTTTGGGTTAAATTTGAATTATCCTTTCATTCATCCTCTTATCTGGAAGGAAGATGATTTCCCTGATCAGCTCAAAACGCTGTTATGGTACTTAACCAATAAGTACCTGATAGCCATTGAAATCCCCACCAGAAGATTCATTGCTAATCTCACCAGGATATTCTTACTCGGAAGAAACATTGAAAATGAATGTGATAGAAATCTTTTAGATTTTCTAAATTGGTTCTATCATCCCACATGTTGGAAACAAGACTTGGAAAGAGAACTGCGAACTATGACACCAAATCCTGAGGTTCACACTATCCTGTTTTTCAAACGTCCATGGAATTTTTGCAGAAATAATGGTAGTATTCTGGATAGACCACTTGAAATAGGAACCACATCCTATAAACCCCACTTGAACAGCCGTGAAGCTCGAATCTACAAATCTTATCCAAGATCTGTCAGATTCTGTGAAAACGAGTATCGAGAACTCCAAAGAATCCTATGCCAGGAAAACAAGACCATTCCCGAAAATGTCTGGAATAATGCACCCACTACGTGGAATCATTATGACCTAGCACCGGAAGCTAAGGAGGCACTCAACCAAGATAGACAAGCTGCATCGTCCCAAGAGCATGAGATGACAAGTGAAGATGACATTGTCCAGTCTACTCAAGACCCCTATGCACGCTTTGGAGGTCCTCTATCCCAGGATCCCTACGAACAGGGACCTTCGTCCTCATTCCAGAACATGGACACATCGTACTATGCACGGACATCAAACTGGCCTCAACCAAGCATTCCTGCTAGACGACCGACAAACGAAGAAACAAATTGGGCAGAAGAAGAAGCATCACATTGGGCTCATGTACAAGCATCCTCATCAAGAAGACTAGATCAGATCCTCTCACCAGAAGATCTTGAAGCCCTTCAGCAAAAGTACGAAGCTCACCTCCTAGAAGACAACTCAGATGACTCAGATTCAGTCTGTAGCTACAATGCCCGCGACGGACGAGACCGTTGAGTCCGTACAATTTCACTGTAGCAGAGTCACTGTTCACTTTTACTGTAGCACTAGGCTAGGGAAAGTACTGTTCACAGTACAGTCACTGTTCATAGTGTGCGAATAATTCCCTCCCGGAAATTTCTGGTGCTCCTGTTTGTATCCGGACCCATATGATTGGTCCTTGTTTGTGGCTTTCTCACCTCATTTTGCCTATATAAGGCCATGAGGATGTATTGTGTTGGGCAGAGTCCCTTGAAGTAAAGTGTGTGCTTTGTGAAAATACCTCTCCATGGCTTTCTAAATCCCTCTTCTTCTCTAGCCTGGCATGATCCTTCGAGAAATGCAGCTTGGGTAGGTTAAAAATGTTTCCATCCTGGCATCCTCTGAGTGTCTCTAGGCTCTGAACTAAAGGGCTGAGTGGTTTTCTGCTAAAAGGCTGTCCCTGAAGGGCTTGAACGGGAGTTGTTCGCCCAATGTGGGATGCATACCTGCAGGAAATTTGCTCTCCTTCCCTGGTTCTAAGTCTAGGTCCATTCATTTTAGATTAAAAGTGGTACCTATATATTAGCGATGGCAAAAACCTAGCCGTTAAGACGCTAAAAAAGGAAATAGAGAAGCAAGAAAAAGAGAAGAAAAAAAATGAGTTTTTTCTTGATGAGGGTTCTCAATCTCTTTGTGCCTTGATCTTGAGAGAAGATCGTCGTTGTATTCAACTTTTTCCGAAGTTTAGTGGATTCGCGAGTGTCTGCGCGGAGACGTAGCCCGGTTTGGGTGAACTTCGATAACAAATTTTCTGGCGTGTTCATCTGATTCTGCTATTTTATTACTATATTATGTCGGTGAATTGTTTGTGAGCGTTATTTTTCTGGAATCGACGTGAGATTTCGTAACACTCTGTAATTTCCTCTTTGAGCTACAAATCCAGAGGTTTGAGCGATATATCCTCCATCAGTGTTTTCTTTAAGTTGTATATGAGATTGTCTTTGCCCAAAGTAGGCTAAATTTGGATTGAACTGATTTCTGGAATAATTCAACAATCTTGATTCAAGCCTTTCTAACTGTGCAATTACCTCATCATAGTCTGGTTGAGGCTTAAGACAGTATATGGTAGTTCGAAAATTCTCATACTCAGGACCTAAGCCTTCTAATAAACCAAACATTTTGGTTATTTCATCCACAGGTTTTCCTATAGCATTCAATTGATCACATATGGACTTATATTCTCTGAGATAGACTGAGAGGGTTCGATCATGCTTCTGACAAGCTTGCAGTTTCCCTCTTAATTCGAACTCTCTAGCAATTGACTTATGTGTAAAACGATTCAAAAGAGTTTGCCATACCTCATAGGATGTTTCCACGCCAATTATCAGGCTCAAGATATGCTCAGAAACAGATCCGCTTAACCAAGATGACACCAGCTGATCAGTTTTTGTCTAGTCAATATAATCTGGATTTACAACTTCCGATGCGCATCCTTCAACCTCATTCTGCAACATTTGAGGAGGTGGTGAAGTATCACCATTAATAAAACCAAAGAGTTCTTGACTCTTTAAGAATCTGTGGATCTAAGCTTGCCACAAAAGAAAATTGTCTTCAGCGAGTTTGATTGTGACAAAATTCGAGATATTCACATGTATTGGGAAAGGATACTTTGGTGTTCTTATCGCCATTGATATTATTTCCAACCTGAGGAAGAAGATGACAGTAACCCTATGAATACAAATATGATTACCGCACAACTGGTATCTGCTGCATCTTCGATTTCTCTATTTTGATTCAATGAAAACCTTCTGAATCAGATCTCCTCAGTAACTGTGATAACCTGCTCTGATACCATGAGAAGATGATGATAAAGATGAAGATGAAATGAATCTAGTTACGAGAAGAATCTGTGAATGAAAAACTTGAATCACTTTTATTTCAATAAGTCTCGTACTTCCAATCCTCATTCTTCCTCCTCCTGTTTCTATCTTTCTATCTCAACTAGACTCATCGATTCAGTGCAGAGCATCAATGGCTGATTGCTCTTACTTCCTCTTTTTTTCTCTCTATCTTCTCTTCTTTTCTTCTTATCTTTACATCAATGAATAAGAAGACTACTTAAAGGAAAACGGAGAAAACAGAATACAGCTCATATAGGAAAAACAAAATCTTACTAACTGTTTTACATTTGTTTTCTTTCTTTCAGCTGAATAACAGTACACGAGTTAGTTTAGATCTATTATGACTTGGCGATTCGTGTCACTCTTTATCTAAGGCTTCTTCTTCATTGATGTCGATCCATTTGTCTTTATCACGAATTCTTCATTGTTGATCATCTCACCGTTGATCATCAGCTCATGTGTTCTTTCTTTTCCTTTAGCAATATTAACTACTAAGCTTATAGTCCTTTTATATTTAACAATCGAGACCTTGCTTTGAGTGGAGAAATATATTTAGGTTCCGTTCGTTTAGCGGAAAATATTATATTTTCGAAAACATTTTCCTAGAAGTCATTTTCCGGAAAATGACTACATTTTCTGGTGTTTGGCCAAAATCTAAAATTTGAGTGAAAAATATTTTCCGCCGTTCGTTAGCTCATTTAATTGTTTAGAAAAAATTATCAAAAATTAAATTTTAATATTTTTAATTGACCACAAAATTTATTTTATTTTATTTATATTTTTAATGAATTTTTTAATTATTTATATTTTTAAAAATCGAAATATTATTTATTATTTATTTTTCTTTTCCTCCTCCTTCCTCCACCGCCACCTCCTTCCTGCTTGACGATGGCCGGCTGCCCAGCGGCCGACCAAGACCCGGTGGCCAAATCCGGCGAGCTCAAGGCTCGGCCGATCTCACCTGAGCTCGTCGGATCTGGCGACAGAGCTCGAGCTCGCCTAGATCCGGCAAGCCACGAGCTCCGCCGCTAGATCCAGCGAGCTCGAGGCTCGGCCGATCTCACCCGAGCTCGCCGGATCTGGTGACAGAGCTCGTACTCGCTTGGATCGGGAGCTCGAGCTCTACCGCTAGATTCGGCGAGTCGTGAGCTCCGCCACTAGATCCGATGAGTTCACGGCTTGCCACCACACGACGAGCGGCTTGGACGGCGGGCTCCCCGCGAGCCTCCCGGCGCTGCCATGGTGCTCCCTCTTGAGCCAGATTCTCCCGAGTAGCTTTGAGTCGCTGGGGAAGTGGAGCGCGGCGGCAGCGGCGACGCCCCGGCTGGAGCAGGCGGGCAGGAGCGGCTGGGGAGGGTGGAGGCTGATCCCGGAGAAGGACGTCGTCGAAGCCGGCTTCGCAGCAGGGAGAGCAAGAGAGAGAAAGAGAGAGAGAGAGAACGCGAAGGAAGAGAGCTCGTGCGAGAGGCGAGAGGCATGGAAAATGATTTCCTCTTTTCAAAAGAGGAAATCATTTTCCAAGATGTCAAGAAGGAATTTTCCGTTGATCGGAAAATGCTTTCCTTGGCTGTGATTTTCCGCCCACCCGAACACCTTGGAAATTTCGAAAAATATTTTTCTCAAGTTATTTTCCGCGAAATGAGCAACTGCGCTTAGTTAATATAACAATTTTTAGGTTATTGATAGAACAACAAGTCATAAATTATTTTAAGAAGCAGGGCTCATAAAAATTTCTAATTATTTATTTATTTATTTAAAATAGGCTGTTATTGAGGACATCCTTGTTCCGGCACCATGATATCCGGAGGGCCCATGCAATAATATCTCCTAGGTCTAGTGATTTCCACGCTTTCGCTGCTGGCCAAGGACAAGATATTTTTAGGAATCTTTTGGACGTTTCTTTGCTTGTTTCTCACGTCCACTAGAGTAGTCTAGCTTGAACAAGGATTTCTAGATTTCTATGTCACGAATGAATCACTAACTTTCTACAGAAGCCTATTACTAGAGCTTTGTTTTCCCTCAGGCATATCTCTGGTCATTTCTAATTCCTTTTTGTTCTGGCTTTGCATACGAAAAGGGATGGCAAACCCTGCCTTCAAAAAACTCGAGGGGAAAGTAGCCATTATAACCGGCGGTGCAAGTGGCATCGGCGAGGAAACGGCTCGCCGTCTCTCCAGTCACGGTGCAAAAGTTGTGATTGCTGACATTCAGGATGGAAAGGGCCGAGATCTTGTAGAATCAATCGGCTCCTGCTGCTGCACCTACATTCACTGCGATGTTGCGGATGAGCAACAGGTGATATCCTTAGTACATTCGACCCTTCAACTGTATGGTAAGCTTGACATCATGTTCAGCAACGCCGGAGTATTCAGTTCTGTTGAGCAAGACATTCTTGATTTTGACATGTCGGCTTGTGAGCGCCTCTTCGCCGTAAATGTCAAAGGCATGGCCTCGTGCGTGAAGCACAGCGCCCGCGCAATGGTGGATAAGGCCATAAAGGGAAGCATAATTTGCACGGCAAGCATGTTTGCAACCATAGGGAGTGACAAGTACATAGACTATACCATGTCTAAGCATGCGGTGTTGGGCTTGGTGAGGTCGGCAAGCAAGCAACTCAGAGCCTACGGTATACGTGTGAACTGCGTATCGCCAGGAGGACTCGCGACACCAATGCCCTGCAACACTTTTGGCCGGAGCGAAGAGGAAATCGAGAGAATGTTCGAGCCGAGCTCGAGCTTAAAAGGGGTTTTGAAGGTGAAGCACGTGGCTGATGCTGTGGTGTTCCTAGCTTCGGAAGATTCCGAATTCGTGAATGGCCATAACCTGGTCGTCGACGGAGGGCTTAACATGCTTCAATTGACTCCTCCAGCAGAATAGGTTTCATGTTTCCATGTATGCCATATTTTCCGCTTCGGCACAAAGAAATATCATTCTAACTTGAAGAATGTTTCTCGTGATAGGCGCTTCTAGCTGAGCTTTCTCGCGACCTAACGGTCATGGCTCTGTAAAATATTGGACATAAAGTGCTCTTCATCGATGCAAAACTAAACCGAGAAGTTCATGTTAACCAATTGCTGCACCATTTCTGCACACAAGAGAGCAATATCAATTGGAGGATTTTGATACGGCATGGATTGCTTGTCGAAACATCAGGTGCATCGACACCAGCCAAAATCTTCTCTGTGGAGGGAGGGTTTGGCATACTGTAAACCATAAATTTTTCATAAATTTTTAAAGGGATGGAATAATTTATTATTTGTTTACTTTGATAAAAACCAAACTGTTACTAAGCACATCCTAATATTTTCTCGAATCGATGTTCCGGCACCGTGATACCTGGAGCGCCCGTGCAATAATTTCTCCTAGGTCTAGTGCTCTCCACACTTTCACTGCTGCCGAAGGACAAGACATTGGGATGTACGGAATTATCTGTCTCTACACCCATCATGTAAGCGAAGTCCCCTTCACACACACACTCACGCCGGACCCCGCACCGCACTACACCACGCCGAAAGCGAAGATAATCTGCCACCTTCCTCCCTGTTTCATGATCTTCCTCTGAGATTCTCTGTTTCTCTCTAGGCGAAAAGCCAAGAAACAAGAGACAACTCTCATGGCGGTCGAAGCTCCGTGTGTCGATCCTTTTCACACCCAGATCGCGAACAGGTACTCGTCAATGGACATTCATGGATGTCTTTTTAATTTGAATATCATCGGTTATTTGGGGAAAGCTAAACAGTGGAGAGAATGAGAGAGGCTTCTCCACCGCGCTTGGCCGGGTGGCCGAGTGTCTATTGCTGAGTGGAGAAAAGAACTTTACTAACATGATGATTTCTATAAGAATAATAGCATATTCAAGCCACAAATTATTAAAAAAATAAACACCACAATAATATTTAATTATTTTTTAACATAAAAAAATTATTATTTTCTTAATAAATTAAGAGTAATCACATCTCTTTGGAAAGAAAAAAATTTGGTATTTAGCGATGTCACGTCATTTTTTACATCAATCCACTTCGTAAGCAACACGTGTTATATTTAGCCTCATCCGTACTTTTCTCACCATGTCTATCTCCTCTCTTTTCTTCATTCAATATGTCATGAGAAGGTCACGCTGGCAAGCAACGAATCTCTCTCTCTCTCGTCCATGTTGCTTCGACTTCACTCCACCGAGCGAAATTCCCTCATGATGGTTTTCTTATAACTTCGGCCTCCGTCATCCTTACTCTCCGACGACCCGTCCATATTTGACTATCGTCTCCATCCGGTTAGGTTTTTGCTTTCCTCCAGTCTTTCCATTTGCTGGAGGTCTCGATATCTTATTCTCACTACGCAATTTTGATTTCTAGTTTTGCTCTATCCGCGATTATCAACAAGCTTTAGGGTTTTGCCCTAGGGGGCTTCCATGGTGGAAACCATGGCCAAGCTCTTGCTCTCGCTCTCTCATCCTTAGGGAGAAAATATTGCACAGCACGAGAGAGAGAAAGAGGACGAAGACATGTTGAGGCGTTTCATCTCTAGCGGGTGCGGTCAAATATGGCACTTGTCGCGAGTGAATTTTGTCAAAATGACTTGTCACTATTAGGATATTCAATATTTTTTTGAACGGACCGGCGTCAATAATGACTTGGAGGCCCCGGTCTATGCAATAATTTCTCCCAGGTTTAGTGCCCTCCACACACTTTCGCTACTGCCCAAGGATAAGATATTTTTAAGGAATCTTATGGACTTTTCTTTGCTTGTTTCTGACGTCCACTAGAGTAGTCTAGATTGAACTAGGATCACCAATTTTCTACAGTAGCCTATTACTAGAGTTTTGTTTTCCCTCAGGCATATCTCTGATCATTTTTTGGTTCTCGCTTTGCATACGAAAAGGGATGACGAACTCCTCCTTGAAAAAACTCGAGGGGAAAGTAGCCATCATAACCGGCGGTGCAAGCGGCATCGGCGAGGAAACGGCTCGCCGTTTCTCCAGTCACGGTGCAAAAGTCGTGATTGCTGACATCCAGGATGAAAAGGGCCGAGACCTCGTAGAATCAATCGGCTCCCACTGCTGCACCTACATTCACTGCGATGTTGCGGATGAGCAACAGGTGATATCCTTAGTACACTCGACCCTTCAACTGTACGGTAAGCTTGATATCATGTTCAGCAACGCTGGAGTGTTCAGTTCTGTTGAACAAGACATTCTTGATTTCGACGTGTCGGCTTGCGAGAACCTCTTCGCTGTAAATATCAAAGGTATGGCCTCGTGTGTGAAGCACAGCGCCCGCGCAATGGTGGATACGGACATAAAGGGAAGCATAATTTGCACGGCGAGCATTTTTGCGACCATCGGGACCGACAAGTACATAGACTATACTATGTCTAAGCATGCGGTGCTGGGCTTGATGAGGTCAGCTAGCAAGCAACTCGGAGCACATGGGATACGCCTGAACTGTGTGTCGCCAGGAGCAGTCGCGACACCAATGCCCTGCAACACCTTCGGCCGGAATGAAGAGGAGATCGAGAGACTCTTCGAGTCGAGCTCGAGCTTAAAAGGGGTTTTGAAAGTGAAGCACGTGGCTGATGCTGTGGTGTTCCTAGCTTCGGAAGATTCCGAATTCGTGAACGGCCACGACCTGGTCGTCGATGGAGGGCTTAGCACGCTTCAGTTGACTCCTCCAGCAGAATAGGCTTCACGTTTCCATGTATGCCATATTTTCCGCTTCGGCACAAAGAATTATCATTGTAACTTGAAGAATGTTTCTCGTGATGGAATGTTACCAGCGCTTCTAGCTGAGCTTTCTCGCGTTGAACGGTCATGGCTCTGTAAAAATTGGACATAACTTGCTCTTCTTCGTTAATCGCAAAAGTAAACCAAGAAGTTCATGTTAACCTATTGCTGCACCATTTCTGTGCACAAGAGAGCCATGTCAGTAGGAGGATTAAGCATAGAATGTTTGTTCAAACATCAGGAAGATCGACCCCAGCCAGAATCTACTCCAGATATAGTACTTGTTAAAGTAATTCGATCCAATTTTTATAGTAGTCTAACATGCACAGGATACATCTAGAGGAAGAAATTTCCGGGAATAGTTTTGAAGTCTCTTAGTACTGTGTGGAAAAGGATGGAAACGAAAGGATAATCTCTCTCCCATGCAGAGATATTTGGTGCAGCGGGGCAATGATGTCAGCCTATAGATAAGTCCTGCCGGTTTGGTGGATATCCAATCCTACTGGAAGCAGAGGAAAAACTTAGCTTCCCCCCTTGCTTTCGTGATTTGCACTAAATAATTAAAGCTTTTATCTTTTGTTTCCTCGTGCGCCCTTGCCGTGATAGGCTACTCTCATTTGTTAATAATTGATGTTTCCTTGCCCAGTCCTTTCCCTGACACGTCTAAAAGCACTAGCATATAAACCAGAAACCAGAGGCGATACCAGAGTTAGGCACGTTCGATTAGTACTGGGGTTTTGTCCTGATCATCCTCTACTAAAGTCACCCATCCAAATTTCCAACACCAAAGCTATGACAAGCACTGTCTCATCCTCATTTCGCATTCCTTTATATATATATGTACATAACAATGATTATTGGAGCTTAAAAATAACTACTTTCAAGTTCAAAGAAAATGAGGGATTTAGACTATTTGTGAATAGAATCCAGCAGAAATCAGAAAATAGGTGACACGTTCAAAAGTCAGAACAACCAGAAAAACACACAAAATCATTAGAAATCATCCAATTTTTAATGTGGATGTATCAAATGAACTTTTTTTGGGACCCATAGTATATCAAATCAAAGCTTATCAAACATAGATCGATTGTCTAGAGCACTTCAAAGTAACATAACAAGGTTTAAGACCTCAAATCATCCCTAATAGAACTTATGTTCGAAACCTATGATTTTTGTAGTACTAAGTGAACATGAAAAATCTTGTCTCAGGGGAGCCGTCAGTCTGTTCTTGGGCCTGGAAGAGAATCCTACACCTAAGATCCGAGTTTTGACTCTACTTCCGATGGAGAATTGGAGATGGTCAGTCAGTCTCCTTTTGGTTTGACCACCGGCATCATAGAGGTCCCTTACACCTTCTTTGCTCAGATCAGATGATCCTAAATTCGGGTTTATCCAAACATGCCACGGTGGCTGAACTTTTCTCACCAGCGGGACAAGATTTCAAGACAATGCTTGAATCTTGGGAAGAGCCCCTTCCCCTCCTTTCCAGGGCATTGGATTGTTTTATTTGGAGCAACAGCCCTTCAGGTCTTTTCCCGGTTGCCTCGGCATGTCATATTATTAGAAGAAGGAAGGACAAGATTAATTGGGCATCGTTTATCTGGAATAAGGTTATCACCCCGAGATATAAATTCAATTTCTGGCTTATTATAAATAACCATCTTCCCACCCAAGCCTGCTTATGTTGTATGGCAGAATTAGGAGTGAGGTTTGTGCTTTTTGCAAGTTGATGCTAGATTCCATTCATCATCTCTACTTTGGGTGTTGCATCACCGCCAGCATGGCTTTCTTTTGGGTGGCTAAATGCAATCTCCCTTGGCGGGATATGACATGGTCCGACAACCTTCAATGGGCAATGAAATTCCTTTTAGGTAAGGACTTTTATTGCTCCATTGGCCGGTTTTTGTTTGGTGTGTTTTGCCATCTTATTTGGAAGTATAGGAACGACCTACTCTTCAGAGATCATAAATTGGGGGCTGCAGCTATCATAAATCATCTTATTAAAGTGGTGAAGGATAAGGCATTAACCTTCAAGAATATTGAAGATAATCTTAGAAACAGAAGGCTCCAACGTAACTGGGGGATAGATCCGTGCATCTTCTCTCCAACTTTGGTAGATATTTAGGCTTCCTAGGAGTGGATTCGAGACGGCGGTAGATGGGATGAGGTTCTCTGGCGATTGCTACAGTCTACCGCCTATTCTTTTGAATCCGATTGTCTTCGCTGGATTGGCTTCTTATCGTCTTCGGCGGTGTCTCCTGACTTGGTGTTTTTTCTTTCTTTGTCTTTTCACCGCCTTGGTGTTTTTTCTTTCTTTGTCTTTTGTTTAGGTGAGGTTGGAGTCCTTTGGCCCTACGTGGCCTTTCTTCGCTTGTTGTTTAGGCTTTTCCTCACTTTGGCCCGCTCTTGTGGTTTCTTTTGCATCTGGCACCCTTCCACTCACTTCAACTTGGTGTCGTGTTGAGTGCAAGTTTTGTGGCGCCGGATCTTGTGTAAATGTTGGCTCAAAGCTCATTATATTAATTATTCTTACCAAAAAAAAAAAAAAATCTTGTCTCAGTCTCATCTTCAATCGTCACAACATCATCAAATCTCATCATATAACATCTAAATCACAAATCTAAACATGTGATATCAACCTAGGATTTGAATCTTAGCCCTGATCGACTAACTAGATCTTGCCTAATCAGATTCAAGTTTCGGATATCTACCTTTGTGCAATTTTGATGGAACAAATTCGATCATATGACAATCAAAGCACCGCTATGCCTCACGAAAGTCGAGGATCGTCGAAAGAACGCTGAGTGACACTGGAGTGGTTGGATCAGTGTCAATTGGACCATCGGTTCACCATTGGAAAGGACTAGGTCCAACCCAAGGGAAGAACGGCCATTGGAGCTCATCCGGTGACTATCTAACTAAGCCCCAACCACCAGAGGGTTGAGGTCATGTCCAAGGATAGATTGGGGATGGTTGGATCACCAATGGACCGTCATTGGTCGTCAAGCAGAGCAGAAATTGATGGTTCAATCATCGGCGTGGATGCCGGTGATTTGTAGCCGTGAGAAAAGTTGCCAGATAGGGAGCTCTAGGCGACGAATGAACTCTTGCTTTGATGGGGATGAGGAGATGGTGGACGGTGGTGTGGTGCGGAAGATCGCCGGCGAGAGGCCAGGACGGGTGATGGAGGGAATGGCCCCGTGTGAGAGAGAGAGAGAGAGAGAGAGAGAGAGAGAGAGAGAGATTTTGGAAAATGCACTAAATAAGTTCCTTTAAATTTTGGAGGGAAAAATACTTATATACTTCCCCTTCAAGATCAAATCTCAACCATCAATTCGAGCCGATGGTCAAAACTTGATTGAATTGCCTAATTAATTATGATGGTGTCGATCTGCCAAAATCAGAAGTTTAAATTGAATTTGCGATTAAAGCCTAATTAGGGGTAATTTTGTAATTTTAAAAAAGGACATTTTTGCAAAATATGGAAAGCTAAGGGGTGTAGGAATGAAATACTCATGACAGTGAGCTCAAGGGTGGTGGCCAACCACCAAGAGCTAGTGGAGAGCTAAACCGGCCTTCTTCACCAATGGCCGATTGGACCAATCGGATCAGTCCAAACCGGTTCGATTGGTTCGATCATGGTTTGGGTGGCTTGGTCCATAGGTTCTAAATTTTGTGCAATTTAGTCCTTGGAAGAAAATCTTGTCCAATTTAGGGAAAACGGTTCAATTTTATAGAAATTAGGCCAATTAAACCATGCAAATACAATTCAATAATTTTCTATTGCCATATTTACTTGATTAACAATAAAAAAATTTGGACCTATATACATTGGACTTTCTAGGCAACATTGGATAATTTCACGTGATTTCTTGATCGAAATCACAAATTAATTGAAATTGAAAATTCAATTAATATCGCAAGGCATCTATTGGATTAATTGCTTGTAGCTAGGGTGACCTATTATATCCAAATTGACTTTGAATTGATCGCATGAATTTTATGCTAAAAATGAATCGAGGATTAATGATGAAATTGAACCTTAATTTCAAATAGGTCAACTTGAATTTATTCAATTGAATTTGATTAACTTGATTTTCCTATGTTCAGGAATGCTAAATTCCCCAATTGACAAGTTCTTGAATGAAATTCCATTCACATTTATCTCACACAAAAGAGTAGAATGGAAGTATCCTTTTGCAACTCATGAAAAATTGATTTGGACTCCCTAATTAGGGCTAAAAGTGACAATTTGCATTTCGACATGATCGTTCTTGAAATTGAATGAATGAGCAAATAGTTAACGATCCCTAGATCAAATGTTGTAAAAGGAACTAAATCTAATTATGATTACAATGAAAGAAATTTTATTTTTGGTTGATTTTGAACCTAAAATTGAAAAATTCAGAATGCAAGGTTCTTAATTAATTTTCACAAAAATTGTCGATGCTAAAGTCAAATTGAAATTAAAATGAAGTGATTTTTGGATTTTTCAATTTTTCAAGTTTTTGGTTAAGGAGGGGTGAGCGGTTCTCGGTTCCTTACGGTGTTCCGCTTGGAACCCGGAACCTACTTCCTCGGTGGTTCCTCATTTTTTGGAACACGGAACCTACCCGTGAGAACTAAGAACCCGGAACCTACCACCGTCATAGGTTCCGGTCGGTTCAGTTCCAACAGTTCCAACGAGTTCTTTTTTTTTTTTTTTTTCATTTTTAGTTTAAAAAAAAATGCTTCTATTGGAACTTATCGAATGATTAATTAGCCAAGCTATATTCCCTTTATTTGTGGCATCGATTACAAGTTCTTCACTGATCTTGAAGAGCTGCACAATGTCTGAGCATGTTTAGAAGACAAACTGACAGATAATGCAGATCATGATTTCAATGCTAATCAATGAACTTGATGAGCCAAAGAGACAAAGCTTTGGGAGGGAAAATCATGAAGAAACACACTTCCTAAACTCCACTCTTTATGGTAATGAAAAAACGAAAAACATTTGAGAATATAAATTGCTGTACTTGTCTCTTTTTATCATGTCCTCCATTTCCAAGAATAAATGAAAAGTATAATGACAAATACAACATTTCCGTCCAACTAAAGCATAACATGCAAATAATGAGGTAGTTTTCAGAAGAAGGTACCATTTCTCCTTCCTGAATATTTCTTCGAGCAAAGGGTCCCTATCCATGTATACAGTTTACCGAAACATATTCGATGCTTTTCTGTCCTCGAAACAGTAATTTAATATTAGCCATTATGAAAGACACATCAAGCAAAATGCGATGATAAAAATTGGAGGAGCAAACGTACTTGTTAATGACCATGACATAGTTATAATCAACCTCTTGGCTGTCGACCCTTACTGCATAATCATCCAAGTAAAATCATATTTTTCCAGGACAAGGCAGCATGCACCATATAGTTTTTAGTCAATGGATCATAGTTGTTAAATCTTCTAGGCAATAGACTTAACAAAACGGCTTTGGACATGAGATTGAAGCAGAGAATTAAAACATGTAGACAAGGGGAACCAATCTAACCTATGATCGGTGCAATATATCAACTTCTTTGTTATTTGACTCCCACTCTTCTCCAAGCAGTGTAACTAAAAACAAAGATATAGAATCGGTGTAAACTTACATGAGTATCTATCTAACATATCCTTCCTTGAAATCCGACGCCAAAGAAAATAGAAAGAAAGCAAAAGCGAGCGTCAGAATAGATTAAAAAATCCAGTTCAAGAAATTCTACCAATGTTAGTTCTGATAAAAGTCATGAAAATAATATATATCTATATAAGGACTTACTTCCATGCTGTGTCCTACTCTTGCAGCACACATAACTTGAAAATAAGTAGGACATCTACTGCATTGAGTGCAGGAACCATGAGTCTGCTTACGTATTACACAACTCTGCACCACAAGCAAAGAAAAGCATTTGAAAAGAAGCACTGAGCATCTAGAAGTTAATGGCAAATAAACTAAGCAGTAGACAACAAACAAAATCAACACATCAAACTCAAATACTCAACTGAACAGTAAGCTGCTATAAAGCTATTATGAAATCAGGTTCTCCTCTATTGCTAAACGCTTTTATCATTCCCACAATAAGTACAATCCACCACATCAAAGAAACAGCAATCTTCAAAACTGTAAATCTAAATAAGTATGGATTACCTTCAAAAAAGAAGTTGGAGGAATTCTAAGTATTCTAGTGGCTGGTTCCATTTTCTCATGATTCAAAAAGCTAACTTCAGGGCAAAACCACGCGCATGTGACATGAACCCGGAGCGGCTCAATATCTGTTGGCTTCTAAGCACCCCCTAGAGACCAGCATTTAAGCCAGTCAAAATAATTTCAAGCAAGAAAAAACTAACTCACACAACACCAAGACATAGATTTAGAGCAAAAGTCAGACAACTGTGATAATGAATTTCATATGATACGGCTTCCTCAAAATCCCAATAGTAATATTTCTAAAAAATCAAAAGTGATATATCCAATATTGTCACCATGAACGTCAAATAATTTAAAAGTATAAGAAACAACATATGAGGACAAAAGCACCTCCTCCCATGAAAACACCTAAGAACCCTAGCTTGGTGCGGCGCCAGTGCCTGCGCTTCGCGTTGCACCTGAACGATTTCGGCGACAAAAATTAGGCCACAAAAAAATAAAATAAAATAAGAAGACGGCTTTTTTTGGACAAAACGTGAAGGAATTGGATATGAACCTGATTGTGTTGTCGGTCCGCATGCGAATCCAGTGAGGGATGGGCCTGTTCTGCCTCATCTTCTTCACCAGCTTCTTCTTGATCTGGCAACGGCGAGCATGCGGTGACGGTGGCGCGATGACAATGAAGCCACGAGTCTCACAACACCAACGGCGGCATGAATGGCGCACCGAAGATGGTGGCAGCCGCGGCTCAACCCACGGCCAAGGGAGGAAGAGCTCAGTTCGGGCGGAGGTGGTGACGGTTCGAAGCAATGATGGCCCGGACGACTGAGCAAGCGGTAGCAAGAGGTGGTGATGGTGGCTTGGGGACGGTGGCGGTGCCTCATGGTGGCGCAGACGGCAAGACAGCTTGTCGGGCTCAACGGTGAGACGGCTTGTTGGATGAGCAGTGGGTGGTGGGGGTTTGGTGGCCAAGATGTGGTGGTGAGTAGGGCGTGGGGCGGCGGTGTGGTGGTGGGTGAAGCAGCAACCGGCGAGAGGAAGGAAGAAGAAGAAGAAGAGGTGGGGGGGGGGGGTTCGGCCGAGAGAGGGGGAAAGAGAAGAGAGAGAGAGAGATAGAGAGAGAGGAAAAGAAAAAGTGGGGGCCATGAAGTGACGTGAGGAGGAAAAAGTGGAGAAAAGAGATAGAGAAAAAGAAAGGGAAAGGGGGAAAGTTGAACAGAAGGGGGGAACCGCGTGGAAGGAATTAGGGTTTTTAATTTTTTAACTTTGCCGGTTCCCGGAAAAGAGAATTGGGAACCGGAACTGGTTCCTTAGAACTGTAACCAAACCTAAACCTCCTCCTGTTCGGTTCCGGTTCTTACTACCCTAACCACGCTCACCCCTAGTTAAGGGTTTCAGCAAGTCAACCATTTCCTTAAAAAGTTAATTTTTGGGTCAAATTTTGAAACTTTTGAAAATTAACTTGACTAAAGTCTAATTATGATCTTTTTGTGTAAAAAACCAATTTTTTTACTTGGAATTGACTTTTAGTCAAAGACTTGACCCAAAAATAAATCAATGAAATTGAGTGGGAAATTGTTTAACAATGACAAAACCATAGAAAAAAAAAAATGAAGAACAACTCTTTTTTGTTCGAAAAACCGCTCCATCGCTATCAAAAGCCCTAATCTTTATTTTTTACATTTAATGATGTGTCGGCTAAAGATTAGATGTCAACATTTATTTATCATGGATCAAAACCTCTTATATAAATATTATTCGGCAGAAAGTCAACATAGATAGTTTTTTTTTTAAAAAAAAATCAGCTTAAGCTTATAAATATCCAAAATTTTAAGGATATGATCGCAGGTGGCGGGAGTGCCAACCCTATTCACATCCGTCCGGGCCCACTTGCGGAGAGGAAAGTTCGCCTCATCCTCACACCAACCCCCATTTACTGCGAATTGTATTGTCTTATTTGAGAGCAATGTGACGAGGATTCAGCGAGATTTGATGTGACGAGTCATAATTGAATAAAGAGTCCGTATCAATTTGATTGTAATAGCCTACCAATGACTTGCCAATTTTGTCCATTATTGGATCCGAACCTCGGGTATGGGTCCAACCTAAGGACCTTAAACAAAGGCCCCTTAAAGTCCCCCTAGGGTTACAGGGGGTTTGACCGCAGGGGCTCTCCCGCCACAAACCCAAGTCGAAAGGCTTGGGGGGATCCCCCCTAGGAGGTTGGCTTTGCTTCCCCGGCCTCTCGACGACTGCCGGGCGAGTATCTGACCAATGAATAGGCCAGGCCGAAAGGCCTGGTGTGATCGTAATGTTTAACAGAAAATCAACACCGAACATTCAATCTAAACATAACTGTGCTTCGTCTTTCCTCAAGTTCTATATACGAAGAGGCTCCGCATCTCCCTCAGCACAACTTCGTGGTCCTTTCCTTTACTCGGTTTTCCATTCTCTCCCTACAGAAATGACCAGCCACGCCTCAAACAAACTTGACGGCAAAGTAGCCATCATCACTGGTGGTGCGAGCGGCATCGGCGAGGAGGCGGCACGTCAGTTGACAAATCACGGCGCATATGTCGTGATTGCAGACATCCAAGACAAAAAGGGCCACGACCTTGTGTTGTCGATCGGATCCCACCGGTGCACCTACATCCATTGCGATGTCACGGATGAGCATCAGGTGAAGTCCTTGGTGGAATCGACTCTTCAATCAAACGGTCACCTAGACATCTTGTTCAGCAATGCAGGAACACTGAATAACATCAAACAAGATATTCTTGAGTTTGATATACCTGCTTTCGAGAGCCTCTTTGCCGTCAATGTTCGGGGAATGGCCGCCTGTGTCAAGCACGGGGCTCGCGCCATGGTGGCGGGGGACATAAAGGGAAGCATAATTTGCACAGCGAGCGTCGCGGCCAGCACTGGATTAGACAATTGGGTAGACTATGTGATGTCTAAGCATGCCGTTCTGGGTCTGGTGAGGTCGGCAAGCAAGCAACTCGGAGCATACGGTATCCGCGTGAACTGTCTCTCCCCTGGAGTGGTCGCAACACCATTAGTCCGTCGAGCGTTCGGCGTGAGTGAGGAGGAAGGCGAGAGGATATCTGAGTCAAGTTCAAGCTTGAAAGGAGCGCTGAAAGCGAAGCATGTGGCTGATGCCGTGGTGTTCCTTGCTTCTGAAGAGGCCGAATTCATCAACGGCCACAATCTGGCGGTCGATGGTGGATGGGCCGGAATTAAATAGGCTATCCTGAGGAGACTAGAAATAAAAGTCGCAAACTCTTAACTCACCTGGGCTTGGTTTGCCGCTGTAGCAATATAAATCCGGAGAAATAATGAAATCAAGCTGATGCTATCTTGTTTGTGAAAGGAGTACTTTGCCTTGATTTTTAAATTCAGCGACTCGGTTGGTGATTTGATTAAAAAGTATGTGTTGGTGCTTGTTGAATTCAACCAAAGGAATAGCCAAAAGTCCTGCTATGCCAAGAGGCAATGAAATCCTGGTCATTTTTAACTCTATTTTGTTTCGTTGGACTCGGCGGTCCTCGTCCATCCTCATTCCTCACCAGACCCGATCAATCTTTAATTTTATTTGTAGATTAGTTGCAAACGACTATTCATTAGGAATGCTAAACAATTTGTAGTGCAGTTGATCTAACACATCTTTGAAAAGACAAATAAACATCATTCTTGGGTTAGGTTACACAACGAAACTAGGTTTCTCTCCTCTCTCCTCTTTGCAAGCTCTCTCTCTCTCTCTGTTCTCCCCCCTGCTGTGCACGCGCTATGTCTCACTCGTTTTGAAGCTGAGACGCAGGCCGCGCAGTCGTTTGTCAGACGAGCCACCGCACCCTTGTCTGACCGATGAACTCTATGGCGATGGCAGAGGCAATCTTTCGAGGTGGAGGCGGAGCCGCGCGGTGGTTTGTCGGACGAGCCACCGTAGCAACCTCGAGGCAGAACCGCACGGTGGTTCGTCAGACGAGCTACTGCGTGCTCATTCGACCGATGAGCCACAGCGCCGCCCCTCCGGCTCCGCCGTCGCCGGGTCGCTGCCCCTATCGACTACTCTCTTTCTCTCCCTCTGAGTCGTGACCAAACCCTCGTCTGACAAACCACTGTGCAGCTTGCGCTTCCGTCGTTGCGAAGTTCATTGGTTGGCCACGGTGGCTCGTCGGTCGGACGAGAGCTCGGCAGGAGCGAGAGGAGGCAGCGAAGAGAGAGAGAGAGTCGGGTGAGACGAAGCAAGAGAGGAGAGAGCGTGAAGAGGAGGCAGAAGAGAGAGGAAAACGTGCAGATAGGAGAGAGGGAAAGAGGAGAGGAGCTTTCAATGACAATTGGGGTCCACACACACGTGTTGTGCTCTTAAGGATCTTCTTATTTGCCGCACATGAGAGCCACCTAAATGAGGGGAGGCAGTCTGTCCAATCTTGCGTGAATGAAATAGGCGCTTTAGTCCAAAAGCTCGCCTCTTCGTGGCCAAACACGGCAGAGTCTCTGTGTCGGATTCCCACCACGTTTGAGCTTCAGCGAATGGGTTAAAGCAGGGAAGAGAGAGAATGAGCATGGAACTGAAGGTCGATTGCGATTGCCTTCTTTCGTTCACAGTCGAATCTTGCGAGTCGCCCATTTTGTTGACACTATTGGGTCCGTCATCATCTTCACCGTAGCAGCGTTCTCTGCAAGTGAAAAGTCAATTGCCATTATTCTTGACCAATGACTGTTTTGTCAATGGTATAGGCGGGAAATGCGTGTTACCGGAAGGGATCGCGATGCTAATGGTCTGCAATGCGCTTTGGCCAGATTGAAGAGGAAATCGAGAGGCTGTTCAAGCCGAGTTCGAGCTTAAAAGGGGTTTTGAAAGTGAAGCACATGGCTGATTCTGCGTTGTTTCTTGCTTCTGAAAATTCCGAATTTGGAGTGGCCACAACCTGGTCATCGATGGAGGGCTTATCACCTGGCTTTTGCAGCAATATAAGTTTCGAGTCTCCACGAATGCTACATTTTCTGCGTTGGCTCGACGAAATGTATCTGTAACTTGGAGAGCATTCTCATGATGGAATGTTATTGGTGCTCCTGGCGAGCTTTGCGACGAAGGGCCGTGACTATGCAAAAAGTATACATAAATTGCTCTTCAAATGAGTTCATGTTGACCAACTATTGCACCATTTCTATGCACAGGAGAGCGAAATTAGTTGGAGAATTTTTATGTTTCATAAAATGTTGTCGCGACTTACCCTCGGGGGGAGGGAACACGTTTAGGGATATTACCTAAAGGACGGGCCTAAGGCCCATGATTAGGTACGAGCTCTCCTAAGCCCATACCCCGTGTGACGTTGGGATATTCTTAAGAAATTCTGCACAAAAGGAGTCGCCACTAGCGTATTAGGATCAGCTAGAAACCAAGTGAGGCATGGAAGTATACCTCACTTCCTACGAATCCAGAGAATCTAGGATCGGGGACTTGATTATACTAATTGACTAATTAGTGCCATTTCGGTACCTAATCTTGTTCATTTAAAATAAATGATTTTTGTCTAGCAGCTTGAAGTGATTTTATGCTTATCCACTAACATGCAAAGTGATCATGCAGGTGCACAATCATTAAAGTAATAATTATAGCTATTAATGTCTTAATTACGAAAATTAAACACGTGCAATTAAATATAATTAGATACATAAATAAAACATGCAACATAATTAATATACGAGCAAATAAAGGTCTAATCACACTAAAATAGCAATACACGGCAAGTCCTAATCAAACCCCATCATTTTAGATTTTTCGAAATTTTTAAAATTTTTTAAAATTTTTAAAATTTTTATTTTTAAAATTTAAAATTTTTATTTTTTAAAGAAAATATTTTTTAGTTTTTAAATATTTTTTAATTTTTAAAATTAATTTTTGATTTTAAAAAGGTGAACCGGGTCGGGTTCGGTTCGACCGTCCCGATCAACGCGGATTGGGTCTGGTCTCCGACCGGACTTGGGTTCGGTCCAAATGGGGGGCCAGTCGAATTGGCCTGACCAGCCTTGGTCAGGCCTTTCTTTGGTTCGGATTGGGCCTAACTAGCGGGCCCAATTTGGTCCAATCTCTTTTATTTTTTTTTTTTAAAAGAAGCCCACAATTCCCTAAGTTCCTAAGCTTACTAGTCCATAAGTCCCTAAGCCCATAAGTCTATAAGCCCACAAGCAAAACAACCCAAACCCAAAACCAGCCCAAATAGCTCAAAAACCTTACTCGGTTTGCGACCCGCATCCGACCCGATTTTTGGCCGAAACCCTAGGTTTCTTGGCGACGTTGACGACTACAACAACGGGCTTGATGGCGGTGGCGACGCGGCGGAGCAGAGATGGAGATGCGGCTGCCGGCTCGAGATTCGTTGGCATCAAGCTGCTAGCGAAGCGTAACGGGTCGTCACAGGCAAAGGTGGGCAGCGCTTTGGCGTGGTGGCGAGCAGCTGCAGGGCTCGCGAGTTCGAGTAGAGACGGTGGCAGTAGCGGCGGCGTCACAGTTGGGCAGAGGTAGGCTGCTAGGGACAGCGTTCGGAGGGCAGCGGCTTGGACAGCGGACGGCAGTGCCGCCACTGCCCTCCTCCCTCAGATCTGGCTTGTTCGGGCAGCAACAAGGTCGGCTTCACGGGTTGCTGGTGTTGCGAAGGGCTGAGCAATAGTGGTTGGCGACTTAGGCAATAAAGGACGCCGGGTCGGAGGTGCGAGTGCGGCGGAAGGGGCTCGGCGGACGCGGGATCTGTAGGCTGCAAGTGAGGCGGAGCAGATGCAGGTCGACGTTGGTTGCTGGCGAGGCGGCAGTTCGGCTTCTCTCGGTCTTGAGCTCCCCTCCCTCTCTCTGCCGAGCTCTCTCTCTCTCTCTCCCTCTGGTTTTTCTTCTCTCTCTCCTTTGCTTCCCGTGTTTCTCCCTGTGCTGCTCGAGTTCCCTTTAGTTCTCCCTCGGGTTTTCTCCATCTAGGGTTTCACCGTGAAGATGGAGGAGGGAGAAGGCGGCATGGGCTAGGCCAAGGTGAGATCTGGACCAACCCTTTCAATGTATTTTTTTTTGTTGTTGTTTTTGTTTTCTTTTTTGTTTGTTTGTTTTGTTTTCATTTTTTTAAACGACTAATTCCTAATTTTGTAGACAATTAAATCCTAAATGAAAAATGGGAAAATTTAGGTGTCAACAGTTGCCCATCTTTGAATGGGAGCTCGAAGAGGTTCGTTTCAAAGACAAAAGATACCTAAATTATTTTGACAATAGACCCAGGTGCATAGGCACGTATTAGGTCGATGGAAAGAACTCATAATTATGGAAGCACGTCTTGTCAATAAGAGGAAGAAATACTCTGGGCTATAAAGCTCTCCGGGCTACAAAGTTCTCTGGGCTATAAAAGCTCTTTGGGCTACAAAAGCTCTCCAAGCTACAAAGCACACCATGTCATATGAAGAAGGACTCCGGGCTACAAAGCTCTCCGGGCTACAAAAGCTCTCCAGGCTACAAAGCATACCGTGTCATAAGAAGGACTCCGGGCTACAAAAGCTCTCCGGGCTACAAAGCACTCCGTGTCATAAAAAGAAAGACACTTCGAGCTACAAAGCTCTCCGGGCTACAAAGCACACCATGTTATAAGAAGGACTCTGGGCTACAAAGCTCTTCGGGCTACAAAGCACACTATGTCATAAGAAGGAAGACTCCGGGTTACAAAGCTCTCCGGGCTACAAAAGCTCTTCGGATTACAAAGCACACCATGTCATAGAAAGAAGGACTCTGGGCTACAAAAGCTCTCCGAGCTACAAAGCTCATTGTGTCATAAGAAGAAGGAGAGGAATGAGGTCTCATCATGTAACAAAGGGTTTTGACCGGGTTGAAAATGCATGATTTGAGGAAAACTAATGAACCTTTGTAGATAACATGGTTTAAGGTTGACCATGAACTTTTTGAAAAATTGTAGTTTAAAAAAAAAAAACTCATGGATATTTTAAAAGAGGGGTTTAAGGATGACCCACGAATCTTGTGGTTTAAGGATAACCCACGAACCTTGTGGTTTAAGGATAAACCCACGAACCATGTGGTTTAGACCAGAAAAAGAAAAAAAAAAGTCTCACCGTGTAAAAATGGGTTTTCACTGGATGTGATGGTCTCACTGTGTAAAAACGGGTTTTGACTTGATGTGATGGTCTTACCATATGAAAACGGGTTTTGACTTGATGTGATGGTCTCATCGTGTGAAAATGGGTTTTGACTTGATGTAATGGTCTCATCGTGTGAAAACGGGTTTTGACTTGGTGTGACAGTCTCACCGTGTACAAACGGGTTTCGACCGGATGATAGTCTCACAGTGTAAAAATGGGTTTCGATTGGTAGGAAAGTCTCACCGTGTACATATGGATTTCGACCGGATGATAGTTTTACAGTGTAAAAACGGGTTTCGACTGGGAGGAAGGTCTCATCGTGTACAAACGGGTTTCGATTAAATGATAGTCTCACCGTGTACAAACGGGTTTTGATCGGACGATAGTCTCACTATGTACAAACGAGTTTCGACCAGATGATAGTCTCACCGTGTAAAAATGGGTTTTGACTGAAAGGAAGGTCTCATCGTGTACCAATCCCGTGGTTTAAGGGTAAACTTACCAACCTTGTGGTTTAAGGATAGACTCACAAACCGTGTGGTTTAGGAAAGCCACCAACCCCGTGGTTTAAGGATAAACCCACCAACCGTATGGTTTAAGGATAGACCTACGAACCGTGTGGTTTAATGATAGACCCACGACCGTGTGGTTTAATGATAGATTCACGAACCGTGTAGTTTAGGAAATCCACCAACTCCGTGGTTTAAGGATAAACCCACCAACCGTGTGGTTTAAGGATAGACCCACAAACCGTGTGGTTTAGAAAAGCCACCAACCCCGTGGTTTAAGGATAGACCCATGAACCGTGTAGTTTAAGGATAGACCCACGAATTGTGTGGTTTAAAGATAGACCCACAAACCTTGTGGTTCAAGGATAAACCCACCAACCGTGTGGTTTAAGACAGACCATGAACCTTTGGAAATGGCATGGTTTAAGGCTAACCATGAACTTTTGGAGATGGCATGGTTTAAGGTTGACCATGAACCTTTTATTTTTAGGGAAGCACCCACTAATCCCTTGAAAGCTGCATGGCTTCACTGAGGAATCCTATAAAACTCAACTCGGGACAAATGTCATTAGGGACGTCGTATTAGAAATATTGCAGCATTAATTGAACAAGCTAATCAAGTTAAGTCTGACTGCTTTGGAAAAACATTTTATTTCAATCAGCATCATGTGGCGCAAAATTGTTATCTTGCTCGTAGATATATCATTGATCATCAAATTATCTAGGAGTCAAGTTTTTATCAAGACAGTCACAACTCGTGAAAAAGGTTCATTAAGCATGCCAAACTAGAGCTTCTTAGTTAGAAAGGGCTTCTTATGCACTTTCGATAAAATGACTGTTTGATCCCATCCATTCATGTGAGAGATAACTGGTTGCTGAGGGTATCTCACATAACCCAAATCAAAGGCTTTTAGAAACATTCGCGATGAGCACAATATGATCAGTCAAGAAGGTCTTTTGAAAGGACTGCAATATAGGCTCGTTTAGTGCTTACACAAAAGAATGATTACTTTGAGGCCAGTAAAGGAACATTTGTCGTTATGTTCATCGGGTTTACAAGTCGAGAACTTTGAAGATATGACAAGATAGAATTACCTCCACTCCTTCAAATGATAGCTTTCTTTGTGGCATTCTCATTTTCATTCAAACCATCCCAATCAGAAGAGACTTTGGAAGGGGGTTGTAATGTTGGTTTGGGAGAGGTTCGAAAGGCTTAAAATTTTCAATAGGGTTTTTAAGAGTCGATGATCATCATGGTATCGTGACCAGGTCATTCGACCTTTCGAAGGCATTTGGCTTTTGAAATGCTGCACATCTCGAAAGTCCCTCGACTAATCATTTCTACATGGGAGCTTTGCTCCTTTCTCTAATTTCCTTTGCCCTTTGTGATGATGATTTTTTCTTTTTTCACCGGCACTTGGATTTTGATAATTTTCTTTCACATAAGATACAACCTTTTGGCTCTTTTTCTTGACAGGCATTGGCCTTGCTTTTACCAAGCATACTGCTTTTTCATGCCCCCTAGTTTGTCAAACTTTTTGCTTTTTGAACTTTTGTAGCTTTTATGACTTTCAAGATGCTTTTCACATTTCCTTGTGATTGTCAATTATATTTGGTCAATTCTTATGCCTTGCCCCAGTGAAGGGAGATGATCACCGCTCGAGATTCAGAAATGAATAATCATGCCCAAATTGGTTATAACAATGGGTATCAGTGTTTGGGTAGAGAAGGAAATGCTCTTCTTCACCTTAAGATGAGTCAAGCTCTGATGAGAATTCCTCTGAAGCTATCACAAGAAGATTGATGTAAGTGAAAGTAATAGAATTTTTCTCAACCTTTCGTTTTACAACACGACCGTAACCTCCTATGTTGCCCCAATGTAGGGTCGTTCTTGATAGGGGTACTTTGAATGATCATCTTTTTTTTTTTAGCTTGAAGGGGTAACAAGAGATTAGTGCAATGCTTGGGGTTGATGAAGGAAACACCTTTATCATTTCGATCTTTGCGCTCAATGCGAATGAATCATTTGTCTTAAGAGAAGGTCTCTTTTCACTCAACTCTCAAAAGTGTTTGAAGGACGTGTTTGTAAATGAGCTTGCCTTTCTTCATCCTAAGCACTTCTTATTTGGCATGGTTGACATTTCCATTTCACTCTGTCGAGATCATTCGAGTATATCAATCTCCATGGGGAACTTTGATTCAAAATGAATAATCCACAAGACGAGAAAACAATTTTGAGATAGAAAGGATGCTCAAAAGGTTTGTAATTTTTTTTCTCAATTATTATTCTTTTTTTTTTGTCTCTAGGAAAGCCCAAAAGTTCTCTTTTGTAATGAAAATTCTCTTTCTTTCTCTTTTTTTTTTTTTACTTAAAAAAAACTGAGGAAAAGGGTACTTACGTGCAGCATGGCGACTCGATAATCCTATAAAGAATGTAAAAGAATATGTTAGTGCAAAGATCCTTAGGGATTGAAATGTTGGAAATGATACATTATTATCCTTCACTTGCTTTCATCCTTTTGGCGCTAACATCTCTTGGATTCACCTTCATAGATATCTGGTAACTCAACAATACCCCTCCCTTGCATTTGCCTTTTAAGTGTTTGATGTTTTCCTGATTCCTTGGTAGAAGGCGTCACTTCTGCGGTTAGGTGTAACCCTTTTTTTATATATTTTTTATCACCCTGTAAGAAAGGGAGATGAAATGAGTTATCTCTATTCTTAGTTAGGTTTAACTAAGGAATGATACTTCCTTCTTGATGAATTTGACAATGTTGTTCCAGCACACTTTGTTTGTGGGGAGATGAGAGATTTTTTCTTTCTAATCAAATGTTGCTCTGCCACTCTTTATTTGACAATCCTTTGTTATGTTCGAACCCGTTCTGTATCAAAGAAAAGGACATGTCATTTTTTATGCTGAAGAGAAATCAAGTTTAGGAACGAGATACATCCTTTTCAAAGTCAAGCGATCAACATCCCAATGTATCTCTCATGGAGGAAGGGATAATATTGCCCATTTGTTTCATCATTTGAATATTTCTTTGTTTAAGATGAACATGACTCAATAATGCTCCATCGCATTTGTTGGAACGTTACAAAACTTGGTACTCTTGATGTCTCCTAGACAATGAAAAGAAAATCAAGTTAGAAATGGTATCATAAATGAATAATTGAAATCAATACAATTTACTCTTCCTTCGAATTCGCCCTTTTAGATATTTGGCAACTCCTTTCATTTGTCTCAGCATACAAAGTGAACGAGATAGATGGGCTATTTTGGCACCTAAGGCATCTCCAAATAAAGAAACTTCCCTGAACGGAATTCCATTACATTCCGCCTCTATTAGAAGATTGGCGCCAATGAAGCATCGACGCAATCTTGCTCCTTGAGTTCCATGAGCCCCAAAAAAATGGCTACGTGAAGAGAGGGCATTAAACAAATTTTTCTTGAGATTCATTTTGGAAGGTAAATGTATAGGTTCACTTAAAACACTTCTGAATTTGCTCTTTTTGTGTGTGTGTGTTTTTTTTTTAAATGATGATTTCCGAATTCCATCATTAAAAAAGTGAGTCGTATGATTTACAAGAGAATCAATTGGATTTGCAAATCAAAACCCAAAATGGAAAACATGTTTCTTAACAAGAATAAAGACTGATAAAATACAAGAGACTCTTTTACAAATGAAAGTAAAAAAAACAACTCTTTTCCTCGCTCTAGAATTCACTTCCTTGAATGGTCACCATGAGAATGTCAAAGAGCATTGCACATAACCTGCAAAAAGACGACAATGTCAATATGTGAATAAGAGAAAATGATATTTTAATGACGTCGCTTCTTACAATAAAATCGAGGTGACGATACATGCCCCACAATCCTTACTACAAGACTTTAATATTTCGCCAAGATTTTATCATAAGAGAAGACATCATTAAAATTATCAATCCACGACCATCAATTGAATGTCCACTTTTATTCCAAAAGTTTCGTATGCAAAAGTGTCATTGATTTTTGAAAGATTGATTTGTGATTTTACTCCTAAAAAAATGAAGTGATTTCTATTTTGAGGAATTTGTACACAAAATGATTTGCATTATAGTCCCAAAATATGAGAATGAGAAAATTCGATAAAAAAACACAATTTCAATTTTCGTGCCCCAATATAAAATCACAACTTGAAAGTTTTTTTTTTTTTTCAAAATGATTTCGAGCCCATAACTAGAAATTTAAACAAAACCATGTGTTCAACAAGGCCAAATCAAAATGCTTAGAACTTGCATTCAAATGCTCACTTGTCAAAAGTGATTGCCAATTTTTCAATCATAAGCTTGCATCACCGAGGGCATTCGATTGATTTTCGCGAATTTCAAGACGAAAATGCAATACAAAATGAACAAATAAAAAGGAAAAGGACACTTACAATGGGTGCCAACCTTTGTCCTTTTTTTATTTTACATGGACATGTACATGAGATGTAATTCAATTTCTACTCTATATGGCTCAAAATGAAGCCATAGGATCACCGGACCGAACCAACAAGGTCGCGTCTGGGTCGAGTTACCCATGACTCTGGCTTTGTCAAAGAACCGACCCATGTCGCGCGGTTGCAGACCGAGGTGCTTACTTTCGACGTGAAGAAAGAAATCTCGAGGTTGAGATGGGCGACTCGTACTACGCGGTTGTAGTCGGAGTGGTATCCACCTGAACACTATGCTCTCGGGCGTCTTTTTCGCCAAGGTGATACACTGATCACAGAGCGAACGTAAACAATTCAATATGCTTTCGGGCGTCTTTTTCGCCAAGGTGATACACTGATCATAGAGCCAACATAAACAATTCAATATGCTCTCGGGCGTCTTTTTCGCCAAGGTGATACACTGATCACAGAGCCAACATAAACAATTCAATATGCTCTCGGGCGTCTTTTTCGCCAAGGTGATACACTGATCACAGAGCCAACATAAACAATTCAATATGATCAACCACTAAACCCACGTGCATTTTCCAGGTGATATTCCAATACCCAACGATTTCTCAATCAATTAATTAAATCAACTCAACAAAGCATTATAAATGCTAAATAACCCACTTGGCCAATTCAATCTCAATCAATTCCAATCAATTTAGGGTAAATCCCTAAAATATCACAATTTATTTAATTCCATACAACGTGGAGCTCAAATAAATAAACGGACTGCGCCATACGACGATCAGCACGAGATTTCGGTCGTCGGCCATCAAAATCTTAATTTCCGAAAAATAATTAATTATTAATTAATTTCGAAAATTAATTAATTAATATTAAAAATTCAATTTAGCTCAAATTACAGTCCGATTAAATAAATGGACTTCGCCACGGTCATTAGCATAATTTTCCGGTTCCAGGCCATCTCGTTGAATTTTCGGAAAATAAATAATTATTTAATTTAATTCTGAAAATTAATATTTAAATACTAAAAACATCCACTTAGGCCCGAAAAGCCTAATTGGAGCCCACTAAGGGTTGGGAAAAATCCCGAGGCACTTCCAATAATTAGTAGACCGCGTCTACTTGCTAATTACACATTCAATTTATCTAATTCACATCACAATTGGCTAATAATTGCTAATTAAATCTAATCTAACAACCTAAACATAATTAATTAAATCTAAACCAGCTTAAAGCATAATTAGCCACTAATCCTGGATTAGTGAGATTACTCACCAAATCGCACACAAATCGGATCAATCCGACGGCGGCGACGTGGGGAATGATTCTTCCCAAAGCGGCTCGCGGATCCGGGGCCGGGAAACGGCCCAAAAGCGGGCCTAAAGCCGCTGAAACCCACTCCGTGGGTTTGCTGGACAGAGCCGAACGGGGCTGCTCCGGCGGCTAGGGCGGCGAGGGGAGGCCGGCGGAGGGTGAGGGGGTCGCGGGGGTGGTCCGGCAAGGTTGGCGGTGGCCGGAGGTGGCCGGAGATGGGCTGGTTGGTGCTGGAACAGAGGCGAAACAGGGTTGGGCCGAGCTGGATCGCGCGGCCTGGGCATGCGTGGACAGCGGCGGGCGCACGGGCGTTGGCGGCGGTGCGGCGAGCGGCTGAAGGGCGAGCTGCAGCTTCTGGTTCGCTCGGCGTGAAGAAAAGAAGGAGAAGAAGAAAGAAGAAAAGGGGGTTCGGTCGAGCGTGCAGAGGAAGAAAGAGGAGAGAGGAGAGAGAAGAGAGAGAGAGAAAAGAGAGAGAAAAGATGAGCGGTGGGGGATTCGCACGGATGGGGGGAGAGGAGAGAGGAGAGAGAAAGAAAAGAGAGAAAAAGAAAGAAAAGAAAGAAAAGAAAAGAGAGGGGGAGAGAGAGGAAAAAAAGGAAAAAGAGAAAAATGAAATGCCTAATTTTTTTTTTTTCCTTTTCCTTTCAAATTTCTTTTCGGACTTCAAAATTTTCTTCCGATAATTTCTTTATTAAAATTTCGGACTCGTCAATAAATTGACGAGCGATGAGACAGATCCTAAAAATAAGAATGATGACGCGCTTAAAATTCGATTCCCGAAATCGAGTTCAATTTCGTGGTTAAAAATCGATCGAGGACGTGATTTTAGCTCAATCCAACCAATTAGGTAGCTTTTAGGGATTTTACGGCCGATACATCCCTTAACGGCTTCACCCAATAGGTTAGTTAACTCATGAGTGATCCGCTCAGAGAAAAAGGCCATAGGCACGCCGACGAAATGCCCATTTCACTTTATCGAAACGGGGTTGAATTTCAGGATGTCACAACTCTTCCCCTCTTATAAAAATTTCGTCCTCGAAATTTAAACCATTACACTTTGTTCAAAAAGGCGGGGGTACAACTGTCTCATCGATTCTTCAGTCTCCCAAGTCGCTCCTTCAATACCGTGGTGTTGCCAGACCACTTTGACCAATGGGATGGTCTTTGTACGCAGAACTTGCTCTTTACGATCGACAATCTGAACCGGGCTTTCAACGTATGACACACGGTCATCCACGTCTAATTCCTCGAAATTGAGCACGTGGGTCGGGTCAGGCTCGTACTTCCTTAACATCGACACGTGAAAGACGTCATGCACTTGCGCCAATCTTGGCGGCAACGCAAGACGATACGCTAGGTTCCCGATTCTTTCAAGAATTTCAAACGGGCCTACGTACCTCGGACCAGCTTTGCCTTTTTTACCAAAGCGCGAAGTTCCCCTCATTGGTGACACTTTCAGAAAAACGTGATCACCAACTTGGAATTCCAAAGACCTTCGACGCTTATCTGCATAACTCTTCTGCTTGCTCTGCGCTGTCTTCAATTTGTCTCTGATCACTGCCACGGCATCTACCGATTGCTGAATCAACTCTGGGCCTGTTATCTTCCTTTCTCCAACTTCATCCCAACACACTGGAGTTCTGCATGCTCTGCCATACAACGCTTCAAATGGAGCCATCTAGATGCTCTGCTGATAACTGTTGTTGTAGGCGAATTCCACCAGATGAAGCTGATCCTCCCAGCTTCCTTTGAAGTCTATTACACATGCTCTCAACATATCTTCAAGAGTCTGAATCGTCCTTTCAGACTGGCCATCCGTCTGAGGATGATATGCCGTACTATACTGAAGCTTTGTACCTAAAGCACTCTGCAAGCTCTTCCAAAAAGCCGCAGTAAATCTCGGGTCTCTATCAGATGTTATCGTAACTGGCACTCCATGCATACGAACTACTTGACACACATACAAGTCTGCGTGTCTATCCAGACTCAGGTCCTTTCGAACTACAATGAAGTGAGCCGACTTTGTCAGCCTGTCGACTACTACCCAAATCGAATCATTTCCCCTTTGACTCCTTGGTAGTCCAGTCACGAAGTCCATCGTGATATGCTCCCATTTCCACTCTGGGATCGCGAGAGGTTGCAGAAATCCTCCCGGCCTGCAATGCTGAGCTTTTACTTGCTGACAAGTCAAACACTTGGCCACATGCTTGGCGATGTCCGCCTTCATACCTGACCACCAGTAGTGTTGACGCAAATTCTGATACATCTTAGTGCTTCCAGGATGAACGCTATAATTGCTACGATGTGCTTCAGATAAGATTTCTTCTCTAAGCTCTACATCGCTAAGTACAACCAAACGTCCACGAAACCTCAGTACCCCATCATTAGAAACTTGAAAATTAGCCTTTCTTTTATCGGTATCCTCTTGAAGAATTTTCTGTACGTCTGGATCTGTCGGTTGAAGTTGCTTGATTCTAACCTGGACATTCGGCTCAATTCTGAGGGTGGCCATAAAACTTGAAAAGTGGCCTACCTCAAATTTGAATTCCGAATCTCGAGCTCTCTCGATTAAGTTCCATTCCTTAACCAAGATTCGTGCCACTGAAGACTTCCGACTCAATGCATCGGCAACCTTGTTCGCCTTTCCGGGGTGATATAAAATATCACAGTCGTAGTCTTTCAGCAATTCCATCCATCGCCGTTGTCTCATATTCAACTCCTTTTGAGAGAACAAATACTTGAGACTCTGATGGTCCGTGAAGATTTGAAACTTTTCTCCACACAAGTAATGCCTCCAAATCTTCAACGCGAATATGATGGCTGCGAGTTCTAAGTCATGCGTCGGGTAATTCAATTCATGCGGTCTCAACTACCGGGAAGCGTATGCAACAACTCTGCCATGTTGCATCAACACGCAACCCAATCCCCTGAATGACGCATCACTATAGATCTCGAATCCTCCAGGACCAGATGGAATTGTCAGCACAGGTGCGGTAGTAAGCTTTTCCTTCAGCTCTTGGAAACTACACTCGCACTTATCTGTCCATATGAACTTTTCATTTTTCTTTGTGAGCTTTGTCAAAGGCGACGCTAATGCTGAGAAACCTTCCACAAACCGTCTGTAATAACCTGCTAACCCCAGAAAACTTATGATCTCTGTCACTGAAGTCGGTCTCGGCCACTTGATCACGGCTTCTATCTTGCTCGGGTCGACGGAGATTCCTTCTCCGGAAATTACATGACCTAAGAACGCAACACGAGTCAACCAAAACTCGCATTTGCTAAACTTAGCATATAGCTGATGTGTTCTTAAGGTCTGAAGCACTAATCTCAGATGATTCTCGTGCTCTTCATTACTTCTCGAATAGACCAAGATATCATCTATGAACACGATTACAAACTGATCTAGATATTCCTTGAACACTCTGTTCATCAGATCCATAAAGGCAGCTGGAGCATTCGTTAATCCAAACGGCATCACTGTGAACTCGTAATGCCCGTACCGGGTACGAAATGCTGACTTAGGAATATCCTCTTTCCGAATCCTCAGCTGATGGTATCCTGTCCTCAAGTCGATCTTCGAGAATAGTGATGCTCCTTGCAGTTGATCAAACAAGTCATCTATCCTCGGCAATGGATACTTGTTCTTGATCGTTACCTGATTAAGTTGCCGATAGTCGATGCACAAACGCAACGAACCATCATTCTTCTTAACAAACAGAACTGGTGCTCCCCAAGGCGATGCACTAGGACGGATAAATCCTTTATCCAGTAACTCTTGCATCTGCACCTTCAGTTCCTTCAACTCAGATAACGCCATTTAATAAGGTGCCTTTGAGATCGGTTCTGTCCCTGGTGCTAGCTCAATTACAAATTCAATCTCTCTTTCTGGGGGTAACCCTAGCAATTCTTTTGGAAAAACATCTGGAAACTCCTGTACCACTGCAATATCTGCCATTTTCAACTCCTCAATCGTTGTATCCACGGCAGTTGCTAAGTAGCCTCTGCAACCCTCGTCTAACAAACAAGTTGCATCCGGCGACGAGATTAAGGAAATCGAAGGTCCTCCTCGATTCCCGACAAACTCAAAGCTCTTACCCCCTAACGGGTCAAACTGAATCGCCTTGCGATAGCAGTCCATTTTAGCTCGTTGATTGGTGAGCCAGTCCATGCCAATTATCAAATCAAAATCATACATGGCTAGGACTAACAAATCAATTTTCCCCACTCGCTCACCAATCTCTAACTTGCACCCCGAACATCCCAAAGCAGCAATAACTTTATCTTTCAAGGGTGTAGATATGCAAATTGCCGATTCCAACAATACAGGATTCAATCCTAGCATCCTAAAATATTGCTCGGCAATAAAGGAATGGGTTGCTCCCGAATCAAACAAAGCATAAGCAGGTTGGTCGTTGAGCGAGACCGTACCTGTAATCACGCCAGGCGCAGCTTCTGCCTGACCTTGGGTAATCGCGTACACAGTGCCTTGAGCCGGAGGTCTCTGCTGTCCTCCTTGCGGTGCATTCTAAGGGGCATACCCTCCTATTTGTCTCATCGGTGGCGGCGGCGGCGGCAACAGAGGTTGTCCTCTTTGCTTCTTAGGACAAAATCTGGCCATGTGGCCCTGTTGGCCACATTCAAAACAGGCACCCGTCCTAACTGGGCACGGTGCTGTCCCATGTCTTCTCCCACACAAGCGACATGCATCATTCTTAATAGGTCCTGACCTGTTAAATCCACTCTTCTTGCTAGGCGGGCTTTGGAATCTATTTCCAAACATCGGCCTCTTTCCTTGGCGGATGTTGTCTCTGTGAGAGCTAAACCTCGATCCAGATGAGGCAGCTTTATCGTTATGATCTTTCTCAATCTTCTGAGCTCTCCGGTATATGTCATTATAAGTCTTTAGATCCATAAGGACTAAGGCACTCCTCAAATCCTGTCTGAATCCCTCTCTGAATCTCCTTGCTCGATTCACAGGGTTCTCGATTAACTCAGGGGCATATCGCGAAAGTTCAGCGAACTTCGCCTCATACTCATCAACAGATAAGGAACCCTGGCGAAGACGTTGAAATTCAGCCATCTTCACCTCTCTGGCAGTCTCAGAGAAAAACTTGTCATTGAAGGCTTCACGGAAGGTCTTCCAATCCTGAACAGCACCTTCCAGAAAGATCATTTCTCGAGTAGTCATCCACCAAGTGTCAGCAACTCCCTCCAGCTGGTAAGTTGCTAACATTACTTTCTCAGTCTCGTTGCACATCAGCAGTGCAAACACTTTCTCAAGCTTCTGAATCCATGAAGAAGCAGCTTCGGGGTCTCCAGACCCGGTAAACAACGGCGGATTTAACCTTAGGAAATGCTCCACCAACTTATGGATTGGTCTTGCCGCGACCACTATCTCCGGTGGGTTCTCAACATTCATAGTGGCTGGAGCAACGGGAGTTCAACTACGGGCGCGGAAGAAAAGCGGCCAGTAGGGGCAACTCCGGTAGCGGCGGTAGCGGCGTTAGCGGCCCCTGGCCTCGAGCAAATGCGGCTTCAACAAAGCGGCTTGCTGATCCATTCTATTACCCATTGCTTCCAAAACACGCAAGATCCCATCCACCCCGGGATCATTAGGGGCTGCTACCCGACATCTACGACAGTGGATTCACTCCACTCGCGCTAGCCCGTGGCCGGGCGCTCGACCACGTCCGCCTCGGGTTCCGACACGAGTCGGAGCTCTACCCCGAATAACGGCCCTACTGGTCCTTTTTGCAGGAGTTCTCGGCTCCTGATCGCTCATGGTGTAGCTTTACTCAACTAACACCTGTTTCCAATTCAACACCGAATTAGAAACAGAGCGATCCAAACAACCAACAATTTTAGCACTCAGCTAACACAGACATGCACCAGCATAAATTTAAAGGCCATCCTACTAACTATCCCATGGTCAACGCTCCTTATCACTCCAATCTTCAACTTCGCTCTCGATACCACTTAAACAGATGTCACGCCCGATCCTCGTGCACGCACACATCCGTCTCACTTGGTCGATTTTATAATGCGGTATCCCGGGACAATGTATCGCCGACCCTTTCATTTTTAAGCACATGCGGAAGTAGTTAAAATCCCCGAGACAATAAAACGATGGGATAGAAAAGCGGGGCCATATTTTTCATACTGAAATTTATAACCAAACTTTTATACAAACTACAAACCCTTTCAAAACTATTCACATCAAAAAGGAGATCTCAAAAGAAGACAAACTTAAACAAACCGGGCCGTACTCAAGGCCTCTCTCAAAATTGTCTTCTTCTCCAAAAATCCTTTTCTTCAGATCTCACCTCCGAGTTCTCCTTCTCGGATTCCTCCTCCTCAGCTTTTCAGCGGGGTCCTGAAATGGTTTTCCCCAAATTGGGATGAGACTACGTCTCAGCGAGTTCTACCCCACTAAACCTGATTAGCAAACTATTATACTAAAGGCTGCCTAAACACGCACAGGGCAGAGGACTTACCTTGGCCTCAGATCCCACCTGCAAGCCAGTACAATTCACAATAAATGACCATTCACTTCAAACACATCGAACCAATCGATTACATGTCATACAAATCAATCCTTACTGTGGGATATTTAAAAGCTAGGCCACGTGCATTCTCCAGGACGACCTTCCAAGTCTCCGAGTTCACGTGCCTCGAACCTTGGGCCCATGTGCATTCTCTCAGGCGACCTTTTCGCCAAAGTGATGCATCAAGTCACCGAGCCCACGTGCCCTTTTTACGATGCCTGCACTTAGTCACAGAGCTCCATCAATGCTCTCGGGCGTCGATTCGCCAAGGTGACGCATACGGTGAACACTTTACTATGCTCTCGGCGTCTTTTTCGCCAAGGTGATACACTGATCACAGAGCCAACGTAAACAATTCAATATGCTCTCGGGCGTCTTTTTCACCAAGGTGATACACTGATCACAGAGCCAACATAAACAATTCAATATGCTCTCGGGCGTCTTTTTCACCAAGGTGATACACGATCACGAGCCAACATAAACAATTCAATATGCTCTCGGCGTCTTTTTTCGCCAAGGTGATACACTGATCACAGAGCCAACATAAACAATTCAATATGATCAACCACTAAACCCACATGCATTTTCCAGGTGATATTCCAATACCCAACGATTTCTCAATCAATTAATTAAATCAACTCAACAAAGCATTTTAAATGCTAAATAACCCACTTGGCCAATTCAATCTCAATCAATTCCAATCAATTTAGGGTAAATCCCTAAAATATCACAATTTATTTAATTCCATACAACGTGGAGCTCAAATAAATAAACGGACTGCGCCATGACGATCAGCACGAGATTTCCGTCGTCGACCATCAAAATCTTAATTTCCGAAAAATAATTAATTATTAATTAATTTCGAAAATTAATTAATTAATATTAAAAATTCAATTTAGCTCAAATTACAGCCCGATTAAATAAACGGACTTCGCCACGGTCATCAGCATAATTTTCCGGTTCCAGGCTATCTCAGTTGAATTTTCGGAAAATAAATAATTATTTAATTTAATTCCGAAAATTAATATTTAAATACTAAAAAAATCCACTTAGGCCCGAAAAGCCTAATTGGAGCCCACTAAGGGTCGGGAAAAATCCCGAGGCACTTCCAATAATTAGTAGACCGCGTCTACTTGCTAATTACACATTCAATTTATCTAATTCACAATTCATGGGGAAGTGAGCTCATAAACCCATATCCTTAAAATCCACACAAATACCCATTCAAGTTGGAGATTATTTTAATATTTCTACACAAGCTCTTGGAGAAAATATTACATCGGCTGGTCTGCATGTCATACTGAGATGGGATCCTTCAGCAATCGACACGTGATGTGGTTGGTAATATATATATATATATATATATATATTTTTTTTTTTTTCACGTAAAAGACAGATAGATTAAATAAATTTGCGCATTATCTGCAACCACCCATAATTCACTGATCTTTCTTTGAGTAAAGAAATCTGCGCAACAATGATGTATGGGATTTTCTCTCTCTGCCCTCATCATGCATGCGAAACCCCCACCCCCGCGCTCACACGGACCCCGCACCACACCACACCAAAAGCGAAGATAATCTGCCCATCTTCCTCCCTGTATCATGATCTTCCTTTGAGAAACTCTCTCTCTCTGTTTCTTTCTAAGCGAAAGCCAAGAAACAAGGGATGACTCTCATGGCGGTCGAAGCTCCGTGCGTCGATCCTTTTCACACCTAGACTCGCGAAGATATCTGTTTAATTTGAATATCATCAGTTATTTGAGGAAGATGAACAGTAGAGAGAATGGGAGGGACTTCTTCATCAGACCTTGCTTTGAGTGGAGAAAAATATTTAGTTCGTATAACAAATTTTAGGTTATTGATAGAATAACAACGAGTCATAAATTATTTTAAGAAGCGGGGTTCATAAAAATTTCTAATTATTTATTTATTTATTTAAAATAGGCTGTTATTGAGGACATCCTTGTTCCGGCACCATGATATCCGGAGGGCCCATGCAATAATATCTCCTAGGTCTAGTGCTTTCCACGCTTTCTCTGCTGCCCAAGGACAAGATATTTTTAGGAATCTTTTGGACGTTTCTTTGCTTGTTTCTCACGTCCACCAGAGTAGTCTAGATTGAACAAGGATTTCTAGATTTCTATGTCAAGAATGAATCACTAATTTTCTACAGAAGCCTATTACTAGAGCTTTGTTTTCCCTCAGGCATATCTCTGGTCATTTCTAATTCCTTTTTGTTCTGGCTTTGCATACGAAAAGGGATGGCAAACTCTGCCTTCAAAAAACTCGAGGGGAAAGTAGCCATTGTAACCGGCGGTGCAAGCGGATCGGCGAGGAAACGGCTCGCCGTTTCTCCAGTCACGGTGCAAAAGTCGTGATTGCTGACATTCAGGATGGAAAGGGCCGAGATCTTGTAGAATCAATCGGCTCCTGCTGCTGCACCTACATTCACTGCGATGTTGCGGATGAGCAACAGGTGATATCCTTAGTACACTCGATCCGTCAACTGTATGGTAAGCTTGACATCATGTTCAGCAACGCCGGAGTATTCAGTTCTGTTGAGCAGGACATTCTTGATTTCGACATGTCGGCTTGCGAGCGCCTCTTCGCCGTAAATGTCAAAGGCATGGCCTCGTGTGTGAAGCACGGCGCCTGCGCAATGGTGGATAAGGGCATAAAGGGAAGCATAATTTGCACGGCAAGCATGTTTGCGACCGTAGGGAGTGACAAGTACATAGACTATACCATGTCTAAGCATGCGGTGCTGGGCTTGGTGAGGTCGGCAAGCAAGCAACTTGGAGCATACGGTTTACGTGTGAACTGCGTGTCGCCAGGAGGAGTCGCGACACCAATGCCCTGCAATACTTTTGGCCGGAGCGAAGAGGAAATCGAGAGAATGTTCGAGCCGAGCTCGAGCTTAAAAGGGGTTTTGAAGGTGAAGCACGTGGCTGATGCTGTGGTGTTCCTAGCTTCGGAAGATTCCGAATTCGTGAATGGCCATAACCTGGCCGTCGATGGAGGGCTTAACATGCTTCAATTGACTCCTCCAGCAGAATAGGTTTCAAGTTTCCATGTATGCCATATTTTCCGCTTCGGCACAAAGAAATATCATCGTAACTTGAGAATGTTTCTCGTGATAGGCGCTTCTAGCTGAGCTTTCTCGCGACGAACGGTCATGGCTCTGTAAATATTGGACATAAATCGCTCTTCATCGATCGCAAAACTAAACCAAGAAGTTCATGTTAACCAACTGCTGCACAATTTCTGCGCACAGGAGAGCAATATCAATTGGAGGATTTTGATACGGCATAGAATGTTTGTCGAAACATCAGGTGGATCAACACCAGCCAAAATCTCCTCTGTGGAGGGTTTCGCGTATCGTAAACCATAAATTTTTAAAGGGATGGAATGATTTATTATTTGTTTACTTTGATAAAAACCAAACTGTTTGTTTCTTTTTTTTTGTGAAAGGTAAGAATATATTGAGCTTTAACCAAAAATACAAAAGATCCGACACCACAAACTTGCACTCAACAAGACAACAAGTCAGGATGAGTGGAAGGGAGCCGAATGCAAAAAAGGACCGCAAGAGCGAGCCTAAGTAAGCAAGATAGCCACATAAGGCAAAAGGCAACAGAAGGCCACGAAAGGCCAAAAGAACCACAATCTACGCATACATCCAGTAGCGACAAAAGTGAAGAAGCATCAAGGAAACAGCCGTGTAGATGAAGAGTATCCAGACAGCAAACAACAGGCTAGGGCCCTGCAGAAGTAGAATAGTCCCTAGCTGAAAAAATGATTGGATCAATACCCCAGCTACGCTGTAGCCTCCGATTTCTATATCTATCATCCACATTCCTGTAGGTGGTGGCTTTGTCACTGACGACCTTGATGAGTTGATTCTTCACCTCTCGGACGGATAAGCTTTGCTCTCGAAATAGGATGCTATTTATGTGCTTCCATATGTAGTAACAAAGAGCACCAAAAGAGAAGCGAGCAATGCACTTATAAAAGTCTTTACCCATAAGGAAAGTGGCGGCCCAATTGAGATTCTCGACCCATGAATTGTTTTGCCACGGAAGATTGCACCTGGAGGCCCAAAAGAAGGCGATGCTAGCGGAGATGCGGCAGCCAAAAAATAGGTGGTCTATAGAATCCGGTACCTCATTGCAGAATGGACACAAGGCACTATCTATCCTACCATAAGATAATAATAGAGCTTGGATAGGAAGCCTGCGTTTGGCAATAAGCCAAAGGTTAAATTGGTACCTTGAAGTGATGGAGTTGTTCCAAATGAATGTGTGCCAGGAGACCCGAGTCTTCCTCCTCCTAATCAAATTCCACGCCGAAGCCACCGTAAAGAGATGGGAGGTATTTCCCTTCCAGCCGAAACGATCAGAAGAGTGGGAGAGGGTGGGAAGGGGATCCGCCCAAGAGTCCAAGACCCCCTTAATCATAGCTCCACAATTAGTGAATAGGTCCACCACTGTCGCCTGCCTAGGAAGGCCGGATGCATATATGGCCGAGTTTGAAAAGTACAAGTTCAAAGGGCCCTTGGGGTGCCAGTTATCAAACCAGAGAGATACCGAGCAACCATTCCCAATTCTCCAATAGAAAGAGCTTCGACACTCAGTCCTGAGTTGGAGGATCTTCTTCCAGGCCCACGAACAGCAGGTTGGCTTTTTGGCCACCCAGAAATTCACCCTTCTTAAGAAGGTCGAGTGAATCCATTTGCACCATAAAGATTCCTTATCGGCAAACAGAATCCAGATATATTTTAACATGGCAGCCTTGTTATACTCCCGAAGCCTTCGGATCCCAAGGCCCCCCTCGTCTTTTGGGCAACAAATATCCTCCCAGGAGACCTTTACACCCCCTCTTCCCAACTTCGGGCCTTTCCATAGGAATTGTCTAAGTATTCGTTCAATTTGATCCAAGATAGCTGCAGGTAAGATAAAAACACTAGCCCAGTATGCTTGGATGGCATGAAGGACTGACCTGATCAATTGTAGCCGACCAGCGAAGGAGAGGAAGCGATGGGTCCAAGATTGAATCCTCGCAGTGATACGGTTGACTAGCATGCAGCAATCTGCCTTGCTGATTCGGGAAGTGATAATGGGAACCCCGAGATAGCGAGCCGGTAGGCTTCCTTCTAGGAAACCAAGGGTAAGAAGGATTTGGTTTCTTAAAGAAGGTGAACCTCTTGCAAGGTAGACTTCGCTCTTATTTGTGTTTGGAACCAATCCAGACCAATCAGAAAATATTTGGAGACCTTCCTTGAATAGTTTCACTGAAGGCAAGTCGGCTTCACAGAACAAGAAGACGTCATCCGCAAAGAATAAGTGTGTAAGGTTAGTCGATTTGCATCTCCAGTAATATTTGAACCCCGACATCGAAGAGCGAGTGGTGAGAATACCTGATAGTACCTCCATGACCAATGTAAATAGGTAGGGAGATAGAGGGTCTCCCTGACGAAGCCCACGGCCATTGGCAAAAAACCCATGTAACTCCCCATTCAAGGCAATGGAAAATTTAGGGGTCCTCACACACGTCATGATGAGCCGGGTCAAGTGATCAGGAAATTCGAAGGCCTGAAGGACAATCTCAATGAAGTCCCAGTCGACTGTGTCATAGGCTTTTCTGAAGTCTACCTTGATTGCACATTTAGGTAAGTAAGGTTGAATGTGAAAGCCAGAAAAGAGTTTCTGAGCCAGTAGGATATTATCCCTGATTCACCGGCCTTTAACAAATGCGCTCTGGGAAGGGCCGATGACATTTTGTAGGATTGCAGCAACTCGATTGGCCATGACTTTAGTGATGCATTTGTAGATGGTATTACAACAGGCGATTGGCCTGTAATCATCCACAGTAGTCGCATTCGGGGTTTTTAGTACAAGGACCAATATGCTGTTATTAATCTTCTTTAAGAGCCTACCCGAAATGAAGAACTCCTTCACTGCCGATATAACCAATTGACCCATCGTCTCTCAGTTATGATAAAAACCAAACTGTTACTAAGCACATCCTAATATTTTCTCGAATCGATGTTCCGGCACCGTGATACCTGGAGGGCCCGTGCTATAATTTCTCCTAGGTCTAGTGCTCTCCACACTTTCACTGCTGCCGAAGGACAAGACATTGGGATGTACGGAATTTTCTGTCTCTACACGCCATCATGATTCATGTAAGCGAAGTCCCCTTCACACACGCACACTCACGCCGGATCCCGCACCGCACTACACCACGCCAAAAGCGAAGATAATCTGCCACCGTCCTCCCTGTTTCATGATCTTCCTCTGAGATTCTCTGTTTCTCTCTAGGCGAAAAGCCAAGAAACAAGAGACAACTCTCATGGCGGTCGAAGCTCCGTGTGTCGATCCTTTTCACACACAGATCGCGAACAGGTACTCGTCAATGGACATTCATGGATGTCTTTTTAATTTGAATATCATTGGTTATTGGGGAAAGCTAAACAGTGGAGAGAATGAGAGAGGGATTCTCCACTGCGCTCGGCCGCGTGGTCGAGTGTCTATTGCTGAGTGGAGAAAAGAACTTTACTAACATGATGATTTCTATAAGAATAATAGCATATTCAAGCCACAAATTATTAAAAAAATGAACACCACAATGATATTTAATTATTTTTTAACATAAAACAAATTATTATTTTCATAATGAATTAAGAGTACTCACATCTCTTGAAAGAAAAAAATTTGGTATTGAGCGATGTCACGTCATTTTTACATCAATCCACTTCGTAAGCAACACGTGTTATATTTAGCCTCATCCGTACTTTTCTCACCATGTCTATCTCCTCTCTTTTTCTTCATTCAATATGTCATGAGAAGGTCACGCTGGCAAGCAACGAATCTCTCTCTCTCTCGTCCATGTTGCTTCGACTTCACTCCACCGAGCGAAATTCCCTCATGATGGTTTTCTTATAACTTCGGCCTCCGTCATCCTTACTCTCCGACGACCCGTCCATATTTGACTATCGTCTCCATCCGGTTAGGTTTTTGCTTTCCTCCAGTCTTTCCATTTGCTGGAGGTCTCGATATCTTATTCTCACTACGCAATTTTGATTTCTAGTTTTGCTCTATCCGCGATTATCAACAAGCTTTAGGGTTTTGCCCTAGGGGGCTTCCATGGTGGAAACCATGGCCAAGCTCTTGCTCTCGCTCTCTCATCCTTAGGGAGAAAATATTGCACAGAATGAGAGAGAGAAAGAGGACGTAGACATGTTGAGGCGTTTCATCTCTAGCGGGTGCGGTCAATTATGGCACTTGTCGCGAGCGAATTTCGTCAAAATGACTTGTCACTATTAGGATATCTAATATTTTTTTGAACGGACCGGCGTCAATAATGACGTGGAGGCCCCGGTCTATGCAATAATTTCTCCCAGGTTTAGTGCCCTCCACACACTTTCGCTACTGCCCAAGGATAAGATATTTTTAAGGAATCTTATGGACTTTTCTTTGCTTGTTTCTGACGTCCACTAGAGTAGTCTAGATTGAACTAGGATCACCAATTTTCTACAGTAGCCTATTACCAGAGTTTTGTTTTCCCTCAGGCATATCGCTGATAATTTTTTGGTTCTCGCTTTGCATACGAAAAGGGATGACGAACTCCTCCTTGAAAAAACTCGAGGGGAAAGTAGCCATCATAACCGGCGGTGCAAGCGGCATCGGCGAGGAAACGGCTCGCCGTTTCTCCAGTCACGGTGCAAAAGTCGTGATTGCTGACATCCAGGATGAAAAGGGCCGAGACCTCGTAGAATCAATCGGCTCCCACTGCTGCACCTACATTCACTGCGATGTTGCGGATGAGCAACAGGTGATATCCTTAGTACACTCGACCCTTCAACTGTATGGTAAGCTTGATATCATGTTCAGCAACGCTGGAGTGACCAGTTCTGTTGAACAAGACATTCTTGATTTCGACGTGTCGGCTTGCGAGAGCCTCTTCGCTGTAAATGTCAAAGGTATGGCCTCGTGTGTGAAGCACAGCGCCCGCGCAATGGTGGATAAGGACATGAAGGGAAGCATAATTTGCACGGCGAGCATTTTTGCGACTATCGGGACCGACAAGTACATAGACTATACTATGTCTAAGCATGCGGTGCTGGGCTTGATGAGGTCAGCTAGCAAGCAACTCGGAGCACATGGGATACGCGTGAACTGTGTGTCGCCAGGAGCAGTCGCGACACCAATGCCCTGCAACACCTTCGGCCGGAATGAAGAGGAGATCGAGAGACTCTTCGAGTCGAGCTCGAGCTTAAAAGGGGTTTTGAAAGTGAAGCACGTGGCTGATGCTGTGGTGTTCCTAGCTTCGGAAGATTCCGAATTCGTGAACGGCCACGACCTGGTCGTCGATGGAGGGCTTAACACGCTTCAGTTGACTCCTCCAGCAGAATAGGCTTCACGTTTCCATGTATGCCATATTTTCCGCTTCGGCACAAAGAAATATCATTGTAACTTGAAGAATGTTTCTCGTGATGGAATGTTACCAGCGCTTCTAGCTGAGCTTTCTCGCGTTGAACGGTCATGGCTCTGTAAAAATTGGACATAACTTGCTCTTCTTCGTTAATCGCAAAACTAAACCAAGAAGTTCATGTTAACCTATTGCTGCACCATTTCTGTGCACAAGAGAGTCATGTCAGTAGGAGGATTTTGATACGGCATAGAATGTTTGTTCAAACATCAGGAAGATCGACCCCAGTCAGAATCTACTCCAGATATAGTACTTGTTAAAGTAATTCGATCCAATTTTTATAGTAGTCTAACATGCACAGGATACATCTAGAGGAAAAAATTTCCGGGAATAGTTTTGAAGTCTCTAGTACTGTGTGGAAAAGGATGGAAACGAAAGAATAATCTCTCTCCCATGCAGAGATATTTGGTGCAGCGGGGCAATGATGTCAGCCTATAGATAAGGCCCGCCGGTTTGGTGGATATCCAATCCTACTGGAAGCAGACGAAAAACTTAGCTTTCCCCTTGCTTTCGTGATATGCACTAAATAATTAAAGCTTTTATCTTTTGTTTCCTTGTGCGCCCTTGCCGTGATAGGCTACTCTCATTTGTTAATAATTTATGTTTCCTTGCCCAGTCCCTTCCCTGACACGTCTAAAAGCACTAGCATATAAACCAGAAACCAGAGGCGATACCAGAGTTAGGCACTGTTGACACCTTAATTTTATTTAGTTTTATTTTACTAATTAAATTTTTATTTTATTTCGGATAAAAAGATAAAACAACAAAAAAAAAAACAGAGCAAAAAAAAAAAAAAAAAAAACACCAGCCCCCCTTTTTTTCTCCATGTGGGCTCGCGCGACTTGGCCCCACCCCCCTTTTCCCTTCCTTCTTCTTCCTCCTGCCTTCTTCTTCCTCGCTCCTTCTTTCTCCGCCTCTGTAGTTGACGCGCGGTGGCCGGCGACGCGCGCGAAGGATGGCCTACGGCCAAGGGGAGTAGGCCGATGTTGGCCGGAGGGGATAAGATTGCAGGCGCCATTAATGTTGAGCGAGCTTCGTTGGAAAGCTCGATGGGACATCGGTTCAGCCGAGCGGAACCGAATGCCGGTGGCCGAGGCCCTTCGTCGACCAGATTTCCTTCGCCTATAAATAGGTGGCTGCAAACATCGTCGGAGGTGGTGGCAAGCTCGGAGATCCTTCACTGAGAGACATCGGGAAGGGTTGAAGGGCGAGCATAGGAGAGAACTCGAGTCGCGAGCTTAGCCCACCTTCAACCGAGAGACTTCGGGGAAGGCTGGCTCCAAGCGACTCCGAGAAGGTCAGATCCGGTCGGTGGAGGCTCGGATTTGGCCTGAGTGAGACAAGATCGAGGCCGAGGAAGGTCCGGCCGAGATCTACGCCACAGATCTGGAGTTCTTACTACTGTTGTTCCCCCCCGAAGCGGTTGCTGTGACCGATCCACTGACGCCACACCGGATTCGAGAATCAAGAAGCCGCCGCCGCTGCCCTATCGTTGTCACCACCACCATTCACCGCCACCAGGTATCTGCCACCTCCGGTTGCGTAGTCATTGTCGCCCCCCCTCTCTCGAAACCCCTCCATCTCTAGATTTCGACCTCAGTAAATCAAGGTCTTTGTTGCTTCTCCTACTGCTGCGCCACGAGCCCCGTCGCCGATCCAGTTGAGTGGCCAGCCGCTGTCTTCACCGTCGCTGTAGCCGCCGTAGCCGTTGTTGCCACCGTCGCCGCCGTCGCCGCCGCGCACCTCAGCCTTTCCCCCTCGGCGCCGTGGATTCGCAAACCCTAGTGTTTGCGATTTTCCGGGTCGTCGAGTCGGATCCGGGTCTCGGAACCGGGTAGGGTTTCGTGAGATTCAGGGGTGGCGGGAGTCGGGTCGCGATTCGGGTAGGGTTTGCGGGAGTCAGGTCACGGAGCAAGCTATCGGGCCAAGTTGTCGGGTCGGGTCGAGTGTCCCTAAACACTCGGCCACGACGTCGTTTCAGTAAGTAAAAAAAAAGAAGAAAGGAAAGACAAAAAAATCCGAGTCGGGCCTGCGTTTCGGGCCCGTCCTCGTTCGGATTGCTGGCCCGGGTCAAACCCAACCCGCGGATTCGACCCGGGTCAGTTTTTATATTATTTTAATATAAAATAATGTTTTAAATAAATAAATAAATAATAAATATTTTATTTCAAAAAATCAAAAAAATGTTTTAATTTCTAAAAAATCGAAAAATATTTTAAAAAATGTTGAAAAAATGTTTTATTTTCTAAAAAGAATCGAAAAAAATCAAAAATAATTTATTTTCCAAAAATATTTTGAAAAATATTAAACAAATATTTTATTTTCGAAAAATAAAAAAATAAAAAATATTCCATATTTTCCAAAAAATGCCAAAAATCCAAAAAAAAAAAAAAAAAAGCTCAAAATTCATGAAAAAGCCAAAAAATTTAGAAAAAAAAAAAGCCAAAAGACTTGTATTTTTCCAAAAATACCAAAAAAGGTAAAAAAAAATCCCTTTCATGTAAAAAAAATAGAAAAAGACCCAAAAAAATGTTTTTTCATCCAAAATGCGTGGAAAATCCCTCGAGCATCCAAAAAGTCTCAAGGTTTAAACAAGATTAAGTACCGAAAGGGCATTAGTGATTAACTAGTGTAATCAAGTCCCCGATCCTAATTTCTTTGATTGCGCAGGAGTGAGTATTTCTCCCAATACTTCGCTTGGGTTTCTAATCAACCCACCCCAAATCGATTAGTGGCGACTCCATTTTAAAAATTGATTTACAGGTTAAAAAACTCAGACTATTAAAATCGTGAATTGGTGGGCTTGGGAGAGTTCGGGCATAACTAATTTCAGCCGAGCCATTAGCCTCCTTAAGCGCTCGTACCCGATCGCGGGGCGCCGAAAAAAAAGGAGGTCGCGACAGCACGTTCGATTAGTACTAGGGTTTTATCTTGATCATCCTCTACTAAAGTCACCCATCCAAATTTCCAACACAAAAGCCGTGACAAGCACTGTCTCATCCTCATTTCGCATTCCTTTTTTTCTTTTTTATACGTAGATAACTATGATTATTGGAGCTTAAAAATAGCTACTTTCAAGTTCAAAGAAAATGAGGGATTTAGACTATTTGTGAATAGAATCCAGCAGAAATTAGAAAATAGGTGACATGTTCAAAAGTCGAACAACCAGAAAAGCACGCAAAACCATCATAAATCATCCAATTTTTAATGTGGATGTATCAAACGAACTTTTTTGGGACCCATAGTATATCAAATCAAAGCTTATTGAACGTAGGTCGATTGTCTAGAGCACTTCAAAGTAACATAACAAGGTTTAAGACCTCAAATCATCCCTAGTAGAACTTATGTTCGATACCTATGATTTTTGTAGTACTAAGTGAAAATGAAAAATCTTGTCTCAGGGGAGCCGTCAGTCTGTTCTTGGGCTTGGAAGAGAATCCTACACCTAAGATCCGAGTTTTGACTCTACTTCCGATGGAGAATTGGAGATGGTCAGTCAGTCTCCTTTTGGTTTGACCACTGGCATCATAGATGTCCCTTACACCTTCTTTGCTCAGATCAGATGATCCTAAATTCGAGCTTATCCAAACATGCCACGGTGGCTGAACTTTTCTCACCAGGGGGACAAGATTTCAAGACAATGCTTGAATCTTGGGAAGAGCCCCTTCCCCTCCTTTCTAAGGCATTGGATTGTTTTATTTGGAGCAACAGCCCTTCAGGTCTTTTCTCGGTCACCTCGGCGTGTCATATTATTAGAAGAAGGAAGGACAAGATTAATTGGGCATCCTTTATCGGAATAAGGTTATCACCCTGAGACATCAATTTAATCTCTGGCTTATTATAAAGAACCGTCTTCCCACCTAAGCCTACTTATGTTGTATGGCAGAATTAGGAGTGAGGTTTGTGCTTTTTGCAAGTTGATGCTAGATTCCATTCATCATCTCTACTTTGGGTGTTGCATCACCGCCAGCATGGCTTTCTTTTGGGCGGCTAAATGCAATCTCCCTTGGCAGAACATGACATGGTCCGACAACCTTCAATGGGCAATGAAATTCCTTTCAGGTAAGGACTTTTATCGCTCCATTGGCCAGTTTTTGTTTGGTGCATTTTGCCATCTTATTTGGAAGTATAGGAACGACATACTCTTCAGAGATCATAAATTGGCGGTTGCGGCTATCAAAAATCATCTTTTCAAAGTGGTGAAGGATAAGGCATTAACCTTCAAGAATGTTGAAGATAATCTTAGAAATAGAAGGCTCCTATGTAACTGGGTGATAGATCCGTGCATCTTCTCTCCAACTTTGGTAGATATTTAGGCTTCCTAGGAGTGGATTCGAGACGGCGATAGATGGGATGAGGTTCTCGGGCGATTGCTACAGCCTACCGCCTATTCTTTCGGATCCGATCGTCTTCACTGGATTGGCTTCTTATCGTCTTCAGCGGTGTCTCCTGACTTGATGTTTTTTCTTTCTTTGTCTTTTGTTTAGGTGAGGTTGGAGTCCTTTGGCCCTACGTGGCCTTTCTCCGCTTGTTGTTTAGGCATTTCCTCGCTTTGGCCCGCTCTTGTGGTTTCTTTTGCATCTGGCACCCTTCCACTCACTTCAACTTGGTGTCGTGTTGAGTGCAAGTTTTGTAGCGCCGGATCTTGTGTAAATGTTGGCTCAAAGCTCATTATATTAATTATTCTTACCAAAAAAAGAAAAAAAAATCTTGTCTCAGTCTCATCTTCAATTGTCACAACATCATCAAATCTCATCATATAACATCTAAATCACAAATCTAAACATGTGATATCAACCTAGGATTCAAATATTAGCCCTGATCGACTAACTAGATCTTGCCTAATCGGATTCAAGTTTCGGATATCTACCTTTGTGCAATTTTGATGGAACAAATTCGATCAGATGACGATCAAAGCACCGCTACGCCTCACGAAAGTCGAGGATCGTCGAAAGAACGCTGAGTGACATTGGAGTGGTTGGAACAGTGTCGATTGGACCATCGGTTCACGGTTGGAAAGGACTAAGTCCAACCCAAGGGAAGAACGGCCATTGGAGCTCATCCGGTGACTATCTAACTAAAGCCCCAACCACCAGAGGGTTGAGGTCATGTCCACGGATAGATAGGGGGTGGTTGGATCACCAATGGACCGTCATTGGTCGTCAAGCAGAGCAGTTGAAATTGATGGTTCAATCATCAGCATGGATGCCAGTGATTTGTAGCCGTGAGAAAAGTTGCCAGATAAGGAGCTCTAGGCGATGAATGAATTCTTGCTTTGATGGGGATGAGGAGATGGTGGACGGTGGTGTGGTGCGGAAGACCGCTGGTGAGAGGCCAGGACGGGTGATGGAGGGAATGGCCCCGCGTGAGAGAGAGAGAGAGAGAGAGAGAGAGAGAGAGAGAGAGAGAGAGAGAGAGAGAGAGAGAGATTTTAGAGGTTTATGTATGGAAAATGCACCAAATAAGCCCCTTTAAATTTTGGAGGGAAAAATACTTATATACCTCCCCTTCAAGATCAAATCTTGACCATCAATTCGAGCGATGGTCAAAACTTGATTGAATTGCCTAATTAATTATGATGGTGTCGATCTGCCAAAATCGAAGTTTAAATTGAGTTTGCGATTAAAGCCTAATTAGGGGCAATTTTGTAATTTAAAAAAAGGACGTTTTTGCAAAATATGGAAAGTTAAGGGGTGTAGGAATGAAATACTGACGACAGTGAGCTCAAGGGTGGTGGCCAACCACCAAGAGCTAGCGGAGGGCTAAACCGGCCTTCTTCACCAATGGCCGATTGGACCGGTCGGATCAGTCCAAACCAGTTCGACTGGTTCGATCATGGTTTGGGTGGCTTGGTCCATAGGTTCTAAATTTTGTGCAATTTAGTCCTTGGAAGAAAATCTTGTCCAATTTAGGAAAAACGGTTCAATTTTATAGAAATTACGCCAATTAAACCATGCAAATACAATTCAATAATTTTCTATTGCCATAATTACTTGATTTACATTAAAAAAATGTGGACCTATATACATTGGACTTTCTAGGCAACATTGGATAATTTCACGTGATTTCTTGATCGAAATCACAAATTAATTGAAATTGAAAATTCAATTAATATCGCGAGGCATCTATTGGATTAATTGCTTGTAGCTAGGGTGACCTATTATATCCAAATTGACTTTGAATTGATGGCATGAATTTTATGCTAAAAATGAATCGATGAGTAATGATGAAATTGAACCTTAATTCGTGAAATTGAACCTTAATTTCAAATAGGTCAACTTGAATTTGATTAACTTGATTTTCCTATGTTCAAGAATGCTAAATTCCCCAATTGACAAGTTCTCGAATGAAATTCCATTCACATTTATCTCACACAAAAGAGTAGAATGGAAGTATCCTTTTGCAACTCATGAAAAATTGATTTGGACTCCCTAATTAGGGCTAAAAGTGACAATTTGCATTTTGACATGATCGTTCTTGAAATTGAATGAATGAGCAAATAGGTAACGATCCCTAGATCAAATGTTGTAAAAGGAACTAAGTCTAATTATGATTACAACGAAAGAAATTTTATTTTTGGCTGATTTTGAACCTAAAATTGAAAAATTCAGAATGCAAGGTTCTTAATTAATTTTCGCAAAATTGTCGATGCTAAAACCAAATTGAAATTAAAATGAAGTGATTTTTGGATTTTTGGATTTTTCAAGTTTTTGGTTAAGGGTTTGAGCAAGTCAACCATTTCCTTAAAAAGTTAATTTTTGGGTCAAATTTTGAAACTTTCGAAAATTAACTTGACTAAAGTGAAATTAGGACTTGACTAAAGTCTAATTATGATATTTTTGTGTGAAAAACCAATTTTTTTACTTGGAATTGACTTTTTGTCAAAGACTTGACCCAAAAATCAATCAATGAAATTGAGTGGGAAATTGTTTAACAATGACAAAACCATAGAAAAAAATGAAGAACAACTCTTTTTGTTCGAAAAACCGGCTCCATCACTATCAAAAGCCCTAATCTTGATTTTTTACATTTAATGATGTGTTGGCTAAAAATTAGATGTCAACATTTATTTATCATGGGATCAAAACCTCTTATATAAATAATATTCGGCAGAAAGTCAACATAGATAGTTTTTATAAAAAAAAATCAGCTTAAGTTTATAACTATCCAAATTTTTAAGGATATGATCGCAGGTGGCGGGAGCACCAACCATATTCACATCCGTCCGGGCCCACTTGCGGAGAGGAAAGTTCGCCTCATCCTCACACCAACCCCCATTTGTTGCGAACTGTATTGTCTTATTTGAGAGCAATGTGACGAGGATTCAGCGAGATTTGATGTGACGAGTCATAATTGAATAAAGAGTCCGTATCAATTTGATTGTAATAGCATACCAATAACTTGCCATTTTTGTCCATTATTGGATCCGAACCTCGGGTATGGGTCCAGCCTAAGCACCTTAAACAAAGGTCCCTTAAAGTCCCCTCCAGGGTTACAGGAGGTTTGACCGCAGGGGCTCTCCCGCCACAACCCAAGTCGAAAGGCTTGGGGGGATCCCCTCTAGGAGGCTAGCTCTGCTTCCCCGGCCTCTCGACGACTGCCGGGCGCGTATTTGGCCGATGAATAGGCCAGGCCGAAAGGCCTAGTGTGATCGTAATGTTTAACAGAAAATCAACACCGAACATTCAATCTAAACATAACTGTGCTTCGTCTTTCCTCAAGTTCTATATACGAAGAGGCTCCGCATCTCCCTCAGCACAACTTCATGGTCCTTTCCTTTACTCGGTTTTCCATTCTCTCCCTACAGAAATGACCAGCCACGCCTCAAACAAACTTGACGGCAAAGTAGCCATCATCACTGGTGGTGCAAGCGGCATCGGCGAGGAGGCGGCGCGTCAGTTGACAAATCATGGTGCATATGTCGTGATTGCAGACATCCAAGACAAAAAGGGCCACGACCTTGCGTTGTCAATCGGATCCCACCGGTGCACCTACATCCATTGCGATGTCACGGATGAGCATCAGGTGAAGTCCTTGGTGGAATTGACTCTTCAATCAAACGGTCACCTAGACATCTTGTTCAGCAATGCAGGCACAGCGAATAACATCAAACAAGATATTCTTGAGTTTGATATACCTGCTTTCGAGAGCCTCTTTGCCGTCAATGTTCGGGGAATGGCCGCCTGTGTCAAGCATGGGGCGCGTGCCATGGTGGCGGGGGGCATAAAGGGAAGCATAATTTGCACGGCGAGCGCCTTGGCCAGCACTGGAAACGAGAATTGGGTAGACTATGTGATGTCTAAGCATGCCGTGCTGGGTTTGGTGAGGTCGGCAAGCAAGCAACTTGGAGCATACGGTATACGCGTGAACTGTGTCTCCCCCGGATTTGTCGCAACGCCATTACTTCGTAGAGTGCACAGTGTGAGTGAGGAGGAAGGCGAGAAGATGTTCGAGTCAAGTTCAAGCTTGAGAGGAGTGCTGAAAGCGAAGCATGTGGCTGATGCCGTGGTGTTCCTTGCTTCTGAAGAGGCCGAATTCATCAACGGCCACAATCTGGCGGTCGATGGTGGATGGGCCGGAATTAGATAGGCTATTCTGAGGAGACTAGATATAAAAGTCGCAAACTCTTAACTCGCCTTGGCTTGGTTTGCCGTAGCAATATAAATCCGCAGAAATAATGAAATCAAGCTGATGCTATCTTGTTTGTGAAAGGAATACTTTCCCTTGTTTTTTAAATTCGGCGACTCGGTTGGTGATTTGATTAAAAAGTATGCGTTGGTGCTTGTTGAATTCAACCAAAGGAATAGCCAAAAGTCCTGCTATGCCAAGAGGCAATGAAATCCTGGTCATTTTTAACTCTATTTTGTTTCGTTGGACTCGGCGGTCCTCGTCCATCCTCATTCCTCACCAGACCCGATCAATCTTTAATTTTATTTGTAGATTAGTTGCAAACGACTATTCATTAGGAATGCTAAACAATTTGGAGTGCAGTTGATCTAACACATCTTTGAAAAGACAAATAAACATCATTCTTGGGTTAGATTACACAACAAAACTAGGTTTCTCTTGTTGTAATTATGGTTATAATTATGGTTAATGGATCAACAGAAGCCAATAATTAAGATACGTTTTTTCTATTCACGTATCTCTTTTTGGATTCATGAATTTCCTAGATTCATGTATCGTTTAGTTCATGTATTTATTGAGTTCATGAATCTCTTGAATTCACGTATCTTTGGATACATGAATCTCTTGGATTCACGTATCTCTTTATTCATAAATCTCGTTGATACACGCGTCTATGTAATTCATGTATCTCTTTAGTACATGAACTAAAAATCTCTATATATAGATAGGAACATAGAGCTTCATGAGGAGTTTTTGGTTTATGGTTTTGGTTTTTCCAACTCGATTCCAAAAAGGCTTTGATATACTTTTCTACTATTCTATTTTATCTGGGTGTGCTGGTTAAATTGAACGGTTCGACAGAGTCCTGTTTGCATAGTGCTAATCCAAATAGGTTCGAGGTGTTGTATCTTGGGAGGCATAGTTCGTGAATCTGCGGGGCACCATTGGCAGGAACTAATCGCCTTAAGGAGATTCGGTTATTTGTACCTCACCTCCAATTTTATGTTATATCTTATTTTCTTCTTCTCCAAGAGTTGTAAGTTTACATAAAAAGAAGAATATTATATAGCTGTTATCGTCTTCTCTACTTTCATGTTCTGATTTCAACAAACAGTGTGCTTTCTTTGGATATAATTTCCAACAATGTTAAGGCGATTAGATCATTCACTGTTTGTTGTTCTTGTCAGATTATTGAGATGGCTGAAAACAATCAAATGCCTTTCAATGTCCCGAATGTTTCAGGAGACGTTCCTATGGTCGATTCGACTGTTGCTATGGAAGATGTTCAACCCTCGGCGTCTGAATTTGTAGTAGCCAATGCTACGGGCCCTTAGGCTAACACCAATTTTGGTGGTGTGGGTACAATTCATACGACTGGTATGCTTGAGACTGTTTTTCAGAACAGTATAGGCTAAATGGCTTTTGGCTCTGTTTTTGGAGGGATGGTTCAACGAACCTTGCCTACTGTGATGGCAACACCTCCAGTTACAGCTAATGAGAAACCGGAGAAATTCACCGGAGTGGGCTTTATATAGTGGCAGTAAAAGATGTTCTTCTATCTGACCATGCTCAATCTGATGAAATATTTATCGGAGGTGTGCCCGATAATTAGTCCAAATGAGTAAGATGTCATGACGCTTGGTGCGTTGGAGGCTTGGAAGCATGGAGACTTCTTATGTCGAAATTATATTCTTAACTGTTTAGTGAATTCTCTATATAACGTTCATTGTAATATTGAAGCTGCTAAACAGTTATGAGAGAGTCCTTAGAAAAGAAATACAAGACTGAGGATGCTGGCACCAAGAAATTTATGGTTGCCAAATTCTTGGACTACAAAATGGTGGATTCTAAAACTGTCATGAGTCAAGTCCAAGAATTACAATTAATTCTGAGTGACATCTCTGCTGAGAGAATGATACTTAGTGAATCATTCCAAGTGGTGGCTATGATTGTTGTAATTATGGTTATAATTATGGTTAATGGATCAACAGAAGCCAATAATTAAGATACGTTTTTTCTGTTCACGTATCTCTTTTTGGATTCATGAATTTCCTAGATTCATGTATCGTTTAGTTCATGTATTTATTGAGTTCATGAATCTCTTGAATTCACGTATTTTTGGATACCTGAATCTCTTGGATTCACGTATCTCTTTATTCATGAATCTCGTTGATACACGCGTCTATTTAATTCATGTATCTTTAGTACATGAACTAAAAATCTCTATATATAGATAGGAACATAGAGCTTCATGAGGAGTTTTTGGTTTATGGTTTTGGTTTTTCCAACTCGATTACAAAAAGGCTTTGATATACTTTTCTACTATTCTATTTTATCTGGATGTGCTGGTTAAATTGAACGGTTCGACAGAGTCCTGTTTGCATAGTGCTAATCCAAATAGGTTCGAGGTGTTGTATCTTGGGAGGCATAGTTCATGAATCTGCGGGGCACCATTGGCAGGAACTAATCACCTTAAGGAGATTCGGTTATCCTTACCTCACCTCCAATTTTATGTTATATCTTATTTTCTTCTTCTCCAAGAGTTGTAAGTTTACATAAAAAGAAGAATATTATATAGCTGTTATCGTCTTCTCTACTTTCATGTTCTGATTTCAACAAACAGTGTGCTTTCTTTGGATATAATTTCCAACATCTCTCCTCTCTCCTCTTTGCAAGCTCTCTCTCTCTGTTCTCCTCCCTGCTGTGCAAGCTTTATGTCTCACTCGTTTTGAAGCTGAGACGGAGGCCACGCAGTCGTTCGTCAGACGAGCCACCGCACCCTTGTTTGACCGATGAACTCTATGGCGATGGCAGAGGCAATCTTTCGAGGTGGAGGCGGAGCCGCGTGGTGGTTTGTCGGACGAGCCACCGTAGCAACCTCGAGGCAGAGCCGCACGGTGGTTCGTCAGACGAGCTACTGCGTGCTCATTCGACCGATGAGCCACAGCGCCGCCCCTCTGGCTCCACCGTCACCGGGTCACTGCCCCTCCCGACTGCTTTCTTTCTCTCCCTCTGATTCGTGACCGAACCCTCGTCTGACAAACCACTGTGCAGCTTGCGCTTCCGTCGTTGCGAAGTTCATTGGTTGGCCACGGTGGCTCGTTGGTCGGACGAGAGCTCGTCAGGAGCGAGAGGAGGCAGCGAAGAGAGAGAGAGAGTCGGGTGAGACGAAGCATGAGAGGAGAGAGCGTGAAGAGGAGGCAGAAGAGAGAGAAAAACGTGCAGATAGGAGAGAGGGAAAGAGGAGAGGAGCTTTCAATGACAATTGGGGTCCACACACAACACGTGTTGTGCTCTTAAGGATCTTCTTATTTGCCGCACATGAGAGCCACCTAATATTTTCTCGAGTCGAGACCTAGGGGAGGAAATGAGGGGAGGCGGTCTGTCCAATCTTGCGTGAATGAAATAGGCGCTTTAGTCCAAAAGCTCGCCTCTTCGTGGCCAAACATGGCGAGTCTCGTGTCGGATTCCCACCACGTTTGAGCTTCAGCGAATGGGTTAAAGCAGGGAAGAGAGAGAATGAGCATGGAACGGAAGGTCGATTGCGATTGCCTTCTTTCGTTCACGATCGAATCTTGCGAGTCGCCCATTTTTTTTTTGACACTATTGGGTCCGTCATCATCTTCACCGTAGCAGCGTTCTCTCGCAAGTGAAAAGTCAATTGCCATTATTCTTGACCAATGACTGTTTTGTCAATGGTATAGGCGGGAAATGCGTGTTGCCGAAAGGGATCGCGATGCTAATGGTCTGCAATGCGCTTTGGCCAGATTGAAGAGGAAATCGAGAGCCTGTTCAAGCCGAGTTCGAGCTTAAAAGGGGTTTTGAAAGTGAAGCACATGGCTGATTCTGCGTTGTTTCTTGCTTCTGAAAATTCCGAATTTGAAGTGGCCATAACCTGGTCATCGATGGAGGGTTTATCACCTGGCTTTTGCAGCAATATAAGTTTCGAGTCTCCACGAATGCTACATTTTCTGCTTTGGCTCGACGAAATGTATCTATAACTTGGAGACCATTCTCATGATGGAATGTTATTGGTGCTCCTGGCGAGCTTCTTGCGATGAAGGGTCGTGACTACGCAAAAAGTATACATAAATTGCTCTTCAAATGAGTTCATGTTTACCAACTATTGCACCCTTTCTATGCATAGGAGAGCGAAATTAGTTGGAGAATTTTTATATTTCATAAAATGTTGTTGCGACCTACCCTCGGGGGGAGGGAACAGGTTTAGGGATATTACCTAAAGGACGGGCCTAAGGCCCATGATTAGGCAGGAGCTCTCCCAAGCCCATACCCCACGTGACATTGGGATATTCTTAAGAAATTTTGCACAAAAGCATTCGCCACTAGCCTATTAGGGTCGGCTAGAAACCAAGTAAGGCATGGGAGTGTACCTCACTTCCTACGGAACCAAAGAATTTAGGATTGGGGACTTGATTATACTAATTGACTAATTAGTGCTCTTTCAGTACCTAATCTTGTTCATTTAAAATAAATGATTTTTGTCGGGCGGCTTGAAGTGATTTTATGTTTATCCACTAACATGCAAAGTGATTATGCAGGTGCGCAATCATTAAAGTAATAATTATAGCTATCAATGTCTTAATTACAGTAAAATTAAACATGTGCAATTAAACATAATTAGATACATAAATAAAACATGCAACATAATTAATATACGAGCAAATAAAGATCCAATCACACTAAAATAGCAATACACGACAAGTCCTAATCAAACCCCATCATTTTAGATTTTTTGAAATTTTTAAATTTTTTTTAAAAATTTTAAAATTTTTTTATTTTTTAAAGAAAATATTTTTTAATTTTTAAATATTTTTTAATTTTTAAAATTAAATTTTGATTTAAAAAGGTGAATCGGGTTGGGTTCGGTTCGACGACCCGATCAACGTGGATCGGGTCCGATCTTCGACCAAACTTGGGTTCGGTCCAAATGGGGGGCCGGCCTAATCGGCCCGACCAGCCTTGGTCGGGCCTTTCTTTGGTTCAGATTGGGCCTAACTAGTGGGCCCAATCTGGTCCAATCTCTTTTATTTTTATTTTTTTTAAAGAAGCCCACAATCTCCTAAGTTCCTAAGCCTACTAGTCCATAAGTCCCTAAGCCCAAAAGTCTATAAGCCCACAAGTAAAAAAGCCCAAACCCAAAACTGGCCCAAATAGCTCAAAAACCCTACCCAGTTCGCGACCTGCTCCGACCCGATTTTTGGCCGAAACCCTAGGTTTCTTGGCGACGTTGACGATGGCAACGCGGTGGAGCAGAGACGGAGACGCGGCTGTTGGCCTGGGATCTGCCAGCGTCAGGCTACCGGCAGAGCGCAGTGGGTCGTCACGGGCAGAGGTGGCCAGCGCTTCGGCATGGTGGTGAGCAGCTGCAGGGCTCGCGGGTTCGAGCAAAGACGGGGGCAGCGGCGGCGGCATCGCAGTTGGGCAGAGGCAGGCTACTGAGGACGGTGTTCGAAGGGCAGCGTCTTGGACAGTAGACGGCAATGCTGCCGCTGCCTCCTCCCCCAGATTTGGCTTGTTCGGGCAGCAATGGCGTCGGCTTCACAGGTTGCTGGTGTTGCGAAGGGCCGAGCAACGGTGGCCGGCAACTTAGGCAGTAAGGGACGCTAGGTCGAAGGCGTGAGTGTGGCGGAGGGGGCTCGGCGGACGCGGGATCTGCAGGCCGCAAGTGAGGCGGAGCAGATGCAGGTCGGCGTTGGTTGCTGGCGAGGCGGCGGTTTGGCTTCTCTCAGTCTCGAGCTCCCCTCCCTCTCTCTGCCGAGCTCTCTCTCTCTCTCTCTCCCTCTGGTTTTTCTTCTCTCTCTCCTTTGCTTCCCGTGTTTCTCCCTGTGCTGCTCGAGTTCCCTTCAGCTCTCCGCCGAGTTTTCTCCATCTAAGGTTTCACCGTGAAGATGGAGGAGGGAGAAGGCAACATGGGCCGAGCCTAGGCGAGATCTGGTCCGGCCCCTTCCATGTCTTCTTTTTTCTATTTTTTTGTTGTTTTTGTTTTCTTTTTTTTTGTTTGTTTTTTTTTTCATTTTTTTTAAACGACTAATTCCTAACTTTGTAGACAATTAAATCCTAAATGAAAAATGGGAAAATTTAGGTGTCAACAGCTGCCCTTCTTTGAATGGGAACTCGAAGAGGTTCCTTTCAAAGACAAAAGACACCTAAATTATTTTGACAATAGACCCAGGTGCATAGGCACGTATTAGGTTGATGGAAAAAACTCATAACTATGGAAGCGTGTCTTGTCAATAAGAGGAAGAAAGACTTTGGGTTATAAAGCTTTTCGGGCTACAAAAACTCTCCGAGTTACAAAGCACACCATGTCATAGGAAGAAGGACTCTAGGCTACAAAGCTCTCCGGGCTACAAAGCACACAGTGTCATAAGAAGAAGGACTGTGGGCTACAAAGCTCTCCGGGCTACAAAAGCTCTCCAGGCTATAAAACACACAGTGTCATAAGAAGAAAGACACTCTCAGCTACAAAGCTCTCCGAGCTACAAAAGCTCTCTGGACTACAAAGCACACTATGTCATAAGAAAAAGGACTCCGGGCTTCAAAGCTCTCCAGGCTACAAAAGCTCTCCGGGCTACAAAGCACACCGTGTCATAAGGACTCCGGGCTACAAAGCTCTTCAAGCTACAAAAGTTCTCAGGGTTACAAAATGTCACGCCCCGAACCTCGAGTACCCACACATCCCACTGCGGTCGATAGAAATGCGACTTCCCAGGACACGTCGCCGACCCATTCTTTTTAATTACACATGCGGAAGCGGATAAATAATTCCCAGACAAAACTCAATTGGGATAGAAAAGCAGGATCACATTTTCAAAACCAACCACATACTTTTTATACATATCAAACCAGTTCATTTACATGACTAGGCTATTTACAAAAGATCTATAGAAGATCAGTCCTAAAAAACTAAGCTGTCCTAAGATCAGCTAGACAGGTCCATTCGCCAGCTCTTCAGTCGAGATCGGTGAAGTCAAAAATCCTCTCAGCGACCCTCACTGGTCTACCAAAAAGCTCCGGAGGATCCGCCATCTAGGGACCTGAAATATTATCCCACAACCGGGATGAGACAATGTCTCAACGAGTCCTACCCTCTAAAACTCGATTAGGAAGAAAATAAGCCCCAAGGTACTTTAGCCACACAAAGAGGATTGAGGACTTACCTCGCCTCAGTCCAATCCTGCACGTCAGTACATTTCATAATTCAACCAAGTCCGATAATTCACAATGATTCAATTCAATCATATTATCTATCATTCCATACCGTCTATCAAACCAGTCGTTAATACGATAAATGCTCTTCAAAGCTATATTATATAGACGGTAGCTCGCTGAAGTTGTAGCGTATAAATAGCTCGCTGAAGTTGTAGCGTATAAATAGCTCGCTGAAGTTGTAGCGTATAGATAGCTCACTGAAGCTGTAGTGTATATGTATATAATATTTGCTTGACCAAGCTGATACATATATAAACAACTGCTCGCCAAAGCTATCAATTCAACAATAACCCAATCCATACCTCAATTAAATCAATCAATCAATCCAATCGATTCAAATTGGCCATACAAACCAATCACGGTGCTAGAAACTAACACCAGGTATTTTCAAGTTAAATACCAAAACTTCTCCAATTTCACTTAATTACACATTTTTGGAATTATTAACCACAATCATCATTTTCACTCAATTTCTCAATTTAACATATAATTAGCACAAACCAACCGCCTTTACTTTGATCAAATGAAAAATTCTAACAACCCGCCATCCCTAGGCAAAATTTTTGAAATTATTAAATAATTAAATTTAATTCCGAAAATTTAATAATCAAATATTATATTATAATATTATAATTTAATAAAATAATATTTATAAAATTCGAAATAATTATTTAATTAAAATAATTAATTAGGGCTTAAACAAGATTACACTAATTTAAACATACAATTAGCCCTAATTAAACATCCATTAAACTAATCATACAACTAAGCTAATTCACATTAAAATAATCTAATCTAACCACCTAAACCTAATTAGACTAATCTAAACACCCCTTAAGCATGATTAACTTGCTAAGCGAGGTTTAGAGGATAAACTCACCGGTTTTGCACGCCGGTGAGTTCACGGCGACCATGACACCAAGGCGGTCGATAAACCCCAAAGCGGCGACACCAACGGAGGCCGGGAAGGGCTTGAAAACGGGCCACGAAGTCTCCAAAACCTTGCTGTCTTCTGCTTCTAATCTGGACTGAACTGCAGAGAAGAAACCAGCAACTTCAACAGCAAAAACGGGCCGATCGGAGCTTCGGCAAGCGGGTGGTTGGCAACCAGCGGCTCCCGGGGGTCAAGGGGATCTTGCTGGAGGTTGGAATGGGCAAAGAAAGGGTCGGAAAGGGGCGAAACAGCAAGAAAATGCGAAACAGGTGGAGCAGGGCAAAACCAGGCGGTCCGGCGAGCGGCAGATTCTCACCGGATTTCGGGACGACCGGAGAATCTTTCCGGCGAGCGGTGAGGTGCTCCGGAACGTTCTGGATGTCGTCTTCGCGGTGATGGGTGGCTCGTTTGCTGATTCAACCGGGAAGTTAACTTTTTACTTGGATCTTTGGCGAAAGGTCGGCTGGAGCAGAAACTGGAACGAGGGGAAAAACAGAGGAGGAAATGGGGTCCGATGGGCATGCGATCGTGGAGGGCTGATGCTGCTCAGTTCCTCTGGGTTTTGCTGAGCTTCTCTCCTTCAACAATAATGGAGAAAGCCTTGGATTAAGGGAGAAGAAGCTGCTGAAGAGTGGGGGGTCTCCTTGGGCTCTCTAGAGCTCAACACTTGCCATCTTCTCATTGGCTTTGCCCCCACCATGACACCACATGACCTCAGCCACTCTCTCTCCTCCAATCTTCCTTTACAAGCTTGGCAATAGGTGCAAAATGTGGTGTGCCATGGGAGCTACGAATTTTGAACATTCCCCCATTCAATCCATTCAATTCTCTCTTAATTCCAATCAATTGAAGCGCAATTAAACCAACCCATATGTCCTCTGCCTTCTCATGACATTTCCCCGTCAAATGATCCAACTTGCATCCTGGAGATTCGATTAAAAACAGCCCTCTGACAATCTCGAACAAAAACGGCCTTACTTTGCTTTTCCGCCAAAAATCTCGGTTTGTAGAAAAATCTTCTGGAGATGAGTCGACGTTCCTAAAATGAATTGTGACATGCCAGAACCTTCAATTTCTGAATCCGGATTTAAAATCACGGTTAATTTCAATCTAGCATAATTTGAGCACGTCCTAATCTACCGGGTAGCTTTTAGGAAATTTTCAGTGCAATTGACCCGTGGTTGATTATTTTCAAGCCACGACATAATCTTCGACACATTGGCGACTCTCGATTGTCGTGAAAATCTCAAGGTTTCAAATACGGACACAGGGTACCAAAAACGATAGAATAATCAGTTCAGTGCCGGTCGATGAGGATATTGAAATCAGGTGGAATCACCAACACTCTAATTACATATCTTAGTCGAATCGACCTATTACTGATCTCTGTTCGATTCTGACAGTGTCGCAATGATCCTTGTAGATTTATATGGTCGAGCAGTAGGTTCATGGTCAGATTCTCAAGCCTATTGCATTTAAATTCCTTAACAGCTTCACTTGATAGACTAGTTATCTCGTGAGTGATCAGCTCGGAGAATTGAACTATAAGCGCGTCGATGAAAAGTCCGTCTTATTTAATTGAAAACAGAATCAGAAATTTGGGATGTCACACAAAACATACCGTGTCATAGGAAGAATGACTCCAGGCTATAAAGCTCTCCGGGCTACAAAGCACACCGTGTCATAAGAAGAAGAACTCCGAGCTACAAAGCTCTCCGGGCTACAAAGCACACTGTGTCATAAGAAGGAGGACTCCGGGCTACAAAAGCTCTTCGGACTACAAAGCACACTCTGTCATAGAAAGAAGGACTCCGGGCTACAAAGCTCTCCGAGCTACAAAGCTCAATGTGTCATAAGAAGAAGGAGAGGAATGAGGTCTCACCGTGTAACAACGGATTTTGACCGGTTTGAAAATGCATGATTTGAGGAAAACCAATGAACTTTTGTAGATAACATGGTTTAAGGTTAACCATGAACTTTTTGAAAAATTGCAGTTTAGAAAAAAAAAAAACTCATGGACATTTTAAAAGCGGGGTTTAAGGATGACCCACAAACTGTGTGGTTTAAGCATAAACCCACGAACTATGTGGTTTAGACTGGAAAAAGGGTTTCACCGTGTAAAAATGAGTTTTGACTAGATATGATGGTCTTATCGTGTAAAAATGGGTTTTGACTTGATGTGATGGTCTCACCGTGTAAAAACGGGTTTTGACTTGATGTGATGGTCTCACCGTGTAAAAACGGGTTTTGATTTGATGTGATGGTCTCATCATGTAAAAATGGGTTTTGACTTGATGTGATAGTCTCACCGTATACAAACGGGTTTCGATCGGATGATAGTCTCACCATGTAAAAACGGGTTTCGACTGGGAAGGAAAGTCTCACCGTGTACATACGGATTTCGACCGGATGATAGTCTCACCGTGTAAAAACGGGTTTCGATTGAGAGGAAGGTCTCATCGTGTACAAACGGGTTTCGACTGGGAGGAGGTCTCATCGTGTACAAACGGGTTTCGACTAGATGATAGTCTCACCGTGTACAAACGGGTTTCGACCGAACGATAGTCTTACCGTGTACAAATGGGTTTCGACCAGATGATAGTCTCACCGTGTAAAAATGGGTTTCGACTGAAAGGAATGTCTCATCGTGTACAAACGGGTTTCGACCGTGTGGTTTAGGAAAAGCCACCAATCCCGTGGTTTAAGGATAAACCCACTAACCTTGTGGTTTAAGGATAGACCCACAAACCGTGCGGTTTAGGAAAGCCACCAACCTTGTGGTTTAAGGATAGACCCACGAACCGTGTAATTTAGGAAATCCTCCAACCCCGTGATTTAAGGATAAGCCCACCAATTGTGTGGTTTATGGATAGACCCACAAACCGTGTGGTTTAGAGAAGCCACCAACCCCGTGGTTTAAGGATAGACCCACCAACCGTGTGGTTTAAGAATAGACCCATGAACCATGTAGTTTAAGAATAGACTCACGAATAGTGTAATTTTAAAGATAAACCCACGAACCTTGTGGTTTAAGGATAGACCCACCAACCGTGTGGTTTAAGGCTAACCATGAACCTTTGGAAATGGCATGGTTTAAGGCTAACCATGAACTTTTGGAGATGGCATGGTTTAAGGTTGACCATGAACCTTTGGAGATGGCATGGTTTAAGGTTGACCATGAACCTTTGATTTTTAAGGAAGCACCCACTAATCCCTTGAAAACTGCATAACTTCATTGAGGAATCCTGTGAAACTCAACTTGGGCAAATGTCATTAGGGACGTCGTATTAGAAATATTGCAGCATTAATTGAATAAGCTAATCAAGCTAAGTCTGACTGCTTTGGAAAAACATTTTATTTCAATCAGCATCATGTGGCGCAAAATTGTTATCTTGCTCGTAGATATATCATTGATCATCAAATTATCTAGAAGTCAAGTTTTTATCAAGACGGTCACGACTCGTGAAAAAGGTTCATTAAGCATGCAAAACTAGAGTTTCTTAGTCAGAAAAGGCTTCTTATGCACTTTTGATAAAATGATTGTTTGATCCCATCCATTCATGTGAGAGATAACTGGTTGCTGAGGGTATCTCACATAACCCAGATCAAAGGCTTTCAGAAACATTCGCAATGAGCACAATATGATCGATTAAGAAGGTCTTTTGAAAAGACTGCAATATAGGCTTGTTTAGTGCTTACACAAAAGAATTATTACTTTGAGGCCAGTAAAGGAACATTTGTCGTTATGTTCATCGGGTTTACAAGTCGAGAACTTTGAAGATAAGACAAGATAGAATTACCTCAACTCCTTCAAATGATAGCTTTCTTTGTGGTATTCTCACTTTCATTCAAACCATCCCAATTAGAAGAGACTTTGGAAGGGGGTTGTAATGTTGGTTTGGGAGAGGCTTGAAAGGCTTAAAATTTTCAATAGGTTTTTAAAAGTCGATGATCATCATGGCATCGTGACCAGGTCACTCGACCTTTTGAAGGCATTTGGCTTTTGAAACACTGCACATCTCGAAAGTCCCTTGATTAATCATTTCTACATGGGAGCTTTGTTCCTTTCTCTAATTTCCTTTGCCCTTTGCGATGATGACTTTTTCTTTTTTTACCAGCACTTGGATTTTGATAATTTTTCTTTCACATAAGATACAACCTTTTGGCTCTTTTTCTTGACGGGCATTGGCCTTGCTTTTACTAGGCATACTGCTTTTTCATGCCCCCTAATTTGTCAAACTTTTTGCTTTTTGAACTTTTGTAGCTCTTATGACTTTCGAGATGCTTTTCACATTTCCTTGTGATTGTCAATTATATTTGGTCAATTCTTATGCCTTGCCCCAGTGAAGGGAGATGATCACCGCTCGGGATTTAGAAATGAATAATCGTGGCCCAAATTGGTTATAACAATGGGTATCAGTGTTTGGGTAGAGAAGGAAATGCTCTTCTTCACCTTGGGATGAGTCAAGCTCCAATGAGAATTCCTTTGAAGTTACCACAAGAAGATTGATGTAAGTGAAAGTAATAGAATCTTTCTCAACCTTTCGTTTTACAACACGACCGTAACCTCCTATGTTGCCCCAATGTAGGGTCGTTCTCGATAGGGGTACTTTGAATGATCATCTTTTTTTTCAGCCTGCAGGGGTAACAAGAGATCAGTGCAATGCTTGGGGTTGATGAAGGAAACACCTTTATCATTTCAATCTTTGCGCTCAATGCGAATGAATCATTCGTCCTAAGAGAATGTCTATTTTCACTCAACTCTCAAAAGTGTTTGAATGACGTGTTTGGAAATGAGCTTGCCTTTCTTCATCCTAAGCACTTCTTGTTTGGCATGGTTGACATTTCCATTTCACTCTGCCGAGATCATTCGAGTATATCAATCTCCATAGGGAACTTTGATTCAAAATGAATAAATGCTCAAAAGGTTTGTAATTTTTTTTTCTTTTCTCAATTATTATTCTTTTTTTTTTGTCTCTAGGAAAGCCCAAAAGTTCTCTTTTGTAATGGAAATTCTCTTTCTTTCTCTTTTTTTTTTTACTTAAAAAAAAAACTGAGAAAAAGGGTACTTACCTGCAGCATGGCGACCTGATAATCCTGTAAAGAATGTAAAAAACTATGTTAGTACAAAGATCCTTAGGGATTGAAATGTTGGAAATGATACATTATTATCCTTCACTTGCTTTCATCCTTTTGGCGCTAACATCTCTTGGATTCACCTCCATAGATATCCGGTAACTCAACAATACCCCTCCCTTGCATTTGCCTTTAAGTGTTTGATGTTTTCCGATTCCTTGGTAGAAGGCGCCGCTTCGCGGTCGGTGTAACCCTTTTTTTTTTTTTTTTTTTTTATATCACCCTGTAAGAAAGGGAGATGAAATGAGTTATCTCTATTCTTAGTTAGGTTTAACTAAGGAACGATACTTCCTTCTTGATGAATTTGACAATGTTGTTCCAGCACACTTTGTTTGTGGGGAGATGAGAGATTTTTTCTTTCTAAATCAAACGTTGCTTTGCCACTCTTTATTTGACAATCCTTTGTTATGTTTGAACCCATCTTGTATCAAAGAAAAAAGACATGTCATTTTTTATGCTGAAGAGAAATCAAGTTTAGGAACGAGATACATCCTTTTCAAAGTCAAGCAATCAACATCCCAATGTATCTCTCATGGAGGAAGGGATAATATTGCCCATTTGTTTCATCATTTGAATATTTCTTTGTTTAAGATGAACATGACTCAATAATGCTCTATCGCATTTGTTGGAACGTTACAAAACTTGATACTCTTGATGTCTCCTTGACAATGAAAAGAAAATCAAGTCAGAAATGGTATCGAAATGAATAATTGAAATCAATATAAGTTTACTCTTCCTTCGAATTCGCCCTTTTAGATATTTGGCAACTCCTTTCATTTGTCTCAGCATACAAAGTGAACGAGATCGATGGGCTATTTTGGCACCTAAGGCATCTCCAAATAAAGAATCTTCCCGAACGGAATTCCATTACGTTCCGCCTCTATTAGAAGATTGGCGCAAATGAAGCATCGACGCAATCTTGCTCCTTGAGTTCCATGAGCCCCAAAAAAAATGACTACGTGAAGAGAGGGCATTAAACAAATTTTTCTTGAGATTCATTTTGGAAGGTAAATGTATAGGTTCACTTAAAACACTTCTGAATTTGCTCTTTTTGTGTGTGTGTGCGTGTGTGTGTGTGTGTTTTTTTTAAATGATGATTTCCGAATTCCATCATTAAAAATGTGAGTTGCATGATTTACAAGAGCATCAATTGGATTTGCAAATCAAAACCCAAAATGGAAAACATGTTTGTTAACAAGAATAAAGACTGATAAAATACAAGAGACTCTTTTACAGATGAAAGTAAAAAAAACAACTCTTGTCCTCGCTCTAGAATTCACTTCCTTGAATGGTCACCATGAGAATGTCAAAGAGCATCACGCATAACCTGCAAAAAGACGACAATGTCAATATGTGAATAAGATAAAATGATATTTTTGAAAGATTGATTTGTGATTTTACTCCTAAAAAATGAAGTGGTTTCTATTTTGAGGAACTTGTACACAAAATGATTTGCATTGTAGTCCCAAAATATGAGAACGAGAAAATTCGATAAAAAACACAATTTCAATTTTTGTGCCCCAATATAAAATCACAACTTGAAATTTTTTTTTTTCAAAATGATTTCAAGCCCATGACTAGAAATTTAAACAAAATCATGTGTTCAACAGGGCCAAATCAAAATGCTTAGAACTTGCATTCAAATGCTCACTTGTCAAAAGTGATTGCCAATTTTTCAATCATAAGCTTGCATCACCGAGGGCATTCGATTGATTTTCGCGAATTTCAAGATGAAAATGCAATACAAAATGAACAAATAAAAAGGAAAATGACACTTACAATGGGTGCCGACCTTTGTCCTTTTTTTTTTTTTTTTTAACATAGACATGCACATGAGATATGGTTCGATTTTTACTCTATATGGCTCAAAATGAAGCCATAGGATCACCGGACCGAACCAACAAGGTCGCGGCTAGGTCGGGTTACCCATGACTCCAGCTTCGTCAAAGAACTGACCCGTGTTGCGCGGTTGCAGACCGGGGTGGGTACTTTCGACATGAAGAAAGAAATCTCGGGTTGAGATGGGCGACTCGTACTACGCAGTTGTAGTCAGAGTTATATCCACTTGAACACCATCCTAAGTGATCCTATGCGGCCTGGGTCCGGCGGTAGGTTGTGTGTGCTATGGTATAATTGTAATGCAGGAAACACAAGCATGATAATTTATAAGCAATCAACATTTCATACATAAAAAATAAACCATACATTCCTATGCCTCACTGCAAGACAAATGTGAGTAAACACTTCCCCTTATACCTCCCATTTTGCAAAAACATTTAACACTTTTAGTGTTAGGACGTATCTAGAATCCTCGCCGCCCAAACAAAAATATTTTTGAACAAGATTAATTTTGGCCTAAGTCCTCTAAGGTCTAAAACCAAGTCCGCAATGGAGTTGCCAAGCTGTCACGACCCACCCTCGGGGGGAGGGAACAAGTTTAGGGATATTACCTAAATGGCGGGCCTAAGGCCCATGATTAGGCGCGAGCTCTCCCAAGCCCATACCCCGCGTGACGTTGGGATATTCTTAAGAAATTTTGCACAAAAGGAGTCGCCACTAGCCTATTAGGGTCGGCTAGAAACCAAGTGAGGCATGGGAGTGTACCTCACTTCTTACGCAACCAGAGAATCTAGGATTGGGGACTTGATTATACTAATTGACTAGTTAGTGCCCTTTTGGTACCTAATCTTGTTAATTTAAAATAAATGATTTTTGTCAAGCAGCTTGAATTGATTTTATGTTTATCCACTAACATGCAAAGTGATCATGTAGGTGCACAATCATTAAAGTAATAATTATAGCTATCAATGTCTTAATTACAGTAAAATTAAACACGTGCAATTAAACATAATTGGATACATAAATAAAACATAGAACATAATTAATATACAAGCAAATAAAGATCCAATCACACTAAAATAGCAATACACAACAAGTCCTAATCAAACCCCATCATTTTAGATCTTTTGAAAATTTTTAATTTTTTTAAAAAAATTTTAAAATTTTAAATTTTAAATTTTTCAAGAATTTTTTTTAATTTTTTTTTAATTTTTTAATTTTTTAAATTTAAAATTTTTCAAGAAAAAATATTTTTTTAATTTTTAAATATTTTTTAATTTTTGATTTAAAAAGGTGAACCGGGTCGGGTTCGATTCGACCCGACGAGGACCGGACCCGAGTTCGGTCCAAATGGGGGGCCGGCCGAATCGGCCCGACCAAGGCTGGTCGGGCCTTTCTTCGATTCAGATTGGGCCTAACCAGCGGGCCCAATCTGGTCCAATCTCTTTTATTTTTTTAAAAAAAGAAGCCCACAATTCCCTAAGTTCTTGAGCCTATTAGTCCATAAGTCCCTAAGCCCACAAGTCTATAAGCCCACAAGCAAAACAGTCCAAACCCAAAACCGGCATAAATAGCTCAAAAACCCTACTCAGTTCGCGACCCGCGTCCGACCCGATTTTTGGTCGAAACCCTAGGTTTCTTGGCGACGTTGACGACGGCGGTAACGGGCTTGACGGCGGCGGCGATGTGGTGGAGCAGAGATGGAGACGTGATTGCTGGCCTTGGATCCACTGGCGTCGGGCTGCTGGTGGAGTGTAGCGGGTCGTCGCGGGCGGAGGTGGGTAGCACTTCAGCGTGGTGGTGAGCAGCTGCAAGGCTCGCAGGTTCGAGCAAAGACAGTGGTAGCGGCGGCGGCATCGTAGCTTGGTAGAGGTAGGCTACTGGGGACGACGTTCGGAGGGCAGTGGCTTGGAGGGCAAACGGCAGTGTCGCCATTGCCCTCCTCCCCCAAATCTGGCTTGTTCGGGTAGCAACGGTGTCGGCTTTGTGGGTTGCTGGTGTTGCGAAGGGCCAAGCAGCGACGGCCGGCTACTCGGGCAGTAAGGGACGCCGAGTCGAAGGCGCGAGCGCGGCAGAGGGGGCTTGGAGGACGCGGGATCTGCAGGCTACAGGTGAGGCGGAGCAAATGTAGGTCGACGCTGGTTGCTGACGAGGCGGCGGTTCGGCTTCTCTCGGTCTCGAGTTCCCCTCCTTCTCTCTGCCGAGATCTCTCTCTCTCTCTCTCTCTCTCTCTCTCTCCCTCTGGTTTTTCTTCTCTCTCTCCTTTGCTTCCCGTGTTTCTCCCTCTGCTACTCGAGTTCCCTTCAGCTCTCCCCCGAGTTTTCTCCATCTAGGGTTTCACCGTGAAGATGGAGGAGGGAGAAGGCGACATGGGCCGGGCCTAGGCGAGATCTGGCCCAGCCCCTTCCATGTCTTCTTTTTTTCTATTTTTTTTTGTTGTTTTTGTTTTCTATTTTTTTTGTTTGTTTTGTTTTCGTTTTTTTTAAACGACTAATTCCTAATTTCGTAGACAATTAAATCCTACATGAAAAATGGGAAAATTTAGGTGTCAACAAATGTTAGTTGAAACATCAAGTAGATGGATCACAAGCAAAATTTGTTGTTGGAAGATATGCAGCGATTGCTTGTGATATTCAATGGAAGATTTGATCTGATTAGATCTGATTACTTCCATTCATTGTATACACCTTGTATTATATCTACAGAGAGTTGTACATTTTCAAATTATTGAAGAGAATACAAAAAACTCTTTTCTTCAGTCATGATTCCTTTGATATCTTCTACTTCTTTCATGGTATCAGAGCTTCTAGGCTTCTGACCTAGCTTCCGCCTCGACCTTCTGCTAGAGGAATAACCTACAAAACATATTACCATATAGCATAAGAGTCACTCAAAAAGAAGGAATTTTCTTCACTTAACATGGCCACCCCGCAAGACGAAGCTCCTTCTACCGGCAACCAGCTTGTTGGAGAAGTTACCTCTCAGATCTCGTAGGTCCAAAATCCACCTGTGGCATTTCCAGCAATGGAGCAATAACCATCCTAGGCCCAACCCGTACAATGGCAGCCCACACAGACTCAACTCAATATGGGGCAACCCATGATGGACTAACCTTACCAGTGGATACCTTATCCTCTATACCTTGGTCCCAGCCCAAGTTCATCATCGCCTGGATATGTGGGCCACCAAAGCCACGTCCAAACCGATGGGAGCCCGCCAGCCATGAGTGGGGCAAGCCCAACCACTAGATTGGAGCAAACAAGCGGGTTGGGTGAATCGGGTATGAGAACAAATCCTTACCCAATATATTTTAATGCGGGTTATCTGATCGGGTCAAGTGAATTAGGTTTAGGGGCAAATCCCTACTTGAATCTCATGCTCGAGTTCCTGTTGTTTCCAGCAGTAGCTCTCACTGAATGACCAGAACCCGATGACCCTCTATTTATTTCCATCGCCAATGGACTAGAACTGCAGCTAATTAGCCTACAGTTAATTGGGCCAGAAAGGGTGTTTTTGTTTGTGTTTCTTTTTTCTATTTATGAACACAAATTTTGTTTTTTTTTTTGTTTCCAGGAACAAAAAAAAGAACAGAAACGTGTTTGTTTGCATTTTTGTTCCAAACCTATTTTTTTGTTCCCGGGAACAAATTTGGAACAAAAACAAGAAAAACTTGTTTTTTGTTTCTGGAACACCTTAGAGAAATCAATGTTCTCTCTTCTTTCTTTTCTTTTTCTTGTCTTCTTTTTTCTTTGGCTGATCGTCGGCCTTGGCCATGACCGGCGACCGGCCGTCAAGGGTTGGCGACCTCGCCAGAGCATCGCCGGCCCCTGGTGAGGCTCGGGCTAGCCCAGACCCGACGAGGCCAAGCTTACCTAGCCAACCGGGGTGAGGCTTGGCCTTGCCGAGAGCCGGCGATCGGCCAAAAGGAAGAAAAAAAGAAAAAAGAAAAAAAAGAAAGAAAAATCAGAAAAATACAATAAAAATATTTAAAATATTAAAAGAACACAAATTTACCAAACATGTTTATATTATTTTTCTATTCCAGGAACAAGTTTTCTAAACACGTTCTTCTATTCAAAAATTGTTTCTCGGAACATAAATAATTTTTTCTATTTATGTTCCTTGGAATAATTTTTTAACAGAAACGTTACCAAACACACCCAAAATTACCCCAGGTGGTCGTAGGAGTTCTAGCTCACCCCGTAACGGAGGACAAGGATAGATTCCTCGACGGAACTATTCCAATCCCTCTTAATGAACGCCTAGCCCGACTTTGGAGGAAGTGCAATCGACTCGTCCGAACTTGGATCGGAAATTGCATCTCTCCGTGAAGTTGCGATCGGACTTCCACCGATAGGGGATGCTAAAATCATGTGGGGAAACATCCAAGAGATGTACGGTAAACTGAATCAAGCAAAATTTTTTACCTTAATGCAGGAACTCAGTGAGCTTAAGCAAGGTAACATGACGGTCACAGCTTGCTTCAACAAGCTCTCATCACTATGGAATGACCTCAAAGTGGCTAAAGAAAAGCTCAAGAGACCAAAATCTACCATCAAACAATATAGATCTATCAAAGACAAGGAGAAAGCCACACGCTTTCTGTTAATTCTGAACGAGTCATATCTCTCCTTTCACTCTCAGATCCTCGCCATGGATCCAATACCACTGATTGGACGGATCTTCCAACTGCCTGTATAAGGAGGAGAGCTAGCAGCTTGTGTCGCCAAACATGCAAATAATAGTGAAAGCATAGCCCTTGCAGTTCACAGAGAATGGCGAGACGGGGCCAACAAAACCCTAGCGCGAGAAAAGGAGAACAGAGGCATGCTAGGGTTCGGCGGAGACATGCGTTCCTTTAAAAAGGAAGGAATTGGCGAGGCTTGAGCCTCGCCTAACACCGGAAAGCTTGAGGCTCACCAAATCGACGAGGCTCGAGCCTCGCTTGATGCTGGCGAGCTCGAGTCTCGCCGTGTTGGCGAGGCCTCGCGCTTGCCCGGATTCGGCGAGCTTGAGCTCACCGACGTTGGCGAGCTCGAGGCTCGCCTGGCTGGTTGCCGGCCATCGCTATGCCGACGACCGGAAGGAGGAAGGAGAAAGAAAAAAAAAAGGAAGAAAAAGAAAAGAGAAAATAAAAATAAAAAAAAAAATTATAATTTCAATTTTTATATAAAAAATATTTTTATAAAGTTAAAGAGGGAATGGAGAGATTATAATGTTTTTGTTGAAAATGAGTTTTCAACCCAACTCATTTAAAAACCCACTTAAGACCCACTTATCTTAAACATTTAATTGTGAAACCCATTTAACTATCTTTTGTTATAAACAAGTGACCAATTTATGACCCATTTAAGATTTAATTAGGTCATAAATGGGTCTATGACCCATTTTAACACCTCTAATTTTGACCAATTGATGCACCATAGCACATGCTTAGGAGTTTTTCATCTCTCGATTGTTAAGAGAAATTTTGGATGGAGGGTTAATGACAGTAAATTTGGGACTTAAGTAAAAGTTGGTAGTTTTTTATGAAATAAAAATTTTTTTAAGGTAGAATTGAAATTAGACCTAAATTTTGAATTTTTTTTAAAAGATAAAAAACTATTATGGTATAATTGGGGTTAAGCTTAAATTTAAAAAAAAAATTAATGTATTAGGTGCAAAAAAATATGATGAAAGACTTTACATCCATCTAGAAATTTCAAATGCTTATGGAGGTTGTCTTTTTAGAAAACAACAAAGATAGTCCTTCTCATCTAGAGGTGCATTGACACTTAAATTTTGGAAACCCCTTCATTCATTTATTACATAGAAAATTATAAATTAATTTTTAACCCCTAAAAAAATTATTAGAATTAAATTGCATAACATATAATTTTAGGAGCATTTTTTATTATTACATTTACATTGGACTGGTGACGGATGTATTTAAATTGATGGTTTAGAACTTTAATTTGACGAGTTGGGCTGAGTCCATGGAGAGAGGGAATTGACCAAAGCTTGTTATTCTCTGAAGATCGAAAATTGACTTATAAGGAATGGTGATTTGATATTTTTGGAAAGGATTCATGTTATTCTTTCAATATTTGGAAAATCTTTTATATATTTATGTGATATATACATTGAGTGATATATTTCGTAGTAGATTGGGAGATTTTGAAATAATAAGAGGTAATTTCATGCGCAGAAGCATATTTGATCTTGAGCAATATATCTCACATATTCTTACTGTATATTTGGTCAGCGCGAGGGCAAGAAATTGCCTATTGTTTGTGTTGTACTTTAGCTAATTAGCTAGTACGTCCATGATGAGGTGCGATTGGACCGTACCATTTGGACTTGATATGCTACGATGGAAAGACACAAATGGAGGGCTATGAAGGGAGACGTATAAAAGGCTCCCGAACACAACCGTTGAGAAGGTTGGCAATTCATTCGCACCAAATTTCCTCTCTATTTCCATCAAAGAACATCAAAGCATTTCATTTCATTTTTGCAAGAACAAACGGCATTTATGCTGTGGAAATAGGGTGTTTTCCTTGTGATTGCATCCAGACTAATATGAGGAAGTGTTGTTCGTGATTTATTGGCAATTCAACGTTTGATCCGGGGCCATTTGCTGTTTGCGCATCGGAATCAGGTAAGTCGTCTTCTGTTGACTCGAATTCCAACATTGGTATCAGAGCCCGATTGTGATTTCTGCCTTGTTTTTCATCGAGTTTTCTTTATTACCATTTGATATTGAGATCAAGAGATCGTATTCTACACTATTTTGGATCTCTGATAGTCGGAATTGCCCCATGAAAAACTCGAAATTGAACCAAAGCGAAGAATGGGCTCGGGGTCGCAAGATTCATGAGGTTTCAGCCATTTTTCGAAACCATTTTTTGGTCAAAATTAATTTTTGAATATACAAGGTAAAGAGCTCATCGAGACGAGTCCGGAGATGGGTCGAGCGCCGCCAGGAGACGCCGAATGCGCCCACACTCGTGGCTAGAAGCTGCTGCGCGTGGGCGTCATGCGCCTAAAGCGTTGGCAAAGCTAGCGCGTGCGCCACATGCGCTGGTCGGCGAACCGGCGCATGCGCGACATGCGCTCGCCAGCGAATCGGCGTGTGGTGACGTCACCATGATGTCATCCAACGGTCGGTAACTGCCGGGATGACGTCATCGATGACATCAGCGCCGGCGACAGTTGGCCGGCCGGTCACCGGTCGGCGACCCGACCCGACTCGACCGGCGACACGACCCGACCCGACCCGACCCAACCGTTGACCGATCAACGGTCAGACTGATCAACTGGTCTGGCGGTCAAACCGGTCGGACCGGTCACCGGTTGGATCAGTCGGACCGGCCAGGAGCTGTTCAGCTTGCTGGCGCGTGCGACACACGCGCCGCGCACTCAGGCGGTGTGTGGGGGCGCGTGTGAGCTTTGATTGGATCGTGGTCGGTCTCGTTTGATTCGTATGAGTGTCTTCTACACAGTAGTATAATTATTTTATACTTTTGAATTTTATAATGTATGAAAATGCGTAAGAAACCCTATGTACGCATATTTTTTTGGGGTTTAATGCTGTTTATTCATTTGTGGCTAGTATTTTCTTGTGATTAGGGAAATACAGTAGCTACCTTGTGTGTAAATGATGTTGTATATGCTGTGTAGAGCTTGGTTTAATGATATGATGTATATATTTTAATATACTTGCAATTTTCTAGTTGCTAGAAAATTAGAACAATGGTAAGAAATCCATTACATGTTGAATTGCAATTTTAATTATAATTGAATCATGATTGTTGTTTATACGCTGGTTATTATCATGCTATGTTTTTTGTGTTAAGGAAAAAATGTAGATATTACATAAGGTCATGTAATTATTTTTCCTAGTGGGAGTTCGTAGGTTGATAGAATTGAAAGGAGTTCTCACCTAGAACTCAAAATTTGTGCAAATTAAACTAATTAATGATAATAGAACAATTGTACATAGAAGTTGATTGGGAACATAGTGAACTTTTGCTTCTGTGTCTTTTGTTGAATTATCATTAATTTAGTTTGTCTTTGCTGCAAATTAAATATGTGTGTTACTTTGTATAGTGTCCTAGTATTGATTCAACGTTTATTATGTCAATGCATTATAGCAATTGATTATGGTTTCGGCATCCAAGACCATTGTGGCTGACCTCAATAAGGGTGAGAAGCTGAACGGTGACAATTATGATATTTGGCACCGAAAGGTTCAGTACATCCTTGAGGAGCAAGAGGTTTTGGAAACCCTCAACCATACTATGAATGAACTTGAGCATGGAACTTCAGCTCAACACAGGAGAGATCTGGAAGCTTATCAAGCTTGGAAAAAGAAAAATAGTATTGCTCGCATCACGTTACTGAGCTGTATGCAAGATGATCTCATGTGTGAGTTTGAGAGTTATGACAAAGCTCAAGCTATGTGGGTTGCCTTGAAAGATAAGTTTGGGGGTACATCTACCACTAAGTTGAGGAGACTCACCATCAAGTTTGACACATCCCGAAAGCGCTTAAATGTAACGATGAGGTAGCATCTTCGGGAGATGTCAAACATGATCCGTGAGCTGAAGTCGGTAGGACACTCTCTTACTGATGAACAATAAGTTCAGGCTGTTATAAGGTCTCTTCTTGACAACTGGGAGCATATGAAGATCAATATGACACATAATGAGAATATTATCACTTTTGATGATATTGCGCGTCATTTGGAATTAGAGGATGAGCGCCTAGAGGCTGTGAGATCCTTTATCCATATTTATGTTGCTGAATCGAGTTCGCGCAAAGCTTTGGGCTTCAAGCGCAAGAGGAATCTTCAGTTCAACAACAAAGGGAAGATGACCGATCAGTCACCCAAGATGGCTAAGACCTTCCGACGCAAGAAGCATGGTAGGAAGAAGGACAAGGCTAAGATGGAGTGCCACAATTGTGGCAAGTTGGGTCACTTTGCTCGTGAATGCACCGAGCCGAAAAAGGTACCCCATTACTCAATTACTTTGTATAATGCTTTTGTTTCCGATCTATAATGCTTGCTAAATCTTATCCAATGTGGACCGTAGACTCAGGAGCAATAGACCATGTAGTTAGAGACCGAGAAGCATTTGTAGAGTATCGTCAGATATCACCTGGAAGAATATGGATATATGTTGGGAATAACTTGAGAGTTGAAGTGAATGGTGTTGGCACATGTAAATTGATTTTACGTGGTGGTCGAAACCTATTCTTGCATGATGTCCTTTATGCTCCAGATATTCGACGAAACTTGGTCTCTGTAGTTGTTCTTCTTAACTTGGGTTATGTATTGAATTTCCGTGGTGATTGTGTTGACATTTTGTATGAAACAGTTTATTATGGTTCAGGTCATGTATCGAATAGTTTTATGGTGTTAGACATTGACTATGATCGTGCAATGTTAATGTTGATGGTTGTTTTTCTTTAATTGCGTCTTCTAACAATGTTGAGATTGATACAAGTACTTGGCATGCTAGATTAAGTCACATTGTATTGCAAATAATGCAAAGATTAGCTAGAAAATGCCTTTTAATGTCACTTACTAATGTTAGTCTATCCGTATATGAACATTATCTGCGGGAAAAACAACTAGAAAACCATTCGATAAAAGGGACTAGAGCTGAATTTCCATTGCATCTCATACATTCTGACATTTGTAGTCCTTTGAATGTGAGGGCGAGGCATGGAGCCTCATATTTCATCACTTTCATAGATGACTTCACACGTTTCGGTTATATCTTTCTAATCTCCCATAAGTCAGAAGCATTAGAATGCTTTAGACGATATGCAATGATGGTAGAGAATCGGTTGAACAAAACAATAAAGGCATTGAACCGATCGTGGACGTGAGTATCTATCGGAACAATTCAAGACTCTTTGTGATGAAAAGGGAATTGTACGACAATTGACTATTCCTAATACTCCACAATAAAATGGGATAGCTGAGAGAAGGAATATAACCTTATTGGAAATGGTTAGATCTATGATGGCGCAAGCAAATTTACCTATCTCTTATTGGGGAGATGCGTTATTGATTTGCTGCCTATATATTTAACCGTGTGCCCTCAAAATCAGTCACTTCCACCCCTATGAATTATGGACTGGTAGGAAACCAGACTTGAGTAGTCTACGTCTATGGGGATGTGCAGCTTATGTTCATGATTCTTCCCATAAACATGGCAAATTAGGTCATAGAGGGAAGAAATATATCTTTATAAGATATTCTGAACACTCCAAAGGGTACGTGTTCATAGGTGAACAAGCTAATGTAAGTGTGACTAAAATGGAGTCACGAGATGTCACATTCTTGGAGAACGATTTTCCTAATAGAGGTGAGATTGATAATGATTTCCAATTATATGAGATGAAAAATCCTGATAACACACCCACTAATGTTGTAGAGGGAAATGAAGATTTACCTCAACACACAAGACCTAGTGGGAGTGTTGCATCACGATGAATTGAATTCAAGAGAAATTCAATTGCGTAAAAGTAATCGTAAAAGTATTCCTCGTCGTCATTTTGAGATTGAAGGGGAAGCATTTATGATTGCTCAAAATGACAATGCCGAGCCTAAGACTGTTCAAGAGGCTCTCTTATCCTCTGACAAGGAAGAATGGAGAAAAGCTTTGGAAGATGAGATGGAGTCAATGAGGGCAAACCATATTTGGGACTTGGTTGATCTACCACCCAATTGTAAGGCCATTGGAAACAAATGGGTCTTTAAGATTAAGCGTAAGGTAGATGGATCCATTGAAAAGTATAAGACTCGCCTTGTGGTGAAAGGTTATACTCAACAAGAGGGTATAGACTATGAGGAAACTTTTTCACCAGTTGTAAGGTTTGCCTCAATACGCCTTATTCTAGCCATCGTTGCACATTTGGACCTTAAATTACATCAAATGGATGTAAAGACAGCATTTCTCAATGGAGAATTAGATGAGGAAATCTATATGAAACAACCAATAGGTTTCATAGCTAAAGGTTGAAAGCATAAAGTTTGCAAGCTTCATCGCTCAATATATGGCCTCAAGCAATCATCTAGACAGTGGTATCTTCGTTTTCATCGAGCAATAATAACATTTGGTTTCACGATAATCAAAGAAGATCATTGTGTATATGTCAAGCGGTCCAAAGATAAATTTGTGATTTTATCACTTTATATGGACAATATTTTGTTGGCTGGAAATGACAAGGTTTTGGTTATCACCATAAAAGAATGGTTGTCCTTTAATTTTGAGATGAAGGACATGGGAGAAGCTGCTTATATATTAGGAGTTAAAATCGAAAGAAATCGATCAAGGAAACTCCTTACTTTATCACAAGAGTCTTATATTATGAAGATTCTTGAGCGTTTCAATATGCAGAATTGTAATCCCATTGATACCCCGTCATGCAAGATGAAGGCCTAAGTCTTTTGAGATGTGTCCTAAAAGACTCCAGAAGAAATCAATGTGCTGGAAACTGTTCCTTACGCTAGTGCAGTCGGAAGTTTGATGTATGCTATGATGTGTACTCGACCTGACATATGTTATACTATGGGATTAGTGAGCTGATATAAATCAAATCTTGGTCAAGCACACTGGAAAGCGAAAGTGAAGATGATTTTGAGATACTTAAAGGGCACCATGGACTATTGACTTTGTTACAAAGAGAATGATTTACGCCTATTAGGTTATTCATATGCCGATTGGGGTGGAGACCTGGATGAGCGTAAATCAACTTTTGGATATGCATTCTTGCTCAATGGAGGTGCGATTTCTTGGAATAGCAAGAAACAGACATGCACAACCTTGTCTACGATGGAGGCAGAATTTATTGCATGTTCTGCCGCAGTGCAAGAAACAGTATGGCTAAAATGTTTCTTGGAAAATTTAGCCACTGTCACTGAAGTTCCAAGACCGGTGATGGTTTATTGTGATAGTCAAGCAACCATTGCGTATGTGAAAGATCTCAAGTATCACGGAAGGACAAAGCACATTGACATAAATAATAACTTCATCAGAGATATTATAGCGTAGAAAGAAGTGATCCTGCAATACATTTCAACCATAGAATGGTTGCTGATCCATTTACGAAGGCTATTCCTAGAGACATGTTCTTGACCCATAGGATGTCACTATGATTGCGTAGAATATGAAATCTATTATTGTAAAGGATCATTAGTTTATGTATTTGTGGACAGATGTATTGTATTTGTTTGTTTATTAGTGATTTGATGTTTTATGAAAAAGTACAAATACACTATGAGACTAGCATAAACACAAATATATTATTGAAAAGTATGTCAGCAGGCAATGATTGGCTCACTCACACGAGCAATCACCTCAAATGCTGTAGTTAGTACGTTGAGATGAGACGTTATGTACAAATAAATACTGAAGAGCAAGTTTGGTACATAAAATATGTCGTCTTGATTGGAGTCAAGATGAGATCTGTGATTGGTTCATAACAAGACCGAACATGATAGTCCCACAATCATGTATGCTTGAAAGATGCCGGATGCGAGTACTTAATTGGGCGCTATAAAAAGCGAGCTGATATAGCACTCGGGCTAAACATGAGTACGTGAGAAGCACATGACTATGTTTAGGCTAAGATCTGTATGGTGGATATATTTGATAAATGACATACGCTCTTATGGAAAGAGTAATCAACTATAACATGTAATTCATACTACATGTGCATTGTACGACAAATAAGGGAAGATGAGTAAAATTATCCCTATTTACTCATCGCGTGAGCTCTTGAGGTAATTTGTATTTTTTACCTCAATTTTGTGCCCTATGTTACTTCTGACTATGTTCTCGAAGTGAAATATTAATGTTGCTACTTTAGCATATTACGGGCGGTCATGAATAAATATGGCCTATGGGACGTGTCTAGGAAAGCAGTTGTTCTGAAATTGAGAGAGACATGAGTGCGAAGGAAGATTATTGTTGTTTTACATCTAACGCGTGTATTTACTGGCTAGCCAATTATATTGCCCTATGTGGTTGCGGATGTAATTGTAAATATATGGTGTTTTGAGATTAGTCAAGTATAGCCTTTAAGGGATAGGTATACTTGGATTGATGTAATAAAATATGTCTAGGGCACTATGAGACATTGATTGTTTATTTATTTTCAGGGTTGTAGCCATTATGTCATCCCTAACAGTGCATAATTAGAGCTCCCAAGTGCGGTGTACTCACTTGGTCGCACGACTTATTTGCCAATATGAATTGTTTTGTAAAGTTGATGAATGTTGAATGCCTTATATTCTTAATAGAAAGCTATCAAGCCCATTATGTCGAGTGGGAGATGTTGTACTTTAGCTAATTAGCTAGTACGTCCATGATGGGGTGCGATTGGACCGCACCATTTGGACTTGATATGTTACGATGGAAAGACACAAATGGAGGGGTACGAAGGGAGATGTATAAAAAGCTCCCGAACACAACCGTTGAGAAGGTTGGCAATTCATTCGCACCAAATTTCCTCTCTATTTCAATCAAAGAACATCAAAGCATTCCATTTCATTTTTGCAAGAACAATCGCCATTTACGCTGTGGAAATAGGGTGTTTTCCTTGTGATTGCATCCAAACTAACGTGAGGAAGTGTTGTTCGTGATTTATTCACAATTCAACGTTCGATATGGGGCCATTTGTTGTTTGTGCATTGGAATCAGGTAAGTCGTCTTCCTCCGACTCGAATTCCAATAGTCTGACCCATTCGTGAAGAAAGAATTGAGTATTGTGCCCTTGATCGTCGGTGGACATGAATAAAACGGGAAGTCAACATTATTTTCGTGATATTTTGGTGCCCATTGTTATTGTGTTTATAAACAAAGCAGGAAAGAGAGAAGGGACGATCTTTTCTTGCTGATACTGTGATGAAAGAGGAGCACTATAAAAATGGGGTGAAGGTCATGAGAAGATGATGATGAAGATGAAGATGAAATGAATCTAGTTACAGAAGAATCCCTAAATGAAAAACTCGAATCACTTTTATTTCAATAAGATTGTACTTCTAATCCTCTATTCTTCCTCCCTTGTTTCTATCTTTCTATCTCAACCGAATCATCTATTCGGTCGAGCATCCATGGCTGATTGCTCTCACTCCCTCTTTCTCTCTCTATCTTCTCTCACTTCCTCATCTTTACATCAATGAATAAGAAGACTACTTAAAGGAAAAGAATAAACTAAATACAGCTCATAAAGAAAAAACAGAATCTAACTAATTGTTTTACATTTGTTTTATCTCTTTCAGCTGAATAACGACACGAGTTAGTTTAGATCTATTATGACTTGGTGATCCGTGTCACTCTTTATCTCGGCTTCTTCTTCATTGATGTCGATCCATTTGTCTTTATCACGAATTCTTCATTGTTGATCATCTCACCGTTGATCATCAGCTCATTGTTGCTTTTTTGTCTTTGTGTTCTTTCTTTTCCTCTAGCAATATTAACTACTGAGCTTATAGTCCTTTTATATTTAACATCCCCCCTCAAATTGGGAAAGGGTAAGGATCCCATTCCCAATTTAGTGCGAAGAGTAATATGAGCTACTCGTGAGAGGGATTTGGTGAAGATATCAGCTAACTGAAGATGACTAGGAAAATGTTGAACATGGATAGACCCAGAAGAAACCTTTTCACGAACAAAGTGGAAATCAACTTCAATATGCTTAGTTCGAGCATGCAATATTGGATTAGCTGTAAGAGAAATAGCTGATCTGTTGTCACAAAGTAAGAGTGTTGGTGATGGGAGAGAAATTCCAATGTCACGTAAGACAAAGTTGATCCAAGCGAGTTCAGCGGTGGTTGATGCAAGTGTGCGGTACTCGGCTTCTATGGAGGATCGTGAAACAGTTGGTTGTTTCTTAGCTAACCAAGAGAGCAAGCGATTAGAGCCAAGAAAAGTACAAAAGCCCGTAGTGGATCGTCGAGTAGCGGACACCTTGCGCCTGATCAAAGATCTCGAGTAGCCATAAAGCTTAATGGAACTATTAGAGTGAAGATAAATGCCAAGGGGTATAGTTCCTTTAACATATCGAAGAACTCTCTTTAACTGATGAAAGTCTGCCACTGTTGGACGTTGCATCTTTTGACAGAGCAGATTTGTGGCAAAGGCAAGATCTGGTCGAGTAATTGTCAAGTACTAAAGACCACCTACTAAGCTTCTATACTCAAAAGGATCAATTAGCTGATTTTCATCATTGATCATGGTTACTGATCTAATAGGCAAAGATGTTGAGATTGGTTTGCATTCTACCATATGAGCTCGTTTAAGCAAATCAGTAGCATGCTTTGTTTGACATAGAAATAGATTCAAAGGAGTACGTGTAGCTTCAATTCCTAAAAAATAATGAAGATACCCAAGATCCTTCATATGAAATTGGAGACTGAGGTTCTGAATCAAGGTGGTTAAGAGCGAGGTGAGCTACCGATCGAAATGATGTCATCGACATAGAGTAATAATAAACCGTATGAGAATCGGTATGAAGCACAAACAGATAAGGATCAGTTGTGTTGCGAAGAAACCGAGTTTCAAGGAGAAACTTACTGAATTTATCAAACCAGGCTCTTGGTGCTTGTCGAAGGCCATACAAGGACTTTTTGAGAAGACAAACATATTTAGATTTACGAGGATGTATGAATCCGAGGTGGCTTATCCATATAAACGGTCTCATTCAAGTCACCATGGAGGAATGCATTTTTAACATCAAGTTGATGTATTAGTCATTGTTTCATCGGGGCTACGACGACTATACGGATAGTTGTATGTTTTACAACAGGGCTGAATGTTTCAGTGAAATCGAGTCCTGCCTCTTGATGAAACCCTTTGGCTACTAGACGAGCCTTTAGCCTATCCAGGCTGCCATCAGGTGCTAGTTTGGTCTTAAAAACCCACTTACAGCCTATCACATTCATCGATCGCCTACGGGACTAATATCCGGTTTGATTTTCATATAGAGCATCCATTTCTTCTTGCATTGCTCTATACCATCCTTTATCAGCTAATGCTGATTTAATAGATCTTGGTTCCATAGGAACTTGATATTCAGCTAAACAGGCATACTTTGGATTTGGTTTAGTAATACCAGATTTCAGGCGAGTCTGCATATGATGAACAACAGCAGTGCCTTGTGAAGAAGAAGAGCTTGAACTGTGTTGTTCTTGATCAGAAGTATTGTTAGTAGGCAAGACCTCTATTGAGGTAAGTACTGGTTGCTCTTCTGGCGTGTAACCATTCTGTATTTGTGTGAAAGAAGTATTTTGTGGCATATGTTCACTATATGAGTAATGACTGTACTGATCTTCCAAAGTAGGATGGTACTGAAATTTAGCTATTTGGTGAAGAAGACTTCTATCTGTTGAGTCAGTACTTGGAGACTCGAGTAGACTAACTCCTTCAACCCATTGCTTGTATAAAGGTGTATACTGTCCATACTCACTGAGCAACTTCTTTGAGAAAGGGAAAAATGTCTCATCAAAGACAACATGTCTACTGATATACACACGATTATTAGTAGGTACAAGACAACGATACCCCTTGTGCTGTTCACTATATCCCAGAAATACATAGGTAAGAGATCTGGGATCAAATTTATGTTTTGCATATGGTCTTAAGCACGGATAACAAGCACATCCAAACACCCTTAGATGTTCATATATTGGCTGAGTATGATGAATTTTGTTATAAGGTGTGTCCATCTTTAGTTTCGGTGTAGGTAGTATGTTCACAATGTAGTTGGCTGTTGCAAAGGCATCTACCCAAAACCTCAGTGGAACTTTAGAGTGATATAACATAGCTAGTCCAAGCTCAACTATGTGTCGATGTTTTCTTTCTGAGATTCCATTCTGTTCTGGTGTGTGAGGACAAGATATGAGCTATTTTATGCCATAGTTCTTTAAATGATGTTGAAATCTGCTACTTATAAACTCTCCTCCTCCATCACTCTGGAAAACTTTGATTTGATGATTATGTTGTCTTTCAACTAGTTTTTGGAATTTGACAAATATCTCATAGAACTCATATTTCAACTTCATTGGATAGAGCCAGCTATATCGTGACAAGTTGTCAACAAAGATCACATAGTATTTGAACTTTTGAAAAGAGCTTATTGGTGAAGGTCCCCAAATGTGACAGTGTATCTTTTCTAGAGGAACATTTGAAGTAGAGTCTGACAAAGGGAAAGATAAAGCTATACTTTTAGCTATTTGACAATTGCTGCATATATTCTTGGTTGTTGTATTGTAGTGAATACGCTTCTGATGCTGCAGATGTTTCACTATTTGAAAATTTGTGTGAGCCAACCTCTGGTGTCATATGCCTTCATCTAAAGTTCTTTGTCTCTGAGTGAAAAAGGCTTCTGTGGTTTGTGTATCCACTTGATAAAGTCCCCTAATTTTCCTTCCGAGCTTCACTATCACTTTGGTATAGTTGTCCTTAACATAAACACCATTTTTGTCAAAAACAAATGAGCAAGGATAGTCATCTGTAAGTTTAGAAACTGAAAGGAGGTTCTTCTTTATTTCTGGAACAATCAGTACATCATTGAGTGGTAAAGTATTAACTTTTGTTTTCAGCGAGGTATCACCAATGTAAGTAACGTAAAACATGATCCATCTCCAATCATGACAAAAAGTCGTTCCTTTGTATTTAGAAAGAGTATGAAGTATACCAAGATTAGCACTGATATGGGCTGTAGCACCAGTATTTGGATACCATTCACTTCCTTTTGGGTCTTCAATATGTAATGCTGTTAATGATGTTGGAATGTCTTTTGCTTGATAGGAGTTGTCAAAACGATACCAGCAGCGAAGAGCATCATGTCCAGGTCGTTTGCATATTTGACATTCTAATCTAACATTACCAGTTTCTTTCTCATCATGTAGAGTTCTATTTGAGGTTAATGTCAAAGAAGGATAAGTTTTGGTGTTTTGATACCTCTGAGAATAACTGGCATAGGGTCGAAACCCTTGATTAGTTCCAGAGAAGACATTTCTTTGTATGTATTGTTGATCTTTTTGTCCTTGAAGTAAAGCATCTATCTTGTAATTCTGATTCCTTTCAAAATATCCAAAAACTCGACCTCTGTTATTTGCAGCTCTACCTCGACCATAGCTACGGCCTCCTTTGTAATTTCCTCTTTGAGCTGCAAATCCAAGAGGTTTGAGCAATATATTCTCCATCAGTGTTTTCTTTAAGTTGTATATGAGATTGTCTTTGCCCAAAGTAGGCTAAATTTGGATTGAACTAATTTCTAGAATAATTCAGCAATCTTGATTCAAGCCTTTCTAATTGTGCAATTACCTCATCATAATCTGGTTGAGGCTTAAGACAATATATGGTAGTTCGAAAATTCTCATACTCAGGACCTAAGCCTTCCAATACACCAAACATTTTGGTTATTTCATCCACATGTTTTCCTATAGCATTCAACTGATCACATATGGACTTATATTCTCTGAGATAGACAGAGAGGGTTCGATCATGCTTCTGACAAGCTTGCAGTTTCCCTCTTAATTCAAACTCTCTAGCAATTGACTTCTGTGTAAAACGATTAAGAAGGGTTTGCCATACCTCATAGGATGTTTCCACGCCAATTATCAGGCTCAAGATATGCTCAGAGACAGCTCCGCTTAACCAAGATGACACCAGCTGATCAGTTTTTGTCCAGTCAATATAATCTGGATTTACAACTTCCGATGCGCATCCTTCAACCTCATTCTGCAACATTTGAGGAGGTGGTGAAAAATCACCATTAATAAAGCCAAAGAGTTCTTGACTCTTCAGGAATCTGTGAATCTGAGCTTGCCACAAAAGAAAATTGTCTTCGGCGAGTTTGATTGTGACAAAATTCGAGATATTCACATGTATTGGGAAGGGATACTTTGGTGTTCTTATCGCCATTGTTATTATTTCCAACCTGAGGAAGAAGATGACAGTAACACTATGAATACAAACACGATTACCGCACTACTGGTATCTGCTGTATCTTCGATTTCTCTATTATGATTCAATGAAAACCTACTGAACAGATCTCCTTAGTAACTGTGATAACCTGCTCTGATACCATGAGAAGATGATGATGAAGATGAAGATGAAATGAATCTAGTTATAGAAGAATCCGTAAATGAAAAACTCGAATCACTTTTATTTCAATAAGATTGTACTTCTAATCTTCTGTTCTTCCTCCCCTATTTCTATCTTTCTATCTCAACCAGAATCATCTATTCAGTGCAGAGCATCCATGGCTGATTGCTCTCACTCCCTCTTTCTCTCTCTATCTTCTCTCACTTCCTCATCTTTACATCAATGAATAAGAAGACTACTTAAAGGAAACGGAAAAACTGAATACAGCTCATAAAGGAAAAACAGAATCTAACTAACTGTTTTACATTTGTTTTCTCTCTTTCAGCTGAATAACAGTACACGAGTTAGTTTAGATCTATTATGACTTGGCGATCCGTGTCACTCTTTATCTCAGGCTTCTTCTTCATTGATGTCGATCCATTTGTCTTTATCACGAATTCTTCATTGTTGATCATCTCACCGTTGATCATCAGCTCATTGTTGCTTTTCTGTCTTTGTGTTCTTTCTTTTCCTTTAGCAATATTAACTGCTGAGCTTATAGTCCTTTTATATTTAACAGGTCAGACTTTCTTTTGTATCTCGGTCAGTAGGTCAACTAAAGGGTAGCTTTTTCTTTCTTCTCTGACCACTTGCAGAGGAAAAGAGCAAAAGACGCTGAGAGCAAACGTGAGAGAGAAAGGAGGTCTTATTCTTCGTTGGGTCTTTGAACGCCATTGCCGACGCCGCACCAGCTCCACCCCGCAACGCCGTTGACGCCCGCCGCCCGCCGCCCGCCGCCCGCAGCTGCCCTCACCACGTTCCTCCTCCTTCAACGAGCTTTCTGCTCGACTGTCGACGACACTGTCTGCCTGCGTCGTTCTTGCCGTCACCGTGACACCTGCGACACGCAAGCCATCCCCGACGTCCTTGCCACTCGCGTAGCTCCTACCGTCACTGCCCCTTGCTGATCTGCTGCACCAAGAGCCCCCTCGTGGTTGAGCTTCACTCAAGCCTTGCCTCCTGGCATCGTCATTGCTGCTCCAAGCTTGTTGATATCTCACGAACTCCCACGAGGTCCCGACATCCCACTCTCTCCTTCTCGGCTTGATCTCATAGGAGACCAACATCAGACGTCGCTGGCACGAGTCCAGCACACTTCGCTGAGCCTCCCAGCTTTCTTCGGAAGTTTGTTGGGGCTATTTAAGTCAAGTTCAGTGAGCATCAGCACCACTGCACTGCAGTCCCAGCGTCCAAGCCCGAGCCTTGCGCCATCACGCTGAGCCTTGATCGTGATTCGCGAGTCGCCGTTGGTGAAGCCAAATTTGGAAGCCAAAATTTGGATTAGGTAAAAATCTTGTCTTATTTGGTTTTCAAATACTCCCTTTCCTTATTTGAAATATCATTCATGCACATGAACCTCATGATATATTATCATATCCATAATTACAAGCAATTAATTCCTAATTTCACGACGTATATAAAATTGGCAGTCCGATTTCATGTTCAAAATATGACTTGTGATCGCAGGGAAAATCGTCATTCCAATCTTATACCCGAGATATGATTCACGATTTTATAAAAATTAACCAATACGTTCTCATGGATTTTATAAAAATTAACCAATACGTTCTCATGTGCGAGATACGATTTGTCAATTTACTTTCATTATTAGATGAATATTGATAATTTCTCGTGTGATTTGATGGCGTGTTTGTTGTGGATTTTCTTCTTTCTAATTTTGCTTGATTTTAATTGATTTTACTTCTAAAAAAAATCTCAAAAAGATTAGACACAATTATAGTAGTTTTTTTAAGGATAGATTGCATGTTTATCTTGGTTATTTTATAATTCCGAATTTAGTAAAATACAAAAAATATCTTTTCAAAATAAATGGGATCTTCTTTTCTAGGATAGTTTGCATATTTAAATATCAGGCACATTTAATTTCGAATTTTAATTAGAAGAAAACACAAACAAAAAAAAAAAATATGCTCGTGTCACCTAAGATTAGTTCATTAATTGCATGTCATCTATTAAGTTGCATGTTTAGGATAATGCATGATATGTTAGAATAGTTGCATTAATCTTTCCTGTCATTAGACTATGTCATTTAATAAATGCCGCGTGACATATAGTTCGCATATTAGGATGCATGTTGCATGTTATCTTAGTTAAACATTTTTGTACACACCTAATTTCTAGGTTTCATTTAAATAAGTGAAGATCCAAAAAAAATGAAACGACCGTGCGTTAAATAGAAATCATATTTATAATTACTGATATGATTTTTAAGCTAATATTGCAGATACTTTGAGGTAAGTCTTGCAATTTATTTATTACTTTATTGGTGCTAGATTGTGCACCCGCATAATCACCTCACATGTTAAGGAGTAATAAAATAAATCAAGCTACCTGATAAATTTTTTTTTCATGAAAAGAACGGTACCAAAAGGGTGAAAAATCTAGTATAACAAAGTCCCCATACTCAAATTCTCTAATTCATAGGAGTAAAGTAATTCTCTTGTTATTTTACTTAAATGTTTAGTTGAATTACCATAAACTAATTAGTGGCGATTCCTAGATAGAATTAATTTGTATGCTAAAAACTTAAACCTAAGTCGTGAATTGGTTTGGATTTGGGAGCGCCCGAACTAAGTTTAGATTTAATAAACTATTAGCCAAACTCTAGATGGTGCACTTGGTTAGGTTGCAATAGGGTACATGGAGAGCTAAGAAGCCATTAGAGTTATTTCATACATGTGGTACAATGATTGGTAGGATTTGTCGCACAATCACAAAGAAAATAAAAAGTAAAATGAGAAAGAGAATTTGAGAATCGTGGTTTTGTCTTGGTTCGCTCTTAAATTATTACTATGTCTAGTTGAGGATTTTGCTATAATTAGCACATCGTACCTCTCCATTATATCCTTCAAATTGCTAGAGAAAGATAATATTTGATGAGTCTAGTTGATGACTTGTGATGTAATTAATGTTTTCAAGATGACTCATGGTGATGAGTCGTTATGTAATTAATGTATTCAGGTGAGTCATGGTCTTGAAGTTACCCACTCTCTATCTAACCTTTGGGGCTTCCTTCACCTCATAAGAGCTTTTTGGTAATGACAATCTTAGTTGGTATCAAAACCTGATTCTATGAATTGGGGTGTTTGTTAAGCCTTTGTGGAAAGGAGTCTTACATTGCTTTGGAGAAGCCAACCCACTGCATATAAACTCCGAGGGTGCCCTCATCCCCCAAAAGAGCTCTTTTGGGGATGAGAACTACACATGTGCACGTGTTGCGAGGGTGCTGCCTCCTTATAATGGAAAGTATGAACCACACCCCAATATTCTCATATTTGGTCTCAAAATCAGTAAATACTCCACATGCTTCTTTAAATCCTATTGTACATTATTTAAACTTTTCAGCATTCATTGCCTTTGTAAAAGAAATATGCACTATTCACATATGTGTCAATTTTTTCCATCACTACAGTTTTTTGTTCAACTTTCTCTCGAATAAAGTGATGTTGTATGTTGATATGCTTTGTTCTTACATTAGCCAAGAAAATATCACTCCGGTTACCACACCTAATCTTCATTGCCCCTTGCTTAACACCAAGCTCTTTATGCAATTTGTGTGGCCAAATCACTTCCTTAGCAGCATGATTAAGGGTCATGTTCTCTATTTCAGTCAAAGATAAAGCAACCGTGGTTTGCCCCTTGCTCATCCAACTCACAACTCCGACGAATAAGGAAATAACATACACAGCTTCTTTCGAAAACGACAAACATGATAAAGCTCTCTTGCTTTCACCATTTTCTCCCAAAGTAAATGATGGCTGGCGACCTCTCATCAGTAAGATAATGAAAGAGATGGTTCATATAAAATGTACCAGCAGAAGATTTAATAAAGTGAAAGTCAACTGAGATACATCCTGTTTTTGAAAAAATTCCTTACTGAGCTAGCATCGCTAATCTAAAACTAGGATTCATTTTATTTTTTTCAAGCATCTTAACCAATGAAAAAACCAGCCACTATCTGAATTCTCTCCAGTTTATCTTATGAAGGGATATTCATCTCCCTGATATAACTCAAAAACCATTTCTGGTACCATCCTTTATCTCAACCTTTGCGTAGGGAAAGGATGGCAGACCATGCATTGAAAAAGCTCGGTTGAAAATACCCATCATAACCTGCAGTGCGAGTGGCATTGGTGAGGAGACAACTTTTTAGTTCACTAATCATGGTGAATCTGCCGTGATCGCTGACATCCTCCTAGAAAAGATTCCCCTTTTGCATCTACATTCTTGTGATGTCTCGGATGGAGAACAGGTGAAGCCCTTAGAACAGTCAGCCCTTCAAGTGCATGGTCGCCTGGAATTCATGTTTAGCAATCCAGGAGTTTGCAACTCCATCGAGCAAGGCATTCTTGAATTTGACATGACGGCTTTTGAGCAACTTTTCGCAATCAATGTCCAAGGATTGGCCACTTGCGTCAGGCATGGGGCTCGTGCCACAGTTGATGGGGGCTCAAGGGAAGCATAATTTACACAGCCAGCCTCGTCGCCACTATTGGAAGTGAGAAGTACATTGATTACGTCAGGTCTAAGCATGCTGTGCCCGAGATCGGTGAGGTTGGCGTGCAAGCAAGTCGGAGAATGCGGCATATGCATGAACTGCGTGACATGGAGATAGTTGCGACGCAATTGCTGCATGGCTTGATGGGCAGGAGCAAGTAGGAAGTCGAGGGTTCCCTCGAGTCGATATGGAGCTTGAAAGGGCTTTGAAAGTGAAGCATGTTGTGCAGTGGTGTTTCTTGCATTGAAGATTTTGAAATAATCTGGTAGTCGAGTAAGCGTGGACACGCTCTATCGGAAGTCTTTTAGCAGGATAAGTCGGTGCAAGTTCCCATGTTTGCTTTTCATTTTCCAGTTTTGGCACTTTTAATTGGTAGAGTAACGTAGAAATAGTTCCTTTACAGAAGTGTAATCCATGGAAAAGAAAGGTTTCGATGCTGAAGTTTCTCTGACAGTATCTCTGATGATTGGATGATGACAAGTTTTACAAAGATGCCTCAAGTCCTTCGAATTTCAGAAGGTCCTAAGGGTGTATGGCCATTGAAGTTTCTCAGTTCTTCTGCATAGATAGCCAAAGAAGGCAAACTAAAGAGGAAGAAGTTGAGAGTCCCTTGTCCTGCCTTTTGTTCTTCTTTTATACACCCATTGCATAGTCATTGACTGAAGCTGATAGAAGGCGGCTCCAGGTGAAACCTTAAGTTTGGTCAGGTGGACAGTCAACATTGATGCTTCACAAAAGGTAGCAGCCACCAAAAGTTCTAAAGATTGACGTTTTCTCTTGGGAAATTCACTGGAACTTGCCGAAGTTTGATGGAAAAAACTTCCCTGTTGGGCAAGCGTTGGTAGCAGTCGGAATTAAGTTTGCTCGTACGTATGATTTTGACATCGATAACAATTCTTAATTAGTGATGTGTAAATGTGTGTATATATATTGTATGTATTAAGTAAAGGATGGACAAGGGAAGATCATTTCAAAGATACAATTCATGGGGAAGTGAGCTCATAAACCCATATCCTTTAAATCCACACAAATACCCATTCAAATTGGAGATTATTTTAATATTTCTACACAAGCTCTAGGAGAAAATATTACATCGGCTGGTCTGCATGTCATACTGAGACGGGATCCTTCAGCAATCGACACGTGACGTGCTTGGTAAAAGTTTTTTTTTTCTTTTCTTTTTTTTTTTTCACTTAAAAGACAGATAGATTAAATAAATTTGCGCATTATCTGCGACCACCCATAATTCACTGATCTTTCTTTGAGTAAAGAAATCTGCGCAACAATGATGTATGGGATTTTCTCTCTCTGCCCTCATCATGCATGCGAAACCCCCACCCCCGCGCTCACACGGACCCCGCACCACACCACACCAAAAGCGAAGATAATCTGCCCATCTTCCTCCCTGTATCATGATCTTCCTTTGAGAAACTCTCTCTCTCTCTGTTTCTTTCTAAGCGAAAGCCAAGAAACAAGGGATGACTCTCATGGCGGTCGAAGCTCCGTGCGTCGATCCTTTTCACACCTAGACTCGCGAAGATATCTGTTTAATTTGAATATCATCAGTTATTTGAGGAAGATGAACAGTAGAGAGAATGGGAGAGGCTTCTTCGTCAGACCTTGCTTTGAGTGGAGAAAAATATTTAGTTAGTATAACAATTTTTAGGTTATTGATAGAATAACTACGAGTCATAAATTATTTAAGAAGTGGGGTTCATAAAAATTTCTAATTAATTAATTATTTATTTAAAATAGGCTGTTATTGAGGACATCCTTGTTCCGGCACCATGATATCCGGAGGGCCCATGCAATAATATCTCCTAGGTCTAGTGCTTTCCACGCTTTCGCTGCTGCCCAAGGACAAGATATTTTTAGGAATCTTTTGGACGTTTCTTTGCTTGTTTCTCACGTCCACTAGTGTAGTCTAGATTGAACAAGGAAATTTTTTTTTTTTTTTCACTCAGAGAACCTCACATGACTGGTAATCGGAGGTAAATTACTAGGAGCAACACATCTTGGTCGCAGCACACACGTCTTGCAATCGTAAGTCGCCCAAGTCTCAAAATTAATATTCATGTAACTTGCATTGTGTGAGTTTTGAACACTAGGCGGCACCTTTTCGTTGGAAGTCTAGCGCCTACCTAGCTAAGCCACCGCGGCGGGTGGTAGGATTTCTAGATTTCTATGTCAAGAATAAATCACTAATTTTCTACATAAGCCTATTACTAGAGCTTTGTTTTCCCTCAGGCATATCTCTGGTCATTTCTAATTCCTTTTTGTTCTAGCTTTGTCAAAACACTGTGTGGTGAGTTAAGCATGGTGTTGGGGTGGTGGTTTCCCTGCTAGCGACACCTGAGGGTTTACGTGGCGGCTGTCGGCCAAAACGGTTCCTCCAGCAACCAAAAAAAAAAGAGAAAGGGATGACGAACTCTGCCTTCAAAAAACTCGAAGGGAAAGTAGCCATCGTAACCGGTAGTGCAAGCGGCATCGGCGAGAAAATGGCTCGCCGTTTCTCCAGTCACGGTGCAAAAGTCGTGATTGCTGACATCCAGGATGGAAAGGGCCGAGACCTCATAGAATCAATCGACTCCCACTGCTGCACCTACATTCACTGCGATGTTGCGGACGAGCAACAGGTGATATCCTTAGTACATTCGACCCTTCAACTGTATGGTAAGCTTGACATCATGTTCAACAACGCCGGAGTATTCAGTTCTGTTGAGCAAGACAGTCTTGATTTAGACATGTCGGCTTGCGAGCGCCTCTTCACCATAAATGTCAAAGGCATGGCCTTGTGCGTGAAGCATGGCGCCCGCGCAATGGTGGATAAGGCCATAAAGGGAAGCATAATTTGCAGGGCAAGCGTGTTTGCGACCATAGGGAGTGACAAGTACATAGACTATACCATGTCTAAGCATGCGGTGCTGGGCTTGGTGAGGTCGGCAAGCAAGCAACTCGGAGCATACGGTATACGTGTGAACTGCGTGTCACCAGGAGGGGTCGCGACACCAATGCCCTGCAATACTTTTGGCCGGAGCGAAGAGGAAATCGAGAGAATGTTCGAGCCGAGCTCGAGCTTAAAAGGGGTTTTGAAGGTGAAGCATGTGGCTGATGCTGTGGTGTTCCTAGCTTCGGAAGATTCCGAATTCGTGAATGGCCATAACCTGGTCGTCGATGGAGGGCTTAACATGCTTCAATTGACTCCTCCAGCAGAATAGGTTTCATGTTTCCATGTATGCCATATTTTCCGCTTCGGCACAAAGAAATATCATTGTAGCTTGAGAATGTTTCTCGTGATAGGCGCTTCTAGCTGAGCTTTCTCGCGACGAACTGTCATGGCTCTGTAAATATTGGACATAAATCGCTCTTCATCGATCGCAAAACTAAACCAAGAAGTTCATGTTAACCAACTGCTGCACCATTTCTGCGCACAAGAGAGCAATATCAATTGGAGGATTTTGATACGGCATAGAATGTTTGTTGAAACATCGGGTGGATCGACACCAGCCAAAATCTCCTCGATGGAGGGTTTCGCATACTCTGAACCATAAATTTTTAAAGGAATGGAATTGTTTATTCTTTATTTACTTTGATAAAGACCAAACTGTTATTAAGCACATCCTAATATTTTCTCGAATGGATGTTCCGGCACCATGGTACCTGGAGGGCCCGTGCTATAATTTCTCCTAGGTCTAGTGCTCTCCACACTTTCACTGCTGCCCAAGGACAAGACATTGGGATGTACGGAATTTTCTGTCTCTACACCCATCATGTAAGCGAAGCCCCCTTCACACACACACTGACGCCGGACCCCGCACCGCACTACACCACGCCAAAAGCGAAGATAATCTGCCACCGTCCTCCCTGTTTCATGATCTTCCTCTGAGATTCTCTGTTTCTCTCTAGGCGAAAAGCCAAGAAACAAGAGACAACTCTCATGGCGGTCGAAGCTCCGTGTGTCGATCCTTTTCACACCCAGATCGCGAACAGGTACTCGTCAATGGACATTCATGGATGTCTTTTTAATTTGAATATCATCGGTTATTTGGGGAAAGCTAAACAGTGGAGAGAATGAGAGAGGCTTCTCCACCGCGCTCGGCCGCGTGGCCGAGTGTCTATTGTTGAGTGGAGAAAGAACTCTACTAACATGATGATTTCTATAAGAATAATAGCATATTCAAGCCACAAATTATTAAAAAAATGAACACCACAATGATATTTAATTATTTTTACCATAAAAAAAATTATTATTTTCATAATAAATTAAGAGTACTCACATCTCTTGAAAGAAAAAAATTTGGTATTTAGCGATGCCACGTTATTTTTACATCAATCCACTTCGTAAGCAACACGTGTTATATTTAGCCTCATTCGTACTTTAAAACACCTCACCATGTCTGTCTATCTCCTCTCTTTTTCTTCATTCAATATGTCATGAGAAGGTCACGCTGGCAAGCAACGAATCTCTCTCTCTCTCGTCCATGTTGCTTCGACTTCACTCCACCGAGCGAAATTCCCTCATGATGGTTTTCTTATAATTTCGGCCTCCGTCATCCCTACTCTCCGACGACCCGTCCATATATATGACTATCGTCTCCATCCGGTTAGGTTTTTGCTTTCCTCCAGTCTTTCCATTTGCTGGAGGTCTCGATATCTTATTCTCACTACGCAATTTTGATTTCTAGTTTTGCTCTATCCGCGATTATCAACAAGCTTTAGGGTTTTTCCCTAGGGGGCTTCCATGGTGGAAACCATGGCCAAGCTCTTGCTCTCGCTCTCTCATCCTTAGGGAGAAAATATTGCACAGCACGAGAGAGAGAAAGAGGACGTAGACATGTTGAGGCGTTTCATCTCTAGCGGGTGCGGTCAAATATGGCACTTGTTGCAAGTGAATTTTGTCAAAATGACTTGTCACTATTAGGATATCCAATATTTTTTTGAATGGACCGGCGTCAATAATGACATGGAGGGCCCGGTCTATGCAATAATTTCTCCCAGGTTTAGTGCCCTCCACACACTTTCGCTACTGCCCAAGGATAAGATATTTTTAAGGAATCTTATGGACTTTTCTTTGCTTGTTTCTGACGTCCACTAGAGTAGTCTAGATTGAACTAGGATCACCAATTTTTTACAGTAGCCTATTACCAGAGTTTTGTTTTTCCTCAGGCATATCTCTGATCATTTTTTGGTTCTCGCTTTGCATACGAAAAGGGATGACGAACTCCGCCTTGAAAAAACTCGAGGGGAAAGTAGCCATCATAACCGGCGGTGCAAGCGGCATCGGCGAGGAAACGGCTCGCCGTTTCTCCAGTCACGGTGCAAAAGTCGTGATTGCTGACCTCCAGGATGAAAAGGGCCGAGACCTCGTAGAATCAATCGGCTCCCACTGCTGCACCTACATTCACTGCGATGTTGCGGATGAGCAACAGGTGATATCCTTAGTACACTCGACCCTTCAACTGTATGGTAAGCTTGATATCATGTTCAGCAACGCTGGAGTGTTCAGTTCTGTTGAACAAGACATTCTTGATTTCGACGTGTCGGCTTGCGAGAGCCTCTTCGCTGTAAATATCAAAGGTATGGCCTCGTGTGTGAAGCACAGCGCCCGCGCAATGGTGGATAAGGACATAAAGGGAAGCATAATTTGCACGGCGAGCATTTTTGCGACCATCGGGACCGACAAGTACATAGACTATACTATGTCTAAGCATGCGGTGCTGGGCTTGATGAGGTCAGCTAGCAAGCAACTCGGAGCACATGGGATACGCGTGAACTGTGTGTCGCCAGGAACAGTCGCGACACCAATGCCCTGCAACAACTTCGGCCGGAATGAAGAGGAGATCGAGAGACTCTTCGAGTCGAGCTCGAGCTTAAAAGGGGTTTTGAAAGTGAAGCACGTGGCTGATGCTGTGGTGTTCCTAGCTTCGGAAGATTCCGAATTCGTGAACGGCCACGACCTGGTCGTCGATGGAGGGCTTAACACGCTTCAGTTGACTCCTCCAGCAGAATAGGCTTCACGTTTCCATGTATGCCATATTTTCCGCTTCGGCACAAAGAAATATCATTGTAACTTGAAGAACGTTTCTCGTGATGGAATGTTACTGGCGCTTCTAGCTGAGCTTTCTGGCGATGAATGGTCATGGCTCTGTAAAAATTGGACATAACTTGCTCTTCTTCGTTAATCGCAAAACTAAACCAAGAAGTTCATGTTAACCTATTGCTGCACCATTTCTGTGCCCAAGAGAGCCATGTCAGTGGGAGGATTTTGATACGGCATAGAATGTTTGTTCAAACATCAGGAAGATCGACCCCAGCCAGAATCTACTCCAGATATAGTACTTGTTAAAGTAACTCGATCCAATTTTTATAGTAGTCTAACATGCACAGGATACATCTAGAGGAAAAAATTTCCGGGAATAGTTTTGAAGTCTCGAGTACTGTGTGGAAAAGGATGGAAACGAAAGAATAATCTCTCTCCCATGCAGAGATATTTGGTGCAGCGGGGCAATGATGTCAGCCTATAGATAAGGCCTGCCGGTTTGGTGGATATCCAATCCTACTGGAAGCAGACGAAAAACTTAGCTTTCCCCCTTGCTTTCGTGATATGCACTAAATAATTAAAGCTTTTATCTTTTGTTTCCTTGTGCGCCCTTGCCGTGATAGGCTACTCTCATTTGTTAATAATTGATGTTTCCTTGCCCAGTCCCTTCCCTGACACGTCTAAAAGCACTAGCATATAAACCAGAAACCAGAGGCGATACCAGAGTTAGGCACGTTCGATTAGTACTGGGGTTTTGTCCTGATCATCCTCTACTAAAGTCACCCATCCAAATTTCCAACACAAAAGCCGTGGCAAGCACTGTCTCATCCTCATTTCGCATTCCTTTTTTTCTTTTTTATATGTAGATAACTATGATTATTGGAGCTTAAAAATAACTACTTTCAAGTTCAAAGAAAATGAGGGATTTAGACTATTTGTGAATAGAATCCAGCAGAAATCAGAAAATAGGTGACACGTTCAAAAGTCAGAACAACCAGAAAAGCACGCAAAACCATCATAAATCATCCAATTTTTAATGTGGATGTATCAAACGAACTTTTTTTGGGACCCATAGTATATCAAATCAAAGCTTATTGAACGTAGGTCGATTGTCTAGAGCACTTCAAAGTAACATAACAAGGTTTAAGACCTCAAATCATCCCTAGTAGAACTTATGTTCGAAAACTATGATTTTTGTAGTACTAAGTGAACATGAAAAATCTTGTCTCAGGGGAGCCGTCAGTCTGTTTTTGGGCTTGGAAGAGAATCCTACACCTAAGATCCGAGTTTTGACTCTACTTCTGATGGAGAATTGGAGATGGTCAGTCAGTCTCCTTTTGGTTTGACCACTGGCATCATAGAGGTCCCTTACACCTTCTTTGCTCAGATCAGATGATCCTAAATTTGGAGCAACAACCCTTCAGGTCTTTTCTCGGTCACCTCGGCGTGTCATATTATTAGAAGAAGGAAGGACAGGATTAATTGGGCATCCTTTATCTGGAATAAGGTTATCACCTCGAGATATCAATTTAATCTCTGGCTTATTATAAAGAACCGTCTTCCCACCCAAGCCTGCTTATGTTGTATGGCAGAATTAGGAGTGAGGTTTGTGCTTTTTTGCAAGTTGATGCTAGATTCCATTCATCATCTCTACTTCGAGTGTTGCATCACCGCCATCGTGGCTTTCTTTTAGGCTGCTAAATGCAATCTCCCTTGGCGGAACATGACATGGTCCGACAACCTTCAATGGGCAATGAAATTCCTTTCAGGTAAGGACTTTTATCGCTCGATTGGCCGGTTTTTGTTTGGTGCATTTTGCCATCTTATTTGTAAGTATAGGAACGACATACTCTTCAGAGATCATAAATTGGCGGTTGCGGCTATCAAAAATCATCTTATCAAAGTGGTGAAGGATAAGGCATTAACCTTCAAGAATGTTGAAGATAATCTTAGAAACAGAAGGCTCCAGTGTAACTGGGGGATAGATCCGTACATCTTCTCTCCAACTTTGGCAGATATTTAGGCTTCCTAGGAGTGGATTCGAGATGGCGATAGATGGGATGAGGTTCTCGGGCGATTGCTACAGTCTACCGCCTATTCTTTCGGATCCGATTGTCTTCGTTGGATTGGCTTCTTATCGTCTTCGGCGGTGTCTCCTGACCTGGTGTTTTTTCTTTCTTTGTCTGTTCCGTGCCTTGTTGGTTGTTTAGGTGAGGTTCGTGTCCTTTGGCCCTACGTGGCCTTTCTCTACCTATTGTTTAGGCTTTTTCTCGCTTTGGCCCGCTCTTGCGATTTCTTTTGCATCCGGCACCCTTCCACTCACTTTAACTCGGTGTCGTGCTGAGTGTAAATTTTGTGGTGCTAGATCTTGTGTAAATGTTGGCTCAAAGCTCATTATATTAATTATTCTTACCAAAAAAAAAAAAAAAATCTTGTCTCAGTCTCATCTTCAATTGTCACAACATCATCAAATCTCATCATATAACATCTAAATCACAAATCTAAACATGTGATATCAACCTAGGATTTGAATCTTAGCCCTGATCGACTAACTAGATCTTGCCTAATCGGATTCAAGTTTCGGATATCTACCTTTGTGCAATTTTGATGGAACAAATTCGATCAGATGACGATCAAAGCACCGCTATGCCTCATGAAAGTCGAGGATTGTCGAAAGAACACTGAGTGACACTGGAGTGGTTGGATCAGTGTCGATTGGACCATCGGTTCATGGTTGGAAAGGACTAGGTCCAACCCAAGGGAAGAACGGCCATTGGAGCTCATCCGGTGACTATCTAACTAAGCCCCAACCACCAGAGGGTTGAGGTCATGTCCAAGGATAGATTGGGGGTGGTTGGATCACCAATGGATTGTCATTGGTCGTTAAGCAGAGCAGTTGAAATTGATGGTTCAATCATCGGCGTGGATGCCGGTGATTTGTAGCCGTGAGAAAAGTTGCCAGATAGGGAGCTCTAGGCGACGAATGAACTCTTGCTTTGATGGGGATGAGGAGATGGTGGACGGTGGTGTGGTGCGGAAGACCGCCGGCGAGAGGCCAGGACGGGTGATGGAGGGAATGGCCCCGCGTGAGAGAGAGAGAGAGAGAGAGAGAGAGAGATTTTAGAGGTTTATGTATTTCTAGATATGGAAAATGCACTAAATAAGCCCCTTTAAATTTTAGAGGGAAAAATACTTATATACCTCCCCTTCAAGATCAAATCTCGACCATCAATTCGAGCCGATGGTCAAAACTTGATTGAATTGCCTAATTAATTATGATGGTGTCGATCTGCCAAAATCAGAAGTTTAAATTGAGTTTGCGATTAAAGCCTAATTAGGGGCAATTTTGTAATTTTTAAAAAAGGACATTTTTGCAAAATATGGAAAGCTAAGGGGTGTAGGAATGAAATACTCATGACAGTGAGCTCAAGGGTGGTGGCCAACCACCAAGAGCTAGCGGAGGGCTAAACCGGCCTTCTTCACCAATGGCGGATTGGACCAGTCGGATCAGTCCAAACCGGTTCGACTGGTTCGATCATGGTTTGGGTGGCTTGGTCCATAGGTTCTAAATTTTGTGCAATTTAGTCATTGGAAGAAAATCTTGTCCAATTTAGGAAAAACGGTTCAATTTTATAGAAATTAGGCCAATTAAACCATGCAAATACAATTCAATAATTTTCTATTGCCATAATTACTTGATTTACATTAAAAAAATGTGGACCTATATACATTGGACTTTCTAGGCAACATTGGATAATTTCATGTGATTTCTTGATCGAAGTCACAAATTAATTGAAATTGAAAATTCAATTAATATCGCGAGGCATCTATTGGATTAATTGCTTGTAGCTAGGGTGAGCTATTATATCCAAATTGACTTTGAATTGATGGCATGAATTTTATGCTAAAAATGAATCGAGGATTAATGATGAAATTGAACCTTAATTTCAAATAGGTCAACTTGAATTTATTCAATTGAATTTGATTAACTTGATTTTCCTATGTTCAAGAATGCTAAATTCCCCAATTGACAAGTTCTCGAATGAAATTCCATTCACATTTATCTCACACAAAAAGAGTAGAATGGAAGTATCCTTTTGCAACTCATGAAAAATTGATTTGGACTCCTAATTAGGGCTAAAAGTGACAATTTGCATTTCGACATGATCGTTCTTGAAATTGAATGAATGAGCAAATAGGTAACGATCCTAGATCAAATGTTGTAAAAGGAACTAAATCTAATTATGATTACAACGAAAGAAATTTTATTTTTGGCTAATTTTGAACCTAAACTTGAAAAATTCAGAATGCAAGGTTCTTAATTAATTTTCGCAAAATTGTCTATGCTAAAGTCAAATTGAAATTAAAATGAAGTGATTTTTGGATTTTTCAATTTTTCAAGTTTTTGGTTAAGGGTTTGAGCAAGTCAACCATTTCCTTAAAAGTTAATTTTTGGGTCAAATTTTGAAACTTTCGAAAATTAACTTGACTAAAGTGAAATTAGGACTTGACTAAAGTCTAATTATGATCTTTTTGTGTGAAAAACCAATTTTTTACTTGGAATTGACTTTTTGTCAAAGACTTGACCCAAAAATCAATCAATGAAATTGAGTGGGAAATTGTTTAACAATGACAAAACCATAGAAAAAAAATGAAGAACAACTCTTTTTGTTCAAAAAAGCGCTCCATCGCTATCAAAAGCCCTAATCTTGATTTTTTACATTTAATGATGTGTCGGCTAAAAATCATATGTCAACATTTATTTATCATGGGATCAAAACCTCTTATATAAATAATATTCGGAGAAAGTCAACATAGATAGTTTTTAAAAAAAAATCAGCTTAAGCCTATAAATATCCAAATTTTTAAGGATATGATCACGGGTGGTGGGAGCACTAGGGGTGAGCGGTTCCGAGGTTCCGGTTCGGTTCCCGGAACACACTGGAACCTACCCTCGGTACGGAGTTCCTCATTTTTTGGAACCCGGAACCTACCCGGAACCAAGAACTTGGAACCTACCCTGTCACGGTTCCTGGTTGGTTCCGGTTCCAACAGGTTCTTTTTTTTTTTTTTTTTTTTTTTCATTTTTAGTTTTAAAAAACAAAAATGAACACAACAATAATAAACAATCCTATACCTCTTAATCCTCACTCTTTTTTTGAGCTTATCCTTCAAATCATGATTAACACAGAAAAATAGCTTGAACTCATCATAATGGGTCCAACACCTTGACAATCCTTCAAGGAGCAATACTCCAAAACTGTAGATGTCTAATTTTTTTGTGGGTTTCCGAGTTTTCATAACTTCGGGAGCCCGATAACCTGCACTTTTAGTTCTAGGAGGCACTATAGGAGTGCGGATCAGAGGAGTCAAGCCAAACTCTGAAATGCAACCTTCAAGGTATGCTGCCATGGATAAACCTCCCGCCTCTGGCCCAATGGATGTGAGCAATGCCTTTAGCCACTCCTAGAGAAATCTTCACCCGCGATGCCCAGTCCAATGGTTATCTCCCACCTTCGCAAATCATTATCGAATGTAACTCATCAACGTGCAGCAAATAGGAGACAACCTACACTTCTTTCGACAAACCTTTCCCATGTATCTCACGTCACAGTTTTCTCTACTTTACGAACAAAAGTGCTAGTCTTCCCTCCATTGCACAAATCAGCCTCATTAAAAACCAGAACAAGAACAGCCCCAACAATAGCCACTTAACAGCAAGATGAAGATCCCAAACAGCCATCTTGGTCTTATTTTGGCATACAGAAGAACCTACGTGACACAACCCACAAATTCCCTTCCCTCACTATGTATGTACTTGGATCACACAAGCATGACACTCATATCTCAGGAATCGACCAAATAAAACAGCTAAAATGTTAGATTAGATCTAACAGTTAAGAGCAGAAACAACAAGAGATTAGACCTGCGATTAAAGCTGGAGGAGGCGAGTTTCTTGGTGTCGAGGGTGTCGGGCGGCGTCGAGGGGCCGAGAGGTGTCGAGCGAGCGTCATGGGCGTCGAGAGGGCCAAGCGGGCGTCGAGGGGACCGAGCGGGCGTCAAGGGCGTTGAGGGGGCCGAGCGAGCGTCGAGGGCGTCGAGGGGGCCAAGCGGGCGTCCAGGCGTCAAAGGGGCCGAGCGGGCGTCGAGGGCATCGAGCAACGTCGAGGGGCCAAGAGGTGTCGAGCGAGCGTCAAGGGCGTCGAGCGAGCATCAAGGGCGTCGAGGGGGCCGAGCGGTTGTCGAGGGCGTCGAGGGCGTGGAGGGCGCTGAGCGAGCGTCGAGGGCGTCGAGGGGGCCGAGCGAGCGTCGAGGGTGTCGAGCGGCGTCGAGGGGCCAAGAGGTGTTGAGCGAGCGTCGAGGGCGTCGAGGGGGCCGAGCGGGCGTCGAGGGCATCGAGCAGCGTCGAGGGGCCGAGAGGTGGCGAGGGGCGGCACGACAGCTTGTCGGGCTCAACGGCGAGACGGCTCGTCGGACGAGCGGTGGGTGGTGGTGGTTTGGTGGCCAAGAGGTGGTGGTGAGTAGGGCGTGAGGCGGCGGTGTGGTGGTGGGTGAAGCAGCATCCAGCAAGAGGAAGGAAGAAGAAGAAGAAGAAGAGAAGAAGAAGGGGGGTTTCGGCCGAGAGAGGGGGAAAGAGAAGAGAGAGAGAGAAGAAAAGAAAAAAGTTGGGGGGGCAAGAAGTGACGTGAGGAGGAAAAATGGGAGAAAAGAAAGAGAGAGAGAGAAAAAGAAAAGGGAAGGGGGAAGAATCGACGGAAAAGGAGGGGAAATCGCGTTGGGGGAAGTGGGGCTAGGTTTTTTTTTTTTTAATAATTCTGACCGGTTCCGGTTCCGGTTCTGGTTCCGATTTCTATGGGAACTGGAACCGGAACCGGGAATGCCGGTTCCCAGAAAAAAGGAACTGGGAACCGGAACCGGTTCCTTTAGAACCGAGAACCGAACCGGACCCTGCGGTGCGGTTCTCCGGTTCCCGGTTCTACCCAGGAACCGTGCTCACCCCTAGGGAGCACCAACTATATTCACATCCGTCCGGGCCCACTTGTGGAGAGGAAAGTTCGCCTCATCCTCACACCAACCCCCATTTGCTGCGAACTGTATTGTCTTATTTGAGAGCAATGTGACGAGGATTCAGCGAGATTTGATGTGACGAGTCATAATTGAATAAAGAGTCCGTATCAATTTGATTGTAATAGCCTACCAATAACTTGCCAATTTTGTCCATTATTGGATCCGAACCTTGGGTATGGTCCAGCCTAAAGACCTTAAACAAAGACCCCTTAAAGTCTCCCTTAGGGTTACAGGGGGTTTGACCGCAGGGGCTCTCCCGCCACAAACCCAAGTCGAAAGGCTTGGGGGGATTCCCCCTAGGAGGTTGGCTCTGCTTCCCCGGCCTCTCGACGACTGCCGGGCGAGTATCTGACCAATGAATAGGCCAGGCCGAAAGGTCTGGTGTGATCGTAATGTTTAACAGAAAATCAACACCGAACATTCAATCTAAACATAACTGTACTTCGTCTTTCCTCAAGTTCTATATACGAAGAGGCTCCGCATCTCCCTCAGCACAACTTCATGGTCCTTTCCTTTACTCGGTTTTCCATTCTCTCCCTACAGAAATGACCAGCCACGCCTCAAACAAACTTGACGGCAAAGTAGCCATCATCACTGGTGGTGCGAGCGGCATCGGCGAGGAGGCGGCGCGTCAGTTGACAAATCACGGCGCATATGTCGTGATTGCAGACATCCAAGACAAAAAGGGCCACGACCTTGTGTTGTCGATCGGATCCCACCGGTGCACCTACATCCATTGCGATGTCACGGATGAGCATCAGGTGAAGTCCTTGGTGGAATCGACTCTTCAATCAAACGGTCACCTAGACATCTTGTTCAGCAATGCAGGCACAATGAATAACATCAAACAAGATATTCTTGAGTTTGATATACCTGCTTTCGAGAGCCTGTTTGCCGTCAATGTTCGGGGAATGGCCGCCTGTGTCAAGCACGGGGCTCGCGCCATGGTGGCGGGGGGCATAAAGGGGAGCATAATTTGCACAGCGAGCGTCGCGGCCAGCACTGGATTCGAGAATTGGGTAGACTATGTGATGTCTAAGCATGCCGTTCTGGGTCTGGTGAGGTCGGCAAGCAAGCAACTCGGAGCATACGGTATACGCGTGAACTGTGTCTCCCCTGGAGTGGTCGCAACACCATTAGTCCGTCGAGTGTTCGGCGTGAGTGAGGAGGAAGGCGAGAGGATGTCCGAGTCAAGTTCAAGCTTGAAAGGAGCGCTGAAAGCGAAGCATGTGGCTGATGCCGTGGTGTTCCTTGCTTCTGAAGAGGCCGAATTCATCAACGGCCACAATCTGGCGGTCGATGGTGGATGGGCCGGAATTAGATAGGCTATCCTGAGGAGACTAGAAATAAAAGTCGCAAACTCTTAACTCGCCTTGGCTTGGTTTGCCGCTGTAGCAATATAAATCCGGAGAAATAATGAAATCAAGCTGATGCTATCTTGTTTGTGAAAGGAATACTTTGCCTTGATTTTTAAATTCGGCGACTCGGTTGGTGATTTGATTAAAAAGTATGCGTCGGTGCTTGTTGAATTCAACCAAAGGAATAGCCAAAAGTCCTGCTATGCCAAGAGGCAATGAAATCCTGGTCATTTTTAACTCTATTTTGTTTCGTTGGACTCGGCGGTCCTCGTCCATCCTCATTCCTCACCAGACCCGATCAATCTTTAATTTTATTTGTAGATTAGTTGCAAACAATTTGTAGTGCAGTTGATCTAACACATCTTTGAAAAGACAAATAAACATCATTCTTGGGTTAGGTTACACAACGAAACTAGGTTTCTCTCCTCTCTCCTCTTTGCAAGCTCTCTCTCTCTGTTCTCCCCCCTGCTGTGCACGCTCTATGTCTCACTCGTTTTGAAGCTGAGACGGAGGCCGCGCAGTCGTTCGTCAGACGAGCCACCGCACCCTTGTCTGACCGATGAACTCTATGGCGATGGCAGAGGCAATCTTTCGAGGTGGAGGCGGAGCCGCGCGGTGGTTTGTCGGACGAGCCACCGTAGCAACCTCGAGGCAGAGCCGCACGGTGGTTCGTCAGACGAGCTACTGCGTGCTCATTCGACCGATGAGCCACAGCGCCGCCCCTCCGGCTCCGCTGTCGCCGGGTCGCTGCCCCTCCTGACTGCTCTCTTTCTCTCTCTCTGAGTCGTGACCGAACCCTCGTCTGACAAACCACTGTGCAGCTTGCGCTTCCGTCGTTGCGAAGTTCATTGGTTGGCCACGGTGGCTCGTCGGTCGGACGAGAGCTCGGCAGGAGCGAGAGGAGGCAGCGAAGAGAGAGAGAGTCGGGTGAGACGAAGCATGAGAGGAGAGAGCGTGAAGAGGAGGCAGAAGAGAGAAAAAACGTGCAGATAGGAGAGAGGGAAAGAGGAGAGGAGCTTTCAATGACAATTGGGGTCCACACACAACACGTGTTGTGCTCTTAAGGATCTTCTTATTTGCCGCACATGAGAGCCACCTAATATTTTCTCGAGTCAGAAACCTTGGGGAGGAAATGAGGAGAGGCAGTCTGTCCAATCTTGCATGAATGAAATAGGGGCTTTAGTCCAAAAGCTCGCCTCTTCGTGGCCAAACACGACAGAGTCTCTGTGTCGGATTCCCACCACGTTTGAGCTTCAGCGAATGGGTTAAAGCAGGGAAGAGAGAGAATGAGCATGGAACTGAAGGTCGATTGCGATTGCCTTCTTTCGTTCACAGTCGAATCTTGCGAGTCGCCCATTTTTTTGACACTATTGGGTCCGTCATCATCTTCACCGTAGCAGCGTTCTCTGCAAGTGAAAAGTCAATTGCCATTATTCTTGACCAATGACTGTTTTGTCAATGGTATAGGCGGGAAATGCGTGTTGCCGGAAGGGATCGCGATGCTAATGGTCTGCAATGCGCTTTGGCCAGATTGAAGAGGAAATCGAGAGGCTGTTCAAGCCGAGTTCGAGCTTAAAAGGGGTTTTGAAAGTGAAGCACATGGCTGATTCTGCGTTGTTTCTTGCTTCTGAAAATTCCGAATTTGGAGTGGCCACAACCTGGTCATCGATGGAGGGCTTATCACCTGGCTTTTGCAGCAATATAAGTTTCGAGTCTCCACGAATGCTACATTTTCTGCGTTGGCTCGACGAAATGTATCTGTAACTTGGAGACCATTCTCATGATGGAATGTTATTGGTGCTCCTGGCGAGCTTCTTGCGACGAAGGGTCGTGACTTTGCAAAAAGTATACATAAATTGCTCTTCAAATGAGTTCATGTTGACCAACTATTGCACCATTTCTATGCACAGGAGAGCGAAATTAGTTGGAGAATTTTTATATTTCATAAAATGTTGTCGCGACCTACCCTCGGGGGAGGGAACAGGTTTAGGGATATTACCTAAAGGACGGGCCTAAGACCCATGATTAGGCGCGAGCTCTCCCAAGCCCATACCCCGTGTGACGTCGGGATATTCTTAAGAAATTTTGCACAAAAGGAATCACCACTAGCATATTAGGGTCGGCTAGAAACCAAGTGAGGCATGGAAGTGTACCTCACTTCCTACGCAACCAGAGAATCTAGGATCGGTGACTTGATTATACTAATTGACTAATTAGTGCCATTTCGGTACCTAATCTTGTTCATTTAAAATAAATGATTTTTGTTAAGCAGCTTGAAGTGATTTTATGCTTATCCACTAACATGCAAAGTGATAATGCAGGTGTGCAATCATTAAAGTAATAATTATAGCTATCAATGTCTTAATTACAGTAAAATTAAACACGTGTAGTTAAACATAATTAGATACATAAATAAAACATGCAACATAATTAATATACAAGCAAATAAAGGTCTAATCACACTAAAATAGCAATACACGGCAAGTCCTAATCAAACCCTATCATTTTAGATTTTTCGAAATTTTTAATTTTTTAAAATTTTAAATTTTTAAATTTTTAAAGAAAATATTTTTTAGTTTTTAAATATTTTTTAATTTTTTAAATTAAACTTTGATTTAGAAAGGTGAACCGGGTCGGGTTCGGTTTGACTGACCCGATCAACGCGGATCGGGTCCGGTCTCCGACCGGACCTGGGTTCGGTCCAAATGGGGGGCCGGCCGAATCGCTCGACCATCCTTGGTCAAGCCTTTCTTCGGTTCGGATTGGGCCTAACCAGCGAGCCCAATCTGGTCTAATCTCTTTTATTTAAAAAAAAAAAAGCCTACAATTCCCTAAGTTCCTAAGTCTACTAGTCCATAAGTCCCTAAACCCACAAGTCTATAAGCCCACAAGCAAAATAGCCAAAATCCAAAACTGGCCCAAATAACTCAAAAACCTTACCCGGTTCGCGACCCGCATCCGACTCGATTTTTGGCCGAAACCCTAGGTTTCTTGGCAACGTTGATGACGGCGGCAATGGGCTTGACGGCGGCGGAGCAGAGACGAAGACGCAGCTGCCGGCCTGGGATCCGTTGGCGTCGGGCTGCCGGCGGAGCGCAGTGGGTTGTCGCAGGCGGAGGTGGGCGGCGCTTCAGCGCGGTGGCGAGCAGCTGCAGGGCTCGCGGGTTCGAGCAGAGACGGTGGCAACGGCGGCAGCGTTGCAGTTGGGCAGAGGCAGGCTGCTGGGGATGGCGTTCGGAGGGCAGCGGCTTGGACAGTAGACGGCAGCACCACCGCTGCCCTCCTCCCCCAGATCTGGCTTGTTTGGGCAGCAACGGCGTCAGCTTCGTGGGTTGCTGGTGTTGCGAAGGGCCGAGCAACGGTGGCCGGCGACTTAGGCAGTAAGGGATGCCGGGTCAGAGGTGCGAGTGCGGCGAAGGGGGCTCGGCGGACGCGGGATCTGCAGGTTGCAGGTGAAGCGGAGCAGATGCAGGTCGGCGCTGGTTGCTAATGAGGAGGTGGTTTGGCTTTTCTCGGTCTCGAGCTCCCCTCCCTCTCTCTACCGAGCTCTCTCTCTCTCTCTCTCTCTCTCCCTTCTCTCTCTCTCCCTTTGGTTTTTCTTCTCTCTCTCCTTTGCTTCCCGTGTTTCTCCCTGTGTTGCTTGAGTTCCCTTCAGCTCTCCCTTGGGTTTTCTCCATCTAGGGTTTCACCGTGAAGATGGAGGAGGGAGAAGGCGGCATGGGCCGGGCCAAGGCGAGATCCGGCCCGGCCCCTTCCATGTCTTCTTTTTTTCTATTTTTTTGTTGTTTTTGTTTTCTTTTTTTGTTTGTTTGTTTTGTTTTCTTTTTTTTTTAAACGACTAATTCCTAATTTTGTAAGACAATTAAATCCTAAATGAAAAATGAGAAAATTTAGGTGTCAACAGCTGCCCCTCTTTGAATGGGAGCTCGAAGAGGTTCATTTCAAAGACAAAATACACCTAAATTATTTTGACAATAGACCTAGGTGCATAGGCACGTATTAGGTCGATGGAAAGAACTCATAACTATGGAAGCGCGTCTTGTCAATAAGAGGAAGAAAGACTCCGGGCTATAAAGCTCTCCGGGCTACAAAGCTCTTTGGGCTACAAAAGCTCTTCGAGCTATAAAGCACACCATGTCATAGGAAGGACTCCGGGCTACAAAGCTCTCCGGGCTACAAAAGTTCTCCAGGCTACAAAGTACATCGTGTCATAAGAAGAAGGACTCCGGGCTACAAAAGCTCTCCGGGCTACAAAGCACATCGTGTCATAAGAAGAAAGACACTCCGGGCTACAAAGCTCTTCGGGTTACAAAAGCTCTTTGGGCTACAAAGCACACCGTGTCATAAGAAAAAGGATTTCGGGTTACAACGCTCTCCAGGCTACAAAAGCTCTCCGGGCTACAAAGCACACCGTGTCATAAGGACTCTGGGCTACAAAGCTCTCCGGGTTACAAAAGTTCTTCGGACTACAAAGCACACTGTGTCATAGGAAGAAGGACTCCGGGCTACAAAGCTCTCCGGGCTATAAAGCACACCATGTCATAATAAGAAGGACTCCGGGTTACAAAGCTCTTCAGGCTACAAAAGCTCTCCGGGTTACAAAGCACATTGTGTTATAAGAAGGAGGACTCCGGGCTACAAAGCTCTCCGGGCTACAAGAGCTCTCTGGACTACAAAGTACACCGTGTCATAGAAAGAAGGACTCCGGGCTACAAAGCTCTCCGAGCTACAAAAGTTCTCCGAGCGACAAAGCTCACCGTGTTATAAGAAGAAAGAGAGGAATGAGGTTTCACCGTGTAACAACGGGTTTTGACCGGGTTGAAATTGCATGATTTGAGGAAAACCAATGAACCTTTGTATATAACATGGTTTAAGGTTGACCATGAACTTTTTGAAAAATTGCAGTTTAGAAAAAAAAAAACTCCTGGACATTTTAAAAGCGGGGTTTAAGGATGATCAACGAATCTTGTGGTTTAAGGATAAACCCACGGATTGTGTCATTTAGACTGGAAAAAGAAAAAAAGGTCTCGCCGTGTAAAAACGGGTTTTGACTGGATGTGATGGTCTTATCGTGTAAAAAAGGGTTTTGACTTGATGTGATGGTCTCACCGTGTAAAAACGGGTTTTGACTTGATGTGATGGTCTCACTGTGTGAAAACGGGTTTTGACTTGATGTGATGGTCTCACCGTGTGAAAACGAGTTTTGACTTGATGTGATGGTCTCATCGTATAAAAAGGGGTTTTGACTTGATGTGATAGTCTCACCATGTACAAACGGGTTTCGACTGGATGATAGTCTCACCGTGTAAAAATGGGTTTCGATTGGGAGAAAAGTCTCACCGTGTACATACGGATTTCGACCGGATGATAGTCTCACAATGTAAAAACGGGTTTCGACTGGGAGGAAGGTCTTATCGTGTACAAATGGGTTTCGACTAGATGATAGTCTCACCGTGTACAAATGGGTTTCGATCGGACGATAGTCTCACCGTGTACAAACGGGTTTCGACCAGATGATAGTCTCACCGTGTAAAAACGGGTTTCGACTGAAAGGAAGGTCTCATCGTGTACAAACGGGTTTCGACCATGTGGTTTAGGAAAAGCCACCAATCACGTGGTTTAAGGATAAACCCACTAACCTTATGGTTTAAGGATAGACCCACAAACTGTGTGGTTTAGGAAAGCCACCAACCCCGTGGTTTAAGGATAAACCCACCAACCGTGTGGTTTAAGGATAGATCCACGAACCGTGTGGTTTAAAGATAGACCCACGAACCATGTAGTTTAGGAAATCCACCAACCCCGTGATTTAAGGATAAACCCACCAACCATGTGGTTTAATGATAGACTCACAAATCGTGTGGTTTAGGAAAGCCACCAACCCCATGGTTTAAGGATAGACCCACGAACCGTGTGGTTTAAGGATAGACCCACGAACCGTGTGGTTTAAGGATAAACCCACAAATCTTGTGGTTTAAGGATAAACCCACCAACCGTGTGGTTTAAGGCTGACCATGAACCTTTGAAAATGGCATGGTTTAAGGTTGACCATGAACCTTTGATTTTTAGGGAAGCACCCACTAATCCCTTGAAAACTGCATGGCTTCACTGAGGAATCCTGTGAAACTCAACTTGGGCAAATGTCATTAGGGACGTCGTATTAGAAATATTGTAGCATTAATTGAACAAGCTAATCAAGTTAAGTCTGACTGCTTTGGAAAAACATTTTATTTCAATCAGCATCATGTGGCGCAAAATTGTTATATTGCTCGTACATATATCATTGATCATCAAATTATCTAGGAGTCAAGTTTTTATCAAGATGGTCATGACTCGTGAAAAAGGTTTATTAAGCATGCCAAACTAGAGCTTCTTAGTCAGAAAGGGCTTCTTATGCACTTTCGATAAAATGACTGTTTAATCCCATCCATTCATGTGAGAGATAACTAGTTGCTGAGGGTATCTCACATAACCTAGATCAAAGGCTTTTAGAAACATTCACAATGAGCACAATATGATCGATCAAGAAGGTCTTTTGAAAGGACTGCAATATAGGCTCGTTTAGAGCTTACACAAAAGAATTATTACTTTGAGGCCAGTAAAGGAACATTTGCCGTTATGTTCATCGGGTTTACAAGTCGAGAACTTTGAAGATAAGACAAGATAGAATTACCTCCACTCCTTCAAATGAAGCTTTCTTTGTGGCATTCTCATTTTCATTCAAATCATCCCAATCAAAAGAGACTTTGGAAGGGGGTTGTAATGTTGGTTTGGGAGAGGCTTGAAAGGCTTAAAATTTTCAATAGGGTTTTTAAGAGTCGATGATCATCATGGCATCGTGACCAAGTCACTCGACCTTTCGAAGGCATTTGGCTTTTGAAACGCTGCACATCTCGAAAGTCCCTTGACCAATCATTTCTACATGGGAGCTTTGCTCCTTTCTCTAATTTCCTTTGCCCTTTGCGATGATGATTTTTTCTTTTTTCACCGGCACTTGGATTTTGATAATTTTTCTTTCACATAAGATACAACCTTTTGGCTCTTTTTCTTGACGGGCATTGGCCTTGCTTTTACCAGGCATACTGCTTTTTCATGCCCCCTAGTTTGTCAAACTTTTTGCTTTTTGAACTTTTGTAGCTCTTATGACTTTGGAGATGCTTTTCACATTTCCTTGTGATTGTCAGTTATATTTGGTCAATTCTTATGCCTTGCCCCAGTGAAGGGAGATGATCACCGCTCGAGATTTAGAAATGAATAATCAGGCCCAAATTGGTTATAACAATGGGTATCAGTGTTTGGGTAGAGAAGGAAATACTCTTCTTCAGCTTGGGATGAGTCAAGCTCCGATGAGAATTCCTCTGAAGCTACCACAAGAAGATTGATGTAAGTGAAAGAAATAAAATCTTTCTCAACCTTTCGTTTTACAACACGACCATGACCTCCTATGTTGCCCCAACGTAGGGTCGTTCTCGATAGGGGTACTTTGAATGATCATCTTTTTTTTTTTCAACCCCAAGGGGTAACAAGAGATCAGTGTAATGCTTGGGGTTGATGAAGGAAACGCCTTTATCATTTCGATCTTTGCGCTCAATGCGAATGAATCATTCGTCCTAAGAGAAGGTCTCTTTTCACTCAACTCTCAAAAGTGTTTGAAGGACGTGTTTGGAAATGAGCTTGCCTTTCTTCATCCTAAGCACTTCTTGTTTGGCATGGTTGACATTTCCATTTCACTCTGTAGAGATCATTCGAGTATATCAATCTCCATAAGGAACTTTGATTCAAAATGAATAATCCACAGGACGAGAAAACAATTTTGAGATAGAAAGGATGCTCAAAAGGTTTGTCATTTTTTTTTTTTTTTTAATTAGTATTCATTTTTTTTGTCTCTAGGAAAGCCCAAAAGTTCTCTTTTGTAATGGAAATTCTCTTTCTTTCTCTTTTTTTTTTTACTTAAAAAAAACTGAGAAAAAGGGTACTTACCTGCAGCATGGCGACCCGATAATCCTGTAAAGAATGTAAAAGAATATGTTAGTGAAAAGATCCTTAGGGATTGAAATGTTGAAAATGAGACATTATTATCCTTCACTTGCTTTCATCCTTTTGGCGCTAACATCTCTTGGATTCACCTTCAAAGATATCTAGTAACTCAACAATACCCCTCCCTTGCATTTGCCTTTAAGTGTTTGATGTTTTCCTAATTCCTCGGTAGAAGGCGCCGCTTCTGTGGTCAGGTGTAACCCTTTTTTTTATCACCTCGTAAGAAAGGGAGATGAAATGAGTTATCTCTATTCTTAGTTAGGTTTAACTAAGGACGATACTTCCTTCTTGATGAATTTGACAATGTTGTTCCAGCACACTTTGTTTGTGGGGAGATGAGAGATTTTTTCTTTCTAAATCAAACGTTGCTCTGCCACTCTTTATTTGACAATCCTTTGTTATGTTCGAACCCGTCCTATATCAAAGAAAAGGACATGTCATTTTTTATGCTGAAGAGAAATCAAGTTTAGAAACGAGATACATCCTTTTCAAAGTCAAGTGATCAACATCCCAATGTATCTCTCATGGAGGAAGGGATAATATTGCCCATTTGTTTCATCATTTGAATATTTCTTTGTTTAAGATGAACATGACTCAATAATGCTCCATCGCATTTGTTGGAACGTTACAAAACTTGGTACTCTTGATGTCTCCTTGACAATGAAAAGAAAATCAAGTCAGAAACGGTATCGGAAATGAATAATTGAAATCAATACAGTTTACTCTTCCTTCGAATTTGCCCTTTTAGATATTTGGCAACTCCTTTCATTTGTCTCAGCATACAAAGTGAACGAGATCGATGGGCTATTTTGGCACCTAAGGCATCTCCAAATAAAGAAACTTCCCTTAACGGAATTCCATTACGTTCCGCCTCTATTAGAAGATTGGCGCCAATGAAGCATCGACGCAATCTTGCTCCTTGAGTTCCATGAGCCCCAAAAAAATGACTACGTGAAGAGAGGGCATTAAACAAATTTTTCTTGAGATTCATTTAAGAAGGTAAATGTATAGGTTCACTTAAAACACTTCTGAATTTGCTCTTTTTTTTTGTGTGTTTTTTTTATTGATGAATTCCGAATTCCATCATTAAAAATGTGAGTCGCACGATTTACAAGAGCATCAATTGGATTTGCAAATCAAAACCCAAAATGGAAAACATGTTTCTTAACAAGAATAAAGACTGATAAAATACAAGAGACTCTTTTACAAATGAAAGTAAGAAAAAACAACTCTTGTCCTCGCTCTAGAATTCACTTCCTTGAATGGTCACCATGAGAACGTCAAAGAGCATTGCGCATAACCTGCAAAAAGACGACAATGTTAATATGTGAATAAGAGAAAATGATATTTTAATGACGTCGCTTCTTACAATAAAATCGAGGTGACGATACATGCCCCACAATCCTTACTACATGACTTCAATATTTCGCCAAGATTTTATCATAAGAGAAGACATCATTAAAATTATCAATCCACGGCCATCAATCGAATGTCCACTTTTATTCCAAAAGTTTCGTATGCAAAAGTGTCATTGATTTTTGAAAGATTGATTTGTGATTTTACTCCTAAAAAAATGAAGTGATTTCTATTTTGAGGAATTTGTGCACAAAATGATTTGCATTATAGTTCCAAAATATGAGAACGAGAAAATTCGATAAAAAACACAATTGCAATTTTTGTGCCCCAATATAAAATCACAACTTGAAAGTTTTTTTTTTTTCAAAATGATTTTGAGCCCATAACTAGAAATTTAAAAAAACCATGCGTTCAACAGGGCCAAATCAAAATGCTTAGAACTTGCATTCAAATGCTCACTTGTCAAAAGTGATTGCCAATTTTTCAATCATAAGCTTGCATCACCAAGGGCATTCGATTGATTTTCGCGAATTTCAAGACGAAAATGCAATGCAAAATGAACAAATAAAAAGGAAAATGACACTTACAATGGGTGCCGACCTTTGTCCTTTTTTTTTTTTTACATAGACATGCACATGAGATGTGGTTCGATTTCTACTATATATGGCTCAAAATGAAGCCATAGGATCATCGGACCGAACCAACAAGGTTGCGGCTGGGTCGGGTTACCTATGACTCCGGCTTCGTCAAAGAACTGACCCGTGTCACGCGGTTGCAGACCGGGGTGGGTACTTTCGACGTGAAGAAAGAAATCTCAGGGTTGAGATGGATGACTCGTACTACGCGGTTGTAGTCAGAGTGGTATCCACTTGAACACCATCCTAAGTGATCCTATGCAGCCCGGGTCCGGTGGCAGGTTGTGTGTACTATGGTATAGTGCAATGCAGGAAACGCAGGCATGATAATTTATAAGCAATCAACACTTCATACATAAAAAATAAACCATACATTCCTATGCCTCATTGCAAGAAAAATGTGAGCAAACACTTCCCCTTGTACCTCCCATTCTGCAAAAACATTTAACACTTTTAGTGTTAGGGACGTACCTGGAATCCTCGCCGCACAAACAAAAATATTTTTGAACAAGATTAATTTTGGCCTAAGTCCTCTAAAGTCTAAAACCAAGTCCCTAGTGGAGTCGCCAAGCTGTCGCGACCTACCCTCGGAGGGAGAGAACAGGTTTAGGGATATTACCTAAAGGGCGGGCCTAAGGCCCATGATTAGGTGCGAGCTCTCCCAAGCCCATACCCCGCGTAACGTTGGGATATTCTTAAGAAATTTTGCACAAAAGGAGTCGCCACTAGCCTATTAGGGTTGGCTAGAAACCAAGTGAGGTATGGGAGTGTACCTTACTTCTTACGCAACTAGAGAATCTAGGATCGGGGACTTGATTATATTAATTGACTAATTAGTGCCTTTTCGGTACCTAATCTTGTTCATTTAAAATAAATGATTTTTGTCAGGCAGCTTGAATTGATTTTATATTTATCCACTAACATGCAAAGTGATCATGCATGTGTGCAATCATTAAAGTAATAATTATAGCTATCAATGTCTTAATTACAGTAAAATTAAACACGTGCAATTAAACATAATTAGATACATAAATAAAACATGCAACATAATTAATATACGAGCAAATAAAGATCCAATCACACTAAAATAGCAATACATGGCAAGTCCTAATCAAACCCCATCATTTTAGATCTTTCGATATTTTTAAATTTTTAAAATTAATTTTTGATTTAAAAAGGTGAATCGGGTCGTGTTCGGTTCGACCCGACCCGGACTGGACCTAGGTTCGGTCCAAATGGGGGGCCGGTCGAATCGGCCTGACCAAGGCTGGTCGGGCCTTTCTTCGGTTCGAATTGGTCCCAACCAGCGGGCCCAATTTGGTCCAATCTCTTTATTTTTTTAAAAAAGCAGCCCACAATTCCCTAAGTTCCTAAGCCTACTAGTCCATAAGTCCCTAAGCCCATAAGTCTATAAGCCAACAAGGAAAATAGTCCAAACCCAAAACCGGCCCAAATAGCTCAAAAACCCTACTTGGTTTGTGACCCGCGTTCGACCCGATTTTTGGTTGAAACCCTAGGTTTATTGGCGACGTTGACAATGGCGGCAACGGGCTTGATGGCGGTGACGATGCGGTGGAGCAGAGACGGAGACACGGCTGCTGGCCTAGGATCCGCTGGCGTCGGGCTGCCAGTGGAGCGCAGTGGGTCGTCGCGAACGGAGGTGGGCAGCGCTTCGGCGCGGTGGCGAACAGTTGCAAGGCTCGCGGGTTCGAGCAGAGACGGTGGTAGCGGCGGCGGCGTTGCAGCTGGGCTGAGGCAGGCTGCTGGGGACGACGTTTGGAGGGCAGCGGCTTGGACGGCAGACGGTAGTGTCACCGCTGCCCTCCTCCCCCAGATCTGGCTTGTTTGGGCAGCAACGGCGTTGGCTTCGCGGGTTGCTGGTGTTGCAAAGGGCCAAGCAACGGCAGCCGGCGACTCGGGCAGTAAGGGACGCCGGGTCGGAGGTGTGAGCGCGGCGGATGGGGCTCGGCGGACGCGGGATCTGCAGGCTGCAGGTGAGGCAGAGCAAATGTAGGTCGGCGCTGGTTGTTGGTGAGGCGGCGGTTCGGCTTCTCTCAGTCTCGAGCTCCCTTCCCTCTCTCTGTCGAGCTCTCTCTCTCTCTCTCCTTCTCTCTCTCTCCCTCTTGTTTTTCTTCTCTCTCTCCTTTGCTTCCCGTGTTTCTCCCTGTGCTGCTCGAGTTCCCTTCAGCTCTCCCTTGAGTTTTCTCCATCTAGGGTTTCACCGTGAAGATGGAGGAGGGAGAAGGCGGCATGGGTCGGGCCAAGGCGAGATCTGGCCCGGCCCCTTCCATGTCTTCTTTTTTCTATTTTTTTGTTGTTTTTGTTTTCTTTTTTGTTTGTTTGTTTTGTTTTCATTTTTTTTAAACAACTAATTCCTAATTCTGTAGACAATTAAATCCTAAATGAAAAATGGGAAAATTTATGTGCCAACAAATGTTAGTTGAAACATCGGGTAGATGGATCACAAGCAAAATTTGTTGTTGGAAGATATGCATCGATTGCTCGTGATATTCAACGGAAGATTTGATCTGATTATATCTGATTACTTCCATTCATTGTATACACCTTGTATTATATCTATAGAGGGCTGTACATTTTCAAACTATTGAAGAGAATACAAAAAACTCTTTTCTTCAGTCATGATTCCTTTGATATCTTCAACTTCTTTCATGGTATCAGAGCTTCTAAGCTTCTGACCTAGCTTCCGCCTCGACCTTCTGCTAGAGGAATAACCTACAAAATATATTACCATCCAGCATAAGAGTCACTCAAAAAGAAGGAATTTTCTTCACTTACCATGGCCACCCCGCATGACGAAGCTCCTACTACCGGCAACCATAGGGAGTGACAAGCGTGTTTGCGACCATAGGGAGTGACAAGTACATAGACTATACCATGTCTAAGCATGCGGTGCTGGGCTTGGTGAGGTCGGCAAGCAAGCAACTCGGAGCATACGGTATTCGTGTGAACTGCGTGTCGCCAGGAGGGGTCGCGACACCAATGCGCTGCAACACTTTTGGCCGGAGCGAAGAGGAAATCGAGAGAATGTTCGAGCCGAGCTCGAGCTTAAAAGGGGTTTTGAAGGTGAAGCACGTGGCTGATGCTGTGGTGTTCCTAGCTTCGGAAGATTCCGAATTCGTGAATGGCCATAACCTGATCGTCGATGGAGGGCTTAACATGCTTCAATTGACTCCTCCAGCAGAATAGGTTTCAAGTTTCCATGTATGCCATACTTTCCGCTTCAGCACAAAGAAATATCATTGTAACTTGAGAATGTTTCTTGTGATAGGCGCTTCTAGCTGAGCTTTCTTGCGACGAACGGTCATGGCTCTGTAAATATTGGACATAAATCGCTCTTCATCGATCGCAAAACTAAACCAAGAAGTTCATGTTAACCAACTGCTGCACCATTTCTGCACACAATTGGAGGATCTTGATACGGCATAAAATGTTTGTCGAAACATCAGGTGCATCGACACCAGCCAAAATCTCCTCTGTGGAGGGTTTCGCATATTGTAAACCATAAATTTTAAAGGGATGGAATGATTTATTATTTGTTTACTTTTATAAAAACCAAACCTTTACTAAGCACATCCTAATATTTTCTCGGATCGATGTTCCGGTACCGTGATACCAGGAGGGCCCGTGCAATAATTTCTCCTAGGACTAGTGCTCTCCACACTCACTGCTGCCCAAGGACAAGACATTTTTTTTTGGTCGGTAAGGACAAGACATTGGGATGTACGGAATTTTCTGTCTCTACACCCATCATGAAAGCGAAGTCCCCTTCACACACACACTCACGCCGGACCCCGCACCGCACTACACCACGCCGAAAGCGAAGATAATCTGCCACCTTCCTCCCTGTTTCATGATCTTCCTCTGAGATTCTCTGTTTCTCTCTAAGCTAAAAGCCAAGAAACAAGAGACATCTCTCATGGCGGTCGAAGCGCCGTGTGTCGATCCTTTTCACACCCAGATCGCGAACAGGTACTCGTCAATGGACATTCATGGATGTCTTTTTAATTTGAATATCATCGGTTATTTGGGGAAAGCTAAACAGTGGAGAGAATGAGAGACGCTTCTCCACCGCGCTCGGCCGCGTGGCCGAGTGTCTACTGCTGAGTGGAGAAAAGAACTTTACTAACATGATGATTTCTATAAGAATAGCATATTCAAGCCACAAATTATTAAAAAAATGAACACCACAATGATATTTAATTATTTTTTAACATAAAACAAATTATTATTTTCATAATAAATTAAGAGTACTTACATCTCTTGAAAGAAAAAAATTTGGTATTTAGCGATGTCACGTCATTTTTACATCAATCCACTTCGTAAGCAACACGTGTCATATTTAGCCTCATCCGTACTTTAAAACACCTCACCATGTCTATATCCTCTCTTTTTCTTCATTCAATCTGTCATGAGAAGGTCACGCTGGCAAAAAACGAATCTCTCTCTCTCTCTCTCGTCCGTGTTGCTTCGACGTCAATCCACCGAGCGAAATTCCCTCATGATGGTTTTCTTATAATTTCGTCCTCCGTCATCCCTACTCTACGATGACCCGTCCATATTTGACTATCGTCTCCATCCGGTTAGGTTTTTGCTTTCCTCCAGTCTTTCCATTTGCTTGAGGTCTCGATATCTTATTCTCACTACGCAATTTTGATTTCTAGTTTTGCTCTATCCGCGATTATCAACACGCTTTAGGGTTTTGCCCTAGGGGGCTTCCATGGTGGAAACCATGGCCAAGCTCTTGCTCTCGCTCTCTCATCCTTGGGAGAAAATATTGCACAGAACGAGAGAGAGAGAGAGAGGACGTAGACATGTTGAGGCGTTTCATCTCTAGCGGTGCGGTCAAATATGGCACGTGTCGAGAGTGAATTGTGTACAAATGACTTGTCACTATTAGGATATCCAATATTTTTTTGAACGGACCGGCATCAATAATGACATGGAGGGCCCGGTCTATGCAATAATTTCTCCAAGGTTTAGTGCCCTCTGTTGGAGAAATCTTCTTGAAGTGTTTTGAAGCTGACAAAATGTTTCCATCAGTCTAGTCTGAAGGTTTGCAGAGTCTGCTATTTAAAATCTGAAGACCTCCGGACAGCTAGACTCAAGACTCAAAGTCTATCCTCATTGACAGTCTCTAATCCGTTGAAGAAAGGTTATCCAGAACTGGATGTTTCGTTAAGGGCTTGACCTTATCAACTGGAGAAGATCTCGTGGCTGAAAAAGACACAATGGAATTCTTTGATTGATCGAGATTGACTCGAAAATTAAGGAATCGATGATTGCCTAAATATTCTTGGAAGGTTCTACTTATGGAAACCGAGATCCTGATTGTATGGGCGAACATGATTGATGGGCTATCGACACGTTTCTTTAATAGCCAGTTCCGTCCAACGGGCAGATTGGAGGAATTCATTTGGTAAGTGCCAACGGGTATGATGGCATAAATGAGTATATAAGGAAAACGTTCTAAGTTGTTGAGGTGTGCACGATAGAAGAATTTCAAAGTCTGAAGCTCCTTGTTGTTTAGACAATTCCTTTGAGCGAATACTTGTATACAAAAGAGAGTCTATATTTGAGAGAAACCTTGAGGTGGTGTGATAGAACATCTACACTGTAGAATCAAGGAAAATGAGTGCTGTAACTTCTCTTTTGTTCATAGTGAAATCTAGCCGGTGGGCTGTCAGTGCGGAAGAGTGGATATAAGCTTGGATTAAGCCGAACCACTATAAACCATGTGTTCAATCTTCTCTCCCTTACTCTCTTTATTTCGATCGTATTTCATTTTGTCAATCAACAGTAAAATACCTTTCTATCGTTTGCCAAGAATTGCTTCCGTATTTCGATAGATTGATTGTACACCTATTCACCCCCCTCTAGGTGCTTATACTAGCTATCACAATTGGTATCAGAGCTCGTGCACTCACTTTGTTTGAAATGTTTTACTTCAGAGTAAAAGATTCATGGCTAGTATGTTGGCTCCAGGGCTGGTAGAAGGGCAAAGTAACACCAGACCGCCTTACTTTGATGGAAATGACTACAACATATGGAAGAACAAGATGAAGGTGTTCTTAAGATCAAAGGATCCTCTGGAATGGGACGTTGTAGAAAAAGGAATCATTCCTAAAGCTGCATCTGTCTCAGAAAGAGGAAAGGACACTGTTGAGTCCAGTGAAATGAGTCAGGAAGAGATAATCAAGAGACAAGCTCTTGATGCAAAAGCAATTTACTCTTTATATTATGCTTTATCACCTACTGAATATAACAGAATATCTTCTTGTGATACAACCAAAGAAGCCTGGGATAGATTACACATTACTTATGAAGGAACCGATCGAGTGAAAGAGACTAGAATCAACATTCTTCTCGGTTAATACGAAGCCTTCAGAATGAAACCAGGAGAATATATAACCGACATGTTTAGTCGTTTTACAGAAATCGTGAATGGTCTTGAAAATCAAGGTCAACCAATTTCTGATCCCATGAAAGTGAACAAGCTACTACGTGGACTCTCCAAGGATTGGAATCATACCACTGTTTGTCGATGATGACTCAAAGAATCATGCCACTGTTTGTCGATGAGTTGGTTGGGACTCTTCAGTCTTATGAAGTGGAACGAATCAATGAAGACGAAGATCCTAAAGGTAAGAAATCTATTGCATTAAAATCTAATGATGACTATGATGTAACAGATTCTGAAGACGACATGGATGATGAAGAACTTGCTCTCATGATAAGAAGATTCAGAAAGCTAAATAGAAAATGAAGAAGATTCAATTCAAGGAAACAAAGTTTTCAAAAGCAACAAACCAAGTCTGCTGAAGATGATGAATCAAACAAAGATGTAGTCTGCTTTGAATGCAAGAAAAGGGGACACATCAGACCCAACTGTCCTCTACTGAGGAAGAAGAAAGGAAAAACTGAAAGGTATCGAAAAGCTCTCAAAGCTGAAACTTAGAGTGATACGGAGTGTGAAGATAGTGATGATGATTATGCCAATATATGTCTAATGGCACAATCAGACTCAGAATCAAACTCCGAGACTGATTCAGATTCAGAAAGTGAATTCGAGGTAAGTAATTTCAAAATCCCTATTAAAGTTTCAAAATACATTGATGAATTATGTTTTAGTCTTAAGACTTCTCTTAAAAGAATTTCCAAACTCAAAAAGGAAAATTCTGCTTTAAAACAACAAGAGAATGTTTTGGAAGAAAAAGTGAAATGCTTAGACCAGAATGTTTCCTCTCTCAGAGAAAGTAAAGATAATCTTTTAAAAGAAAATGCATTTTTGAATAATGATGTTTCAAATATTTCCAAAAGATTTTCTCTAGGATCTGAAAAACTAGAGAAAATACTTTTTGTTCAAAGACCTTATTTCAATAAATTTGGTTTGGGAATGACTCTGAAACTATTCCTTTAATTGATTTTCCTAAGGTAAAAGAAAGAATTAAGCAAAGACCCACAAGAAATGCTTACAAAAATCATTTTGAAAGAAACTTTGTAAAACCAGTAGGTCGCAATGTTCTTAGATGTTCAAAATGCAATAGTGCAGATCATTTTGAGAAAGAATATCCTATGGTTTGAAGACCTGTCAATAAAGTTTGGGCAAAAACCATATATCAGATTAACTCAAAAGGACTCAAGAAAATATGGGTACCAAAGAAAGCTTGAGTTTCTTTTTAAATGCAGGTCACTATCAAGAAAAAGGTGAAATGGTATCTGGATAGTGGATGCTCGAGACACATGACAGGAGACTCAAATTGCTTCATAAAGATTGTTCAAGCGAATGGTGGAAAAGTATCATTTGGAGGAAATAGCAAAGGAAAAATAGTAGGATTTGGAACTGTAAAGATTGGGAACCTCACAATAAGCAATGTTTCTTTAGTTGAAGGGCTCAATTACAATTTGCTCAGTATCAGTCAACTGTGTGATGCTGGTTTTAAAATCAACTTTCAAGAGGGTATTTGTTCGGGAACCGAAAGACGCTACTCGATCATTCATGGGTCGAAGACATGGAAATATCTACCTCTTGGACGTGAAACCGATGAATCGCAATGTCTAATCTCAATCCAAGATGAAGCAAACTTATGGCACAAAAAGCTTGGGCATGTTAACATGAAGCGAGATAGCCAAGATCTCGAAAGAAGCTTGTTCGTGGTCTACCCAATTTATCATACCAAAAGTCTAATCTATGTACACCATGTATATTGGGAAAACATGTAAGAAATTCCTTTAAGCCAATAAATCAAGTTTCCACTAACTGTGTACTGCAGCTCTTGCATATGGATATCTTCGGACCAACAAGAACGCAGAGCATTGGAGGTAAAAAATATTGCCTAGTAATTGTGGATGACTACTCACGATTTACTTGGGTATATTTCTTGGCAAGTAAGTCTGAAATTTTCTCTTACTTTGAAAAATTTGCTAAGAAGGTTTAAAATGAAAAGGGGTATGTTATTTCAAGCATAAAAACAGACCATGGAGGTGAATTTGAAAATCAAGATTTTGCCAAATTTTGTGAAGAATATGGTTTTCAGCATTTGTTCTCTTCTCCATATACTCCAAAGTAAAACAAAGTTGTGGAAAGGAAAAATAGATATCTTCAAGAAATGGCTAGAACTCTCTTAATTGAAAGTAATATTTCTTTAAGGTTTTGGGCTGAAGCAGTTTCAACATCATGCTATATTATCAATAGAGTTTTTCTAAGACCTATTCTAGAAAAAAAAACCCCTATGAACTATTTAAAGAAAAGAAGCCTATTGTTTCATATTTTCATGTATTTGGATGCAAATGTTTTATACTGAAAAATGCAAATGATCGAGTTGGTAAGTTTGAAGAAAAGTCGATGAAGGCATCTTCCTTGGATATTCAACCACAAGCAAGGCATACGAGTCTACAATAAGAAGACTCAAACAAAGGAAGTATCAATGAATGTCAAATTCCAAGATTCTACATAAAATGAATCCATTCGACTCATCTCGAAGAGACTAAACTCGCTCCGAGACTCTACAAAGTCTAAATTTCAAGAAGCAGCTCGGACTTTGAAGGACCAAAGAACAAGTGACTCGTTGAAGATTCTAGTGAAGGAAGTGATCATCAATCGATAAATTAACCAGCAACTGGAAACATAAGTCCAGTCATCCCAAAGATCTTATTATTGGTGACATCAATGAAGGAATCCGCACAAGATCCAAAAGGCGAGAAGAATCTAGTGTTGTGGCTCTTATTTCTGAAATAGAACCCAGGAGCATAGAAGAAGCTTTATCCGATGAAAGCTGGATTGAAGCTATGCAAGAAGAACTCAGACAATTCAGAGTTAATGATGTCTGGGAGCTGACTCCTAAACCAAAAGGTAAATTAATTGTTGGAGCTAAATGGGTTTTCAGGAACAAGATGGATGAGAAAGGAAAAGTCATAAGAAACAAGGCTAGACTTGTGGCCAAGGGATACACATAAGAAGAAGGGATTGACTGTGATGAGACTTATGCACCGGTAGCAAGGTTAGAAGCAATTCGTTTATTACTTACATTTGCTTGTCATAAAAATTTTAGGTTATTTCAAATGGACGTCAAAAGTGCTTTCCTAAATGGATTCATCCGTGAGGAAGTTTATGTGGAACAACCACCAGGGTTTGAAGACCCAAAGAAGCCAGACTCAGTCTTTAGACTGAAAAAGGCCTTGTATGACTTAAAGCAAGCACCTCGAGCTTGGTACGACAGATTAAGTAAGTTTTTAATTCAAAATGAATTTGTTAAAGGTAAAGTAGACACTACTCTTTTTTATTAAAAGAGAAAGCAAAAGTTTTCTACTTGTTCAAATATATGTCGATGATATTATTTTTGGATTTTCTAATGAAAGTCTGTGCAAGAAATTCTCTAAGACTATGCATGATGAATTTGAAATGAGCATGATGGGTGAGTTAACCTTCTTTCTTGGACTCCAAATAAAACAATTGGAGGAAGGAACTTTCATTCATCAAGAAAATTATGCAAATGATCTTGTCAAAAAGTTTGGACTGGACAATTGCAAAAAGACTGACATACCAATGTCAAGTTCCTTGAAGAGTTCCTTGAAGATAGACAAAGATGAAGAAGGAAAGAAAGTCAATTAAAAGCTATACAAGAGTATCATCGGATCACTTCTTTATCTTACTGCTTCTAGATCTGACATTCTGTTTAGTGTTTGCATTTGTGTCAGATTTCAATAAGACCCAAAAGAATCTCATTTGAATGCTGCGAAGCGTATTATTAAATATGTTTCATCAACTTCAAGCTTTGGTCTCTGGTATCTAAAAATGGGAGACTTTACTCTTCTTGGATATTCAGACGCAGACCTTGCTGGATGCAGAGTCGATAGAAAGAGCACCTCGGGTACTTGTCAACTACTTGGAGGCAGGACAGTGTCTTGGTTTTCCAGAAAGCAAAGTACAGTAGCTCTCTCTACATCAGAAGCTGAGTATATAGCTCTCGGAAGTTGTTGTTCGCAAATTTTGTGGATAAAACAGCAGCTAAGAGACTTTGAAATTGAAGACTCATGCACGGAGATTAATTGCAACAACACCAGCGCTATCAACCTCACCAAAAATCCAATTCTGCACTCAAGAGCAAAGCATATAGAGATTCGACATCACTTTATTAGAGACCATGTTCAAAATGGAGATGTTTCAATCCAATATGTTGATTCAAAGAACTAACTGGCGGATATATTCACAAAGCCTTTGAAGAAAAATCAATTTGAAACCATCCGTTCAAGACTCAACATTTTAAAGTATGAGGAGATCAAAATCTAAAGACTTTCAGACTCAGACATACAAGACTTTAACTGTAAGTTAGTCTTGGTACGACCATCAGACTGTAAGTCTTTCTCTCTCTCTCTCTCTCTCTCTCTCTCTCTCTTGAATCTTATCTTGAAGAGGTACGATTGTCAGACTGTGTTTAAATTGTTGCTATATTTAATCGACTTATTTATTGCATCGTTTCATTTTCAAAAAGGAAGTTATTTTTGAAATGACTATTTTCGTGGAAAAATACAGTTATTTTGAAAAGGCATTTCTTTATTTCCTTTGTGACGGTTCGCTTATATCTCTTTTTAAACCGATCGTGCACTGTCGATTTCTCTTCACTTTACTCTCAGAAACCCTAGAAAGCATCGATCCTTCATTCCCGTTTTCTTCCCTTGTTTAATCTTCAAAAAGTTGTCATCTTTCTTGGAGAAGTCAAGCAAGGAATCTTCCAAAAAATGAGAAAGATGTCATCTTCAAGAAAGTCTTCGAGAATCGCAAGCAGGGGACCACGGGGAATGAGTGAGGGGCCTATGCACTTCAATCTCACCGAAGAAGAAGTGTCTCCAGAACAACAACCGAGCCCACAACATTCTCAGCAGCGTCATTATCCTCCATCTAGTCCTCAAGGCGTTGATCATCAACAAGAGGATCAAATCATTGAGGATGTAGATCCAGTAAGAGTTCAAAAGCCCGCTACTATTTATAAGCTGTATTGTGCCTTAAAAGCAACTCGTACTCCCTTGAAATATGTCGATGATTTTCTTAAAGACAAAGGATATAGGAACGAATATATCTTTCTGCGAAGAATGGAAAGTTTGGGAATTGCTCGTAAAGGGTTGGCTGAGGAAACTCTTGCGAATATTCCGAGTGATCCTCATGATTGGGGACCGAATCCTGTAGATGGGAATGATGATGACAAATTGTATAGTCAATTTCAACCGAGAATGGGTATTGCGGTTGAAAGTCGAGGAAAAATGGGAGATTTGTTCAGATCGAAGGAATAAAAGGATTTGTACTCGAAATTGCTGAAGCGTGGGGTAATAAACCCTAGAAGTGTGGATTTTGACTTCCTGGATGCTGTGAACATGAACTTGAGGGAAAAGTTTAGTTATCTTCAACTTGAAAGGTTCTGCTCCGACACTACAGAGGCTTATGCTGAACTAACTGCATATTTCTATTCAAATCTTAGCTTTTTGGATGCGAATAGATTTTCTTTCAGTGTTAAAGATCAAGACTATGTTGTGGATATGGATATGCTGGCAGATGTGTTAGGAGTTGAAAGAGGAAAATATCAACCGATCAAAGTTTCCATTACTCGGGTCACACTGAAACTAGTGAAGGATAGGAGAAAAGAGGAGAAGATCACCTACTTGAGGATGAGTGCATTCAACATCTTGCTTCACAAGATTGTGATCAATTGCCTCCGACCGAAATCAACCTCCAAGACTGATGTTTCAAGCTCAGAGGCAAAGCTGATGTATGCCATCCTCACTGGGAAAAGGTTTTCTCTCCCTCACACTATCATGTTTCACATGTATAGAGCGATGATGAAGGACAGATGTCAACTTCCTTACCCAAGCTTTGTGACGAAGTTATTCAGACATCTGAATATTCAGCTTCCGCAAATCTTTTGTGTTCGATCGTGCGATCATATGGTGGTAGGACTGAAGATGGTGACCAAAATGCGTCTGAAGGAACTGAACAAGGAGTTGGAGAAATTCAAGGAGAAGACTCCAGTCAAAGCTCATCAAATCTCTTCTTCAAAACGGAAAGGAAATGAGCCTTTGGTTGCTTCAAAACCAAAAAGGAGAGCTCTTATTGTGGAAGATGAAGGAGATGATGACCTTACCATTTCGGCCATAGCTTTGAAGAAGCTAAGTTGCACTGTTCCAGAGTCAATGAAACATCGTGAGAAAGAAGGAAAGGAAAGAGAAGGTCGAGAAGAAGAAGAGAAAGAAGACGAAAGAGGAGTTGGTGAAAAAGAAGCAGAGGAGGAAAGACCTGAGGAAAAAAGATGAGAAGAAGGAGAACCTGAGGAACACTCCTCTCCACCTGTAGGCATGGAAACAGGGGGAGATCAAGAGAAAGGAGGGAAGTCCTCATATCCTGATGCGAGTGAAGAGTCAGTCGATCACCTGCAGACCTAGAGGATGTTTATGCCTCTCAATTTCTAGAAGAAGGTCATGAAGTTTCATCACCAAATCTGCGAGATTATTCTGATATGCCATAATCTACAGAACGTGCTGAAGCTAGTACGCAGATCGACAACCCAGCCGATTTTTGCAGAATCATGGATATTCTAATGGAAATGCGAGGTCAAATTTATGCCTTGGGATGCGAGGTTCAAAACTTGCAAACTGCGGGTCAAGTTTCCTCATGTTCATTAAATGATCAAATCCAAGCCCTCTCTGTTCGGATTCAGGCCAATGCCAAGGGTGAGGAGATTGCACAATTGAAGGAAGACTTGAAAAGGCTGGAAGGCATCGTTCAGTCTATGGGAGACTTCTTGACTTCATTTTCATCTCAACCTTTTTAAATGTTGACAAAAAGTGGGAGAGATGCAAGATTTGAACAACTTGATTTTTAATCGTGTGGTTTGTTGGACTGTTTATTGGATTGTTTTGATGTTTGAACTCTGTTTGACTTTGTTTTTGTGTCTAGATGAGAACTGAACTAGACTTGGACTTGACTGCTTTTATTAACTATCATTGGTATCTTATGGATGGCTTTATCACTTATTAGACTAACCTATTCTTTGTGGTTGCAGATTCTAGTGTTATTCATTTAGCCATTTATCTCTATAAGATATGCATATGTGTTTGAGAAATGTTTTGCAGGTCAAAGTTGTCCAAATCTGCAGGAAAGTTTTGTCACCATAAAAAATGGGGAGATTGTTGGAGAAATCTTCTTGAAGTGTTTTAAAGCTGACAAAATGTTTCCATCAGTCTAGTCTGAAGGTTTGTAGACTCTGCTATTTAAAGTCTGAAGACCTCCGGACAGCCAGACTCAAGACTCAAAGTCTATCCTCATTGATAGTCTCTAATCCGTTGAAGAAAGGTTATCCAGCACTGGATGTTTTGTTAAGGGCTTGACCTTATCAACTGGAGAAGATCTCGTGGCTGGAAAAGACACAACGGAATTCTTTGATTGATCGAGATTGACTCGAAGATTAAGGAATCGATGATTGCCTAAATATTCTTGGAAGGTTCTACTTATGGAAACCGAGATCCTGATTGTATGGGCGAACAAGATTGATGGGCTATCGACACGTTCCTTTAATAACCATAATGATCTTCCTAATTGATTCCGTCCAACGGGTAGATTGGAGGAATTCCTTTGGTAAGTGCCAACGGGTATTATGTCATAAAGGAGTATATAAGGAAGACGTTCTAAGTTGTTGAGATGTGCGCGATAGAAGAATTTCAAAGTGTGAAACTCCTTGTTGTTTAGACAATTCCTTTGAGCGAATACTTGTATACAAAAGAGAGTCTATATTTGAGAGAAACCTTGAGGAGGTGTGATAGGGTTAGTAGTATGCCCTAAATTAACTTATTAATAATAAAAAAAAAAGGTAAAGCTTCATGCATGTGCACGAATTCGTGCACATGCACGAAGCGTAATGGTCAGCGGTTGCTGACCATTATGCACGAAGCATGGATGGTCAGCAACCGCTGACCATCATGCCAAGATCGTGCATGAGCAACCGCTCATGCACGATCGTCCGCTATGGACGATCAACAACGGTTGCTGGTCATTTTATTATAAAAAAGAACGAGGGACGAGAGAAAAAGAGGCTGTTGAAAAATAGAGAAAAGAGTCGGTGTGGTTTTGGTTTTGTTCGAGAGAAACACAAGTGAGAAATCAGTGATGCTTTGCTGAAAATAGAAAGCAAAGTGTGTGCGTGTTCTTTTGTCTTTGAGGCACTGGAAAGAAGAGCGTTATCTCGTTCGGGCTGTGACTATTATACATCAAGAATACGACGGATTCTTTCCACGTGATTGCTAGCACAATCGAAGTGGTGAATATTCTAAAGTTCTCTTTTCGTTCAACGTTCATTGTTGGTGTGTCTGAACTAGATGTTCGACGCTTGTGGGACTCGTACTGTAAAACATCTGAACCGACTTGTTTCAAAGCGCGCTTCGAGAGGTATTTCGTTTAACTCTCTTTTATGTTTAGATTTTTTATTAAAACGCACGAACAACGCCTTAGGAGAATCATGTGTAAAATATATTTTTATTTCCGCTGCGTTTATTTCGTTAATTTTTCTTATACATAATTCGTGAAATCCCAACAGTAGTATCAGAGCCAACATTAGGCGTTTCGTGCGTTTAATTGATTTATAGTTCAAATATATTTTTGCGTTCTAATGGCCAATTTATTTTTGTTAAGAGAATTGGTTCTCTTGCTCTTATGTGGCCTATAGAAGTTGATTGATTTATGTGATAAATTTAATCAACTAAGCAAAAATTAGAACTAAATCAATTTCGAATCAAAAATCCATAACTTGTTGTATTTTGTGTTTATATTCTACAAATGATATGTAGAATTTTATGCATGCCTTCCAGAGCTTTAAATTTTGAATTTATGGCTCGTAAGGAAGGGTGGTGATTATGGAAAAATCCCTAATTGTTGTGATTGTTGTATGGATGAATCTATGATGATTACAGGTATTCTTTTGGGGATATAATTATTAAATGGAGGCTGCGTCCTTCCTTTTATTTTACTTTAATTTTTCTTGATATGTAATTTTAGTATAGTTTAGTATTTCAATTGTTGATGTAAATACTACAAGAGAGGAGGAGCCATTGGAGGAGCCATTAAACCGGTGAGCTCTTTGGGCCCGATCTTTGAAGAGTTCAAAGATTGAAGAAAAAGTGAAGAGCAGGTCCATATAATTAAAACATTAAAATGGCTAAATGGGTCTTTTTGGCTCGAGACCCATTTAACCATAATTCCATGATCACCACATAGGATAGATATTATGTGATATCTATTTATTTATTGTGTTTATAATATCGTGCATGTTAAATCGGTTAATGTGCAAAGTGAGACTGTTAATAACGACCCAAATCTCCTTACAAAGAATATTAAGTCAAAACGGGTTTTGGACTCGTGGCCTTCCATCGTCGTGGTTTGATCCAATATTATAGTGGTTAACTAACCGGTTATGGATACATAGGGGTTAATTACCATTTATAATATTGGACCATTCCATTATGCATATGATGCTGTGGGGTTGGAGCTAAATGATTTCTAATAACTGTAAGGTGAGGGAATCATTTGTGTTTTCAATACTTGCATGAGACAGTGGGCTAGACTTAACTATGATCATGATGCCAATAACTGTTAGGTAAGGCTTTCATGGTCTAGAGGCCGAAGTTATGATTGGGACTCGTATATGATGTGTTGAACAAGCTGGTTCACACACTAAGTTCATAGGACACCAATAACTGTTAGGTGAGGTGGACTTTGGACTAGTGGGACTCCAATCCCCACTAGTAATCTTTACCCAACAAAGATTACCGCTTCCCATCTTAAGGAGTATGGGATTCGAATATAAATTTAGTGGGAGGATCTATTTCATTTAAAGGCCAAAATGAAATAGTTACTTTGAAAGATACAACGGGTAACAATTTATTTTCTGCAACAGATATATTATTACTTTGAAAATGGTGACCACAAACCCACTCGCTTCTATACTTGACAAGAATTGTTTGACTGGACCCAATTTCACTGACTGGGTGAGGAATTTGAGAATTGTTCTCAATTCAGAAAAAATTGGGTATGTGCTTGATGAAAAGATGCCAACCTCCTTTCCTGAGGGTGAGACCCAAGAGGAGCGTGTCACTTATGATAAGTGGCGTGATGATGACTTAAAAGTTAGGTCATATATGCTTGCTTCTATGGATAATGAATTACAGAAGAAGTATGAATCTATGGAAGATGCTGCGTCGATCATTTTGCACTTAAAGGAATACTTTGATGAGAATGGTCGAACCTCTAGATATGAGATATCTAATGCATTGTACCGTATGAGGATGGCTGAAGGATCATCTGTTAATGATTATGCTTTGAAAATGATCTGGCATATTGAAGAATTGGCTAGGCTGAATCTCGTTATGGACAATGAGTTAGCTGTGGATTTGATCATCCAATCTTTACCCGATTCCTTATCTGGTTTTGTCCAAAACTTCCACATGCATAAAATGGAGAAAACTCTTGCTGAGTTACATAGCATGCTGGTAGTTTATGAGAAGAAAATGCATAACACGAGGCCAAATGTAGTGGTTATGGCTAAGGCTTCTTCTTCAAAGGGTAAGACCATTTTAAAGAAGAATAAATGGAAGAGGCCTGCCAAACCTATTGTACAACCAAAACCCATGATTGATAAAGGGAAATGTCATTACTGTGGTGTCAAAGGGCACTGGAGGAGGAACTGTAAGAGGTGCCTCGCGAGTTTGAAGGTCAAGCCCAAGAACGGACCTTATGAAGGTATGGTGTCTATGCTTATTGAAACTAATCTTATGGTTAGTGCTGAATCCAGCTCATGGGTTCTAGATTCTGCTGCAACTTCACATATTTGTATGTCTTTGCAGAATCTAGAAATAAGCAGGATGCTAGGGCAAAATGAGATTGTCCTGACGTTTGGCAATGGAGCAAGAGTTGTTGCATTAGTTATAGGGACTTTTCGTTTATGTTTGCCTTATGGACATGTATTGGTTTTATAGAACTGTTTGCATTATAAGAATGCTGTTAGGAACATCATCTCTATACCTCGTCTGGGTAAAGAGAATTATGAATTTTCTTTTGCTGATGATGTATGTTCTATTTATCATAATAGAATATGTGTTGGTTCTAGCTTATTAACCAACAATCTTTATACCATTACAATGTCCGGTAATGCGATTACCAATGTTAATAAGCAAAATAGAATTGATATAAATGCCATAACTAATAAACGCCCTAGAGACGGTCCAAATAAAAAGTATGTTTGGCATCTCCGATTAGGTCATATTAGAGAAGACAGAATCAACAAGTTGAGTAATGATGGATACATTGATCCTTCAAATTTTGAGTCATACTCGACTTGTGAGGCATGTCTTCTAGGAAAAATGACCAAATCGCCTTTTGTGGGACAAAGTGCGCGAGCTGCTGACATATTAGGATTAATACATACAGATGTATGTGGACCAATTAATGAAACTGCTAGAGGTGGTTATAATTACTTCATTACCTTCACCAATGATCAGTCACGGTATGGTTATTTATACCTCATGAAGTATAAATCTGAATCCTTTGAAAAGTTCAAGGAATTCAAGGCTGAAGTTGAGAAACAAATAGGAAAATGTATTAAGGCTCTTCGATCAGATCGATGAGGTGAATACCTTAGTACTGAATTCCTGGGCTTTCTTAAAGAGAATGGCATTTTATCACAATGGACACCTCCTGGAACTCCAGAACATAATGGTGTATCTGAATGAAGAAATCGTACTTTATTAGATATGGTACGATCTATGATGAGTTACACCGATTTGCCAATATCCCTTTGGGGATATGCCCTTGAGACAGCTGTATATATACTGAATAGAGTGTCGTCCAAATCTGTTCCAACTACGCCCTATGAGATATGGTATAGTAGGAAACCTAGTCTTAATCATATTAAGATTTGGGGTTGTCCAGCTTTTGTGAAAAAGCTGAAAGTGGAAAAATTGGAGGCAAGATCTGAACAAGGTCACTTCATTGGATATCCAAAGGAAACTCTTGGATATTATTTCTATTTTCATTCAGACCAAAGAATTTTGGTATGCAAGCACGCTTCTTTCTTGGAGAATTAGTTCATCCAAGAAAGTGGTGCTGGGCGGAAAATAGTTTTATAAGAAGAAAATAATGAAGTATCAAACAATCGAGTTCAGATACCAATCTCTGATTCAGTGGGAGCTTCTGATACACAACCTTTTAGGAGAAGTGCGAGAATGTCTCGCCCACCTGCTCGTTATAGACACTCGGTTGATCATATTGAACAATTATTCATTGTGAATGATAGTGATCAACCCGGTGATCCTAAAACCTATGAGGAGGCGATGTTGGACATCGATTTTGGTAAATGGCTAGAAGCCATGAAATCCGAGATGGACTCAATGTATTCCAATGAGGTATGGACCTTGACTGACCTGCCTGATGGTATTGTACCAATTGGCTGTAAATGGATCTTCAAGAGAAAGATGAATGTTCAAGGTCAAATTGGAATTTACAAAGCACGGCTGGTGGCGAAAGGATATCGTCAAAAAGAAGGAATTGATTATGACGAAACTCTCACCTGTGGCCATGCTAAAATCCATTAGGATTATGTTGGCTATAGCTGCACACCTTGATTATGAGATATTCCAGATGGATGTCAAAACGGCTTTTCTAAATGGATTTCTCGATGAGGACATCTATATGGAACAGCCACAAGGTTTTGAATCCAATAGTGAAAAACAGAAGGTGTGTAAGCTTAAGAGATCCATTTATGGACTCAAACAAGCCTCCAGAAGTTGGAACATCCGTTTTGATGAGGTAGTCAAATCGTTTGGCTTCATAAAAAATCCGGATGAACCTTGTGTATATAAGAAGATCGGGGGAGTGCAATTGCATTTCTGGTTTTGTATGTCGATGATATACTTTTGATTGGAAATGATGTACCAATGATATCATCGATAAAACTATTCTTGTCACAGAAATTCTCCATGAAAGATTTAGGAGAGGCAACCTACATTTTAGGTATCAAGATCTATAGAGATAGATCAAGACGATTGATTGGCCTCTCACAATCTATGTACATAGACAAAGTGTTAACACGGTTTAACATGCAATGTTCCAAGAGAGGATTATTGCCTTTTAGGCAAGTGATCCGTCTTTCTAAGGAGATGTGTCCCAACACTCCTGAAGAAAGAAAGCGGATGGCAAAGATACCATATGCATCTGCTATTGGAAGCATAATGTATGCTATGCTATGTGCTAGACCTGATATCGCGCATGCTGTAAGTATTACTAGCAGATATCAATTTGATCTAGGAGAAGAGCACTGGATAGCAGTCAAGAATATTCTTAAGTACTTGCGAAGGACTAAAGATTTATTCTTGATATATGGAGAAGGAGAATTTAAAGTTGTAGCTTATACTGATTCTGATTTTCAATCGGATCCTAATGATTATAAGTCTACGTCTGGGTTTGTCTTCACATTCAATGGTTGTGCAGTTAGTTGGAAAAGTTCCAAACAAAGTATAACTACCGATTCCACCACTGAGGCAGAGTATGTAGCTGCTTCTGAAGCAGCAAAGGAAGCCGCTTGGATGAAGAAATTTATTTCTGAACTTGAAGTCGTTCCTTCAATTGAGCAACTGATCACATTGTTCTGTGACAACAATGGAGCGATAGCTCAAGCTAAGGAACCGAGGTCTCACCAGAAGTCCAAGCATATTGAGAGACGCTTCCATCTCATCAAAGAAATTGTTGAGAGAGGTGATATCGCCTTGCAGAAAATTGCCTCAGTAGAAAACGTGACAGATCCCTCACTAAGGCCTTACCTTAGTCTTCTTTTGAAAGACATATTGACAAAATGGGTTTGAGGAACCAGACAAGTTGGCTTTAGTGCAACTGGGAAATTGTTGGATGTATGTCCTAAAGCTACTATGTAATGGTTACATATTAGGGATTTCAGTTGTACTTTCATTATTATTATTTAATTAATGGCAACGACGTATTCATTCATTTGTCCAATTATTTTATATTGATGAATGATTCCATAAGATTAGTTGCAACTAAACCTATTCTTGAGACGTCAAGAATATATGTGACGGGTTCATAGTTAGACTGAATCTTTAAATTGTTCCCGGTCGATGGATTATTAAGTGGATATTAATAATCTTGTTGAGACCGGTGTGTTCTTAACTTCGCCATTAAGTATTGGATACTTAAGGGAATGATGAGTCACATGCCATCGGGTATTATGATGCCTGAGTTAGAACACAGGTGTTTGTATTAGACAAATTCACCGAACGTGACGCATATGGAACGATTAGCGACATGGAAGCTTTTAGTGTGGTCAATGTTTAATTGTTTATGCTTTGGTCTTGTGTAAATAATCCTTATACCTGAGGCACAGTGTTAACTTGTGTATCGAACAACTATGGTTCACGGGTGCACATAATGCTGGGTCGTCGATCCATCTTTATACTTGATGGTCATAGTTTGTTAATATACGAAGTTACACGTGTGCGCAATATGGAATCTGTCTCCTTGTTATATGCAAGGTATGATAATGATGTCCTATGCGATCTAATTGTGACACTGCATTGAAATTCTCGGCCGGGGTTGTAACCGAGAATAAATTGTTTATGTCTCGAATAAAATGCATGTCAATTAAATTTATGCATATGATCGAATTAATGACTTGACAAATATTCCATGATCTTTGTTTGATTGGGACATAGTAAGACAGAGGGATTGAATTACACTGTAGCCAAAGCTGACAGGTTCATTATGCTCTTAAAGTATTCACATTATCTGGGTAGCCATGACATATTGCTAGATGTCAATTGTAGCTTGTAGGACCTAAAAGATTAATCGGGACAATTAATTCTTTTAGAAGTACTAATGTGTTAGTACAAGTCTTACTACCAGCTTAGTGATGAACCTAGGGATGTCACACACCATAAACAATTAGGATGACGTGGAACAAGAGAGAAATATTATTGCAAATATGTTTGCAATTACTGCAATCGAATTGAGTCAATTTGAAATTAAATTAAATAAGATTTAATTTAATTTGTATTATAGTCACGAGCCTACTTGCATATGATGCACACGCATGCCCAAAGTGGATATATGTTAACATACCAAACAACTTGGCTTTAGTGCAAGTGGGAGATTGTTAGTAGTATGCCCTAAATTAACTTATTAATAAAATAAAAAAAGGTAAAGCTTCATGCATGTGCACGAATTCGTGCACATGCACAAAGCGTAATGGTCAGCGGTTGCTGACCATTATGCACGAAGCATGGATGGTCAGCAACCGCTGACCATCATGCCAAGATCGTGCATGAGCGGTTGCTCATGCACGATCGTCCGCTATGGACGATCAACAACAGTTGCTGATCGTCCATCGATTAGCAACCGTTGCTGGTCATTTTATTATAAAAAAGAACGAGGGACGAGAGAAAAAGAGGCTGTTGAAAAACAGAGAAAATAGTCAGTGTGGTTTTGGTTTTGTTCGAGAGAAACACAAGTGAGAAATCAGTGATGCTTTGCTGAAAATAGAAAGCAAAGTGTGTGCGTGTTCTTTTGTCTTTGAGGCACTAGAAAGAAGAGCGTTATCTCATTCGGGCTGTGACTATTATACATCAAGAATACGACGGATTCTTTCCACGTGATTGCTAGCACGATCGAAGTGGTGGATATCCGAAAGTTCTCTTTTCGTTCGACGTTCGTTGTTGGTGTGTCTGAACTAGAGGTCCGACGCTTGTGGGACTCGTACTGTAGAACATCTGAACCGACTTGTTTCAAAGCGCGCTTCGAGAGGTATTTCGTTTAACTCTCTTTTATGTTTAGATTTTTGATTAAAACGCATGAACAACGCCTTAGGAGAATCATGTGTAAAATATATTTTTGTTTCCGCTGCGTTTATTTCGTTAATTTTTCTTATACATGATTCGTGAAATCCCAACAGATAGAACATTTACAATGTAGAATCAAGGAAAATGAGTGCTGTAACTTCTCTTTTGTTCATAGTGAAATCCAGCCGGTGGGCTGTCAGTGCGGAAGAGTGGACATAGGCTTGGATTAAGCCGAACCACTATAAACCCTGTGTTCAATCTTCTCTCCCTTACGATCTTTACTTTGATCGTATTTCATCTTGTCAATCAACAGTAAAATACCTTTCTATCGTTTGCCAAGAATTGCTTCCGTATTTCGATAGATTGATTGTGCACCTATTCACCCCCCTCTAGGTGCTTATACTAGCTATCTCACCCTCCACACACTTTCGCTACTGCCCAAGGATAAGACATTTTTAAGGAATCTTGTGGACTTTTCTTTGCTTGTTTCTGACGTCCACTAGAGTAGTCTAGATTGAACTAGGATCACCAATTTTCTACGGTAGCCTATTACCAGAGTTTTGTTTTCCCTCAGCCATATCCCTGATCATTTTTGGGTTCTCGCTTTGCATACGGAAAGGGATGACGAACTCTGCCTTGAAAAAACTCAAGGGGAAAGTAGCCATCGTAACCGGTGGTGCAAGTGGCATCGGTGAGGAAACGGCTCGCCGTTTCTCCAGTCACAGTGCAAAAGTCGTGATTGCTGACATCCAGGATGAAAAGGGCCGAGACCTCGTAGAATCAATCGGCTCCCGCTGCTGCACCTACATTCACTGCGATGTTGCGGATGAGCAACGGGTGATATCCTTAGTACACTCGACCCTTCAACTGTATGGTAAGCTTGATATCATGTTCAGCAACGCTGGAGTGATCAGTTCTGTTGAACAAGACATTCTTGATTTCGATGTGTCGGCTTGCGAGAGCCTCTTCACTGTAAATGTCAAAGGTATGGCCTCGTGTGTGAAGCACAGCGCCCGCGCAATGGTGGATAAGGACATAAAGGGAAGCATAATTTGCACGGCGAGCATTTTTGCGACCATCGGGACTGACAAGTACATAGACTATACTATGTCTAAGCATGCGGTGCTGGGCTTGATGAGGTCAGCTAGCAAGCAACTCGGAGCACATGGGATGCGCGTGAACCGTGTGTCGCCGGGCAGCCGCGACACCAATGCCCCGCAACACCTTCGGCCGGAATGAAGAGGAGATCGAGAGACTCTTCGAGTCGAGCTCGAGCATAAAAGGGGTTTTGAAAGTGAAGCACGTGGCTGATGCTTTGTGGTGTTCCTAGCTTCGGAAGATTCCGAATTCGTGAACGGCCACGACCTGGTCGTCGATGGAGGGCTTAACACGCTTCGCTTGACTCCTCCAAAGAGAATAGGCTTCACGTTTCCATGTATGCCATATTTTCCGCTTCGGCACAAAGAAATATCATTGTAACTTGAAGAATGTTTCTCGTGATGGAATGTTACGGCGCTTCTAGCCGAGCTTTCTCGCGATGAATGGTCATGGCTCGTAAAAATTGGACATAACTTGCTCTTCTTCGTTAATCGCAAAACTAAACCAAGAAGTTCATGTTAACCTATTCTTTGCACCATTTCGTGCACAAGAGAGCCATGTCGGTGGGAGGATTTTGATTCGGCATAGAATGTTTGTTCAAACATCGGGAAGATCGACCCCGTCGAATCTACTCCGGATATAGTACTTGTTAAAGTAATTCGATCCAATTTTTATAGTAGTCTAACATGCACAGGATACATCTAGAGGAAAAAATTTCCGGGAATAGTTTTGAAGTCTCTAGTACTGTGTGGAAAAGGATGGAAACGAAAGAATAATCTCTCTCCCATGCGAGAGATATTTGGTGCAGCGGGGCAATGATGTCGGCCTATAGATAAGGCCCGCCGTTTTGGTGGATATCCAATCCCTTACCGGAAGCGTACGAAAAACTTAGCTTTCCCCTTTGCTTTCGTGATATGCACTAAATAATTAAAGCTTTTATCTTTTGTTTCCTTGTGCGCCCTTGCCGTGATAGGCTACTCTCATTTGTTAATAATTTATGTTTCCTTGCCCAAGTCCCTTCCCCGACACGTCTAAAAGCACTAGCATATAAACCGAAACCGAGGCGATACCGAGTTAGGCACTGTTGACGCCTTAATTTTATTTAGTTTTATTTTACTAATTAAATTTTTATTTTATTTCGGATAAAAAGATAAAACAACAAAAAAAACAGAGCAAAAAAAAAAACAAAAAAACAAAAACACCAGCCCCCTTTTTTCTCCATGTGGGCTCGCGCGACTTGGCCCCACCCCCCTTTTCCCTTCCTTCTTCTTCCTCCTGCCTTCTTCTTCCTCACTCCTTCTTTCTCCGCCTCTGTAGTTCACGCGCGGTGGCCGGCGACGCGCACGAAGGATGGCCTACGGCCGAGGGGAGTAGGCCGATGTTGGCCGAAGGGGATAAGATTGCAGGCGCCAATAATGTTGAGCGAGCTTCGCTGGAAAGCTCGATGGGACACCGATTCAGCCGAGCGGAACCGGATGCTGGTGGCCGAGGCCCTTCGTCGACCAGATTTCCTTCGCCTATAAATAGGTGGCTGCAAACATCGTCGGAGGTGGTGGCAAGCTCGGAGATCCTTCACTGAGAGACATCGGGAAGGGTTGAAGGGCGAGCACAGGAAGGAACTCGAGTCGCGAGCTTAGCCCACCTTCAACCGAGAGACTTCGGGGAAGGCCGGCCGCAAGCGACTCCGAGAAGGTCAGATCCGGCAGGTGGAGGCTTGGATTTGGCTTGAGTGAGACAAGATTGAGGCCGAGGAAGGTCCGGCCAAGATCTACGCCTCAGATCTGGAGTTCTTGCTACTATTGTTCCCCCCCGAAGCGGTTGCCGTGACCGATCCACCGATGCCACACCGGATTCGAGAATCGACAAGCCGCCGCCGCTGCCCTATCATCGTCACCACCACCATTCACCGCCACCAGGTATCTGCCACCTCCAGTTGCGTAGTCATTGTCGCCCCCCCTCTCTCGAAACCCCTCCATCTCTGGATTTCGACCTCAGTAAATCAAGGTCTTCGTTGCTTCTCCTACTACCGCGCCACGAGCCCCGTCACCGATCCAGTTGAGTGGCTAGCCGCTGTCTTCACCGTCGCCATAGCCGCCGTAGCCGTTGTTGCCACCGTCGCCGCCGCGCACCTCAGCCTTTCCCCCTCGGCGCCGTGGATTCGCAAACCCTAGGGTTTGCGATTTTCCGGGTCGTCGAGTCGGATCCGGGTCTCGGAACCGGGTAGGGTTTCGTGAGATTCGGGGGTGGCGGGAGTCGAGTCGCGATCCGGGAAGGGTTCGCAGGAGTCAGGTCACGGAGCAAGCTATCGGGCCAGGTTGTCGGGTCGGGCCGGGTGTCCCTAAACACTCGGCCATGATGCCGTTTCAGTAAGTAAAAAAAAAAAAAAAAAACGAAAAAATCCGAGTCGGGCCCGTCCTCGTTCGGATCGCTGGCCCGGGTCGAACCCAACCCACGGATTCGACCGGGTCGTTTTTATATTATTTTAATATAAAATAATGTTTTAAATAAATAAATAAATAATAAATATTTTATTTCAAAAAATCAAAAAATGTTTTAATTTCCAAAAAATCGAAAAATATTTTTAAAAATGTTGAAAAAAATGTTTTATTTTCTAAAAAAATCGAGAAAAATCAAAAATAATTTATTTTCCAAAAATATTTTGAAAAATATTAAACAAATATTTTATTTTCCGAAAAATAAAAAAATAAAAAAATTCCATATTTTCCAAAAAATGCCAAAAATAAAAAAAAGCTAAAAATTCATGAAAAAGCCAAAAAATTCAGAAAAAAGCCAAAAGACTTGTATTTTTCCAAAAATACCAAAAAAGGTAAAAAAAAATCCCTTTCATGTAAAAAAAAAAAAAAATAGAAAAAGACCCAAAAAAATGTTTTTTCATCCAAAAAGCGTGGAAAATCCTCGAGCATCCAAAAGGTTTAAACAAGATTAGGTACCGAAAGGGCATTAGTGATTAACTAGTGTAATCAAGTCCCCTATCCTAATTTCTCTGATTGCGCAGGAGTGAGTATTTCTCCCAATACTTTGCTTGGGTTTCTAATCAACCCACCCCAAATCGATTAGTGGCGACTCCATTTTAAAAATTGATTTACAGGTTAAAAAACTCAGACTATTAAAATCGTGAATTGGTGGACTTGGGAGAGTTCGGGCATAACTAATTTCAGCTGAGCTATTAACCTACTTAGGCGCTCGTACCCGATCGCGGGCACCGAAAAAAGGAGGTCGCGACGTGCACGTTCGATTAGTATTGGGGTTTTGTCCCGATCATCCTCTACTAAAGTCACCCATCCAAATTTCCAACACAAAAGCCGTGACAAGCACCGTCTCATCCTCATTTCGCATTCCTTTTTTTCTTTTTTATATGTAGATAACTATGATTATTGGAGCTTAAAAATAACTACTTTCAAGTTCAAAGAAAATGAGGGATTTAGACTATTTGTGAATAGAATCCAGCAGAAATCAAAAAATAGGTGACATGTTCAAAAGTCAGAACAACCAGAAAAGCACGCAAAACCATCAGAAATCATCCAATTTTTAATGTGGATGTATCAAACGAACTTTTTTTGGGACCCATAGTATATCAAATCAAAGCTTATTGAACGTAGGTCGATTGTCTAGAGCACTTCAAAGTAACATAACAAGGTTTAAGAACTCAAATCATACCTAGTAGAACTTATGTTCGAAACCTATGATTTTTGTAGTACTAAATGAACATGAAAAATCTTGTCTCAGGGGAGCCGTCGTTAGTCTGTTCTTGGGCCTGGAAGAGAATCCTACACCTAAGATCCAAGTTTTGACTCTACTTCCGATGGAGAATTGGAGATGGTCAGTCAGTCTCCTTTTGGTTTGACCACTGGCATCATAGATGTCCCTTACACCTTCTTTGCTCAGATCAGATGATCCTAAATTCGGGCTTATCCAAACATGCCACGGTGGCTGAACTTTTCTCACCAGCGGGACAAGATTTCAAGACAATGCTTGAATCTTGGGAAGAGCCCCTTCCCCTCCTTTCTAAGGCATTGGATTGTTTTATTTGGAGCAACAGCTCTTCAGGTCTTTTCTCGGTCACCTCGACGTGTCATATTATTAGAAGAAGGAAGGACAAGATTAATTGGGCATCCTTTATCTGGAATAAGGTTATCACCCTGAGATATCAATTTAATCTCTGGCTTATTATAAAGAACCGTCTTCCCACCCAAGCCTACTTATGTTGTATGGCAGAATTAGGAGCGAGGTTTGTGCTTTTTGCAAGTTGATGCTAGATTCCATTCATCATCTCTACTTTGGGTGTTGCATCACCGCCAGCATGGCTTTCTTTTGGGCGGCTAAATGCAATCTCCCTTGGCAGAACATGACATGGTCCGACAACCTTCAATGGGCAATGAAATTCCTTTCAAGTAAGGACTTTTATCGCTCCATTGGCCAGTTTTTGTTTGGTGCATTTTTCCATCTTATTTGGAAGTATAGGAACGACATACTCTTCAGAGATCATAAATTGGCGGTTGCGGCTATCAAAAATCATCTTATCAAAGTGGTGAAGGATAAGGCATTAACCTTCAAGAATGTTGAAGATAATCTTAGAAATAGAAGGCTCCTATGTAACTGGGTGATAGATCCGTGCATCTTCTCTCCAACTTTGGTAGATGTTTAGGCTTCCTAGGAGTGGATTCGAGACGGCGATAGATGGGATGAGGTTCTCGGGCGATTGCTACAGCCTACCGCCTATTCTTTCGGATCCGATCGTCTTCGCTGGATTGGCTTCTTATCGTCTTCAGCGGTGTCTCCTGACTTGATGTTTTTTCTTTCTTTGTCTTTTGTTTAGGTGAGGTTGGAGTCCTTTGGCCCTACGTGGCCTTTCTCCGCTTGTTGTTTAGGCATTTCCTCGCTTTGGCCCGCTCTTGTGGTTTCTTTTGCATCCGGCACCCTTCCACTCACTTCAACTTGGTGTCGTGTTGAGTGCAAGTTTTGTAGCGCCGGATCTTGTGTAAATGTTGGCTCAAAGCTCATTATATTAATTATTCTTACCAAAAAAAAAAAAAATCTTGTCTCAGTCTCATCTTCAATTGTCACAACATCATCAAATCTCATCATATAACATCTAAATCACAAATCTAAACATGTGATATCAACCTAGGATTCGAATATTAGCCCTGATCGACTAACTAGATCTTGCCTAATCGGATTCAAGTTTCGGATATCTACCTTTGTGCAATTTTGATGGAACAAATTCGATCAGATGACGATCAAAGCACCGCTACGCCTCACGAAAGTCGAGGATCATCGAAAGAACGCTGAGTGACACTGGAGTGGTTGGATCAGTGTCGATTGGACCATCGGTTCACGGTTGGAAAGGACTAGGTCCAACCCAAGGGAAGAACGGCCATTGGAGCTCATCCGGTGACTATCTAACTAAAGCCCCAACCACCAGAGGGTTGAGGTCATGTCCACGGATAGATTGGGGGTGGTTGGATCACCAATGGACCATCATTGGTCGTCAAGCAGAGCAGTTGAAATTGATGGTTCAATCATCGGCATGGATGCCAGTGATTTGTAGCCGTGAGAAAAGTTGCCAGATAGGGAGCTCTAGGCGACGAATGAACTCTTGCTTTGATGGGGATGAGGAGATGGTGGACGGTGGTGTGGTGCGGAAGACCGCCGGTGAGAGGCCAGGACGGGTGATGGAGGGAATGGCCCCGCGTGAGAGAGAGAGAGAGAGAGAGAGAGAGAGAGATTTTAGAGGTTTATGTATGGAAAATGCATTAAATAAGCCCCTTTAAATTTTGGAGGGAAAAATACTTATATACCTCCCCTTCAAGATCAAATCTCGACCATCAATTCGAGCCGATGGTCAAAACTTGATTGAATTGCCTAATTAATTATGATGGTGTCGATCTGCCAAAATCAGAAGTTTAAATTGAGTTTGCGATTAAAGCCTAATTAGGGGCAATTTTGTAATTTAAAAAAAGGACGTTTTTGCAAAATATGGAAAGTTAAGGGGTGTAGGAATGAAATACTGACGACAGTGAGCTCAAGGGTGGTGGCCAACCACCAAGAGCTAGCGGAGGGCTAAACCGGCCTTCTTCACCAATGGCCGATTGGACCGTCGGATCAGTCCAAACCAGTTCGATCGTTCGATCATGGTTTGGGTGGCTTGGTCCATAGGTTCTAAATTTTGTGCAATTTAGTCCTTGGAAGAAAATCTTGTCCAATTTAGGAAAAAAACGGTTCAATTTTATAGAAATTAGGCCAATTAAACCATGCAAATACAATTCAATAATTTTCTATTGCCATAATTACTTGATTTACATTAAAAAAATGTGGACCTATATACATTGGACTTTCTAGGCAACATTGGATAATTTCACGTGATTTCTTGATCGAAATCACAAATTAATTGAAATTGAAAATTCAATTAATATCGCGAGGCATCTATTGGATTAATTGCTTGTAGCTAGGGTGACCTATTATATCCAAATTGACTTTGAATTGATGGCATGAATTTTATGCTAAAAATGAATCGATGAGTAATGATGAAATTGAACCTTAATTCGTGAAATTGAACCTTAATTTCAAATAGGTCAACTTGAATTTATTCAATTGAATTTGATTAACTTGAGTTTCCTATGTTCAAGAATGCTAAATTCCCCAATTGACAAGTTCTCGAATGAAATTCCATTCACATTTATCTCACACAAAAGAGTAGAATGGAAGTATCCTTTTGCAACTCATGAAAAATTGATTTGGACTCCCTAATTAGGGCTAAAAGTGACAATTTGCATTTTGACATGATCGTTCTTGAAATTGAATGAATGAGCAAATAGGTAACGATCCCTAGATCAAATGTTGTAAAAGGAACTAAGTCTAATTATGATTACAACGAAAGAAATTTTATTTTTGGCTGATTTTGAACCTAAAATTGAAAAATTCAGAATGCAAGGTTCTTAATTAATTTTCGCAAAATTGTCGATGCTAAAACCAAATTGAAATTAAAATGAAGTGATTTTTGGATTTTTCAATTTTTCAAGTTTTTGGTTAAGGGTTTGAGCAAGTCAACCATTTCCTTAAAAAGTTAATTTTTGGGTCAAATTTTGAAACTTTCGAAAATTAACTTGACTAAAGTGAAATTAGGACTTGACTAAAAAGTCTAATTATGATATTTTTGTGTGAAAAACCAATTTTTTACTTGGAATTGACTTTTTGTCAAAGACTTGACCCAAAAATCAATCAATGAAATTGAGTGGGAAATTGTTTAACAATGACAAAACCATAGAAAAAAAATGAAGAACAACTCTTTTTGTTCGAAAAACTGGCTCCATCGCTATCAAAAGCCCTAATCTTGATTTTTTACATTTAATGATGTGTCGGCTAAAAATTAGATGTCAACATTTATTTATCATGGATCAAAACCTCTTATATAAATAATATTCGGCAGAAAGTCAACATAGATAGTTTTTTTTTTAAAAAAAAAAATCAGCTTAAGCTTATAAATATCCAAATTTTTAAGGATATGATCGCAGGTGGCGGGAGCGCCAACCCTATTCACATCCGTCCGGGCCCACTTGCGGAGAGGAAAGTTCGCCTCATCCTCACACCAACCCCTATTTGCTGCGAACTGTATTGTCTTATTTGAGAGCAATGTGACGAGGATTCAGCGAGATTTGATGTGACGAGTCATAATTGAATAAAGAGTCCGTATCAATTTGATTGTAATAGCCTATCAATGACTTGCCAATTTTGTCCATTATTGGATCCGAACCTCTGGTATGGGTCCAACCTAAGGACCTTAAACAAAGGCCCCTTAAAGTACCCCCTAGGGTTACAGGGGGTTTGACCGCAGGGGCTCTCCCGCCACAAACCCAAGTCGAAAGGCTTGGGGGGATCCCCCCTAGGAGGTTGGCTCTGCTTCCCCGGCCTCTCGACCAATGAATAGGCCAGGCCGAAAGGCCTAGTGTGATCGTAATGTTTAACAGAAAATCAACACCGAACATTCAATCTAAACATAACTGTGCTTCGTCTTTCCTCAAGTTCTATATACGAAGAGGCTCCGCATCTCCCTCAGCACAACTTCATGGTCCTTTCCTTTACTCGGTTTTCCATTCTCTCCCTACAGAAATGACCAGCCACGCCTCAAACAAACTTGACGGCAAAGTAGCCATCATCACTGGTGGTGCGAGCGGCATCGGCGAGGAGGCGGCGCGTCAGTTGACAAATCATGGTGCATATGTCGTGATTGCAGACATCCAAGACAAAAAGGGCCACGACCTTGCGTTGTCAATCGGATCCCACCGGTGCACCTACATCCATTGCGATGTCACGGATGAGCATCAGGTGAAGTCCTTGGTGGAATTGACTCTTCAATCAAACGGTCACCTAGACATCTTGTTCAGCAATGCAGGCACAGTGAATAACATCAAACAAGATATCCTTGAGTTTGATATACCTGCTTTCGAGAGCCTCTTTGCCGTCAATGTTCGGGGAATGGCCGCCTGTGTCAAGCATGGGGCGCGTGCCATGGTGGCGGGGGGCATAAAGGGAAGCATAATTTGCACGGCGAGCGCCTTGGCCAGCACTGGAAACGAGAATTGGGTAGACTATGCGATGTCTAAGCATGCCGTGCTGGGTTTGGTGAGGTCGGCAAGCAAGCAACTTGGAGCATACGGTATACGCGTGAACTGTGTCTCCCCCGGAGTTGTCGCAACGCCATTACTTCGTAGAGTGCTCAGTGTGAGTGAGGAGGAAGGCGAGAAGATGTTCGAGTCAAGTTCAAGCTTGAGAGGAGTGCTGAAAGCGAAGCATGTGGCTGATGCCGTCGTGTTCCTTGCTTCTGAAGAGGCCGAATTCATCAACGGCCACAATCTGGCGGTCGATGGTGGATGGGCCGGAATTAGATAGGCTATTCTGAGGAGACTAGATATAAAAGTCGCAAACTCTTAACTCGCCTTGGCTTGGTTTGCCGTAGCAATATAAATCCGCAGAAATAATGAAATCAAGCTGATGCTATCTTGTTTGTGAAAGGAATACTTTGCCTTGTTTTTTAAATTCGGCGACTCGGTTGGTGATTTGATTAAAAAGTATGCGTTGGTGCTTGTTGAATTCAACCAAAGGAATAGCCAAAAGTCCTGCTATGCCAAGAGGCAATGAAATCCTGGTCATTTTTAACTCTATTTTGTTTCGTTGGACTCAGCGGTCCTCGTCCATCCTCATTCCTCACCAGACCCGATCAATCTTTAATTTTATTTGTAGATTAGTTGCAAACGACTATTCATTAGGAATGCTAAACAATTTGTAGTGCAGTTGATCTAACACATCTTTGAAAAGACAAATAAACATCATTCTTGGGTTAGATTACACAACGAAACTAGGTTTCTCTTGTTGTAATTATGGTTATAATTATGGTTAATGGATCAACAGAAGCCAATAATTAAGATACGTTTTTTCTGTTCACGTATCTCTTTTTGGATTCATGAATTTCCTAGATTCATGTATCATTTAGTTCATGTATTTATTGAGTTCATGAATCTCTTAAATTCACATATCTTTGGATACATGAATCTCTTGGATTCACGTATCTCTTTATTCATGAATCTCGTTAATACACGCGTCTATTTAGTTCATGTATCTCTTTAGTACATGAACTAAAAATCTCTATATATAGATAGGAACATAGAGCTTCATGAGGAGTTTTTGGTTTATGGTTTTGGTTTTTCCAACTCGATTCCAAAAAGGCTTTGATATACTTTTCTACTATTCTATTTTATCTGGGTGTGCTGGTTAAATTGAACGGTTCGACAGAGTCCTGTTTGCATAGTGCTAATCCAAACAGGTTTGAGGTGTTGTATCTTGGGAGGCATAGTTCGTGAATCTGCGGGGCACCATTGGCAGGAACTAATCGCCTTAAGGAGATTCGGTTATCCGTACCTCACCTCCAATTTTATGTTATATCTTATTTTCTTCTTCTCCAAGAGTTGTAAGTTTACATAAAAAGAAGAATATTATATAGCTGTTATCGTCTTCTCTACTTTCATGTTCTGATTTCAACAAACAGTGTGCTTTCTTTGGATATAATTTCCAACAATGTTAAGGTGATTAGGTCACTCACTGTTTGTTGTTCTTGTCAGATTATTGAGATGGCTGAAAACAATCAAATGCCTTTCAATGTCCCGAATGTTTCAGGAGACGTTCCTATGGTCGATTCGACTGTTGCTATGGAAGATGTTCAACCCTCGGGGTCTGAATTTGTAGTAGCCAATGCTACGGGCCCTTGGGCTAACACCAATTTTGGTGGTGTGGGTACAAGTCATACGACTGGTATGCCCGAGACTGTTTTTCAGAACAGTATAGGCCAAATGGCTTTTGGCTCTGTTTTTGGAGGGATGGTTCAACGAACCTTGCCTACTGTGATGGCAACACCTCCAATTATAGCTAATGAGAAACCGGAGAAATTCACCGGAGTGGGCTTTAAATAGTGGCAGTAAAAGATGTTCTTCTATCTGACCATGCTCAATCTGATGAAATATTTATCGGAGGTGTGCCCGATAATTAGTCCAAATGAGGATGCTTGGTGCGTTGGAGGCTTGGAAGCATGGAGACTTCTTATGCCGAAATTATATTCTTAACTGTTTAGTGAATTCTCTATATAACGTTCATTGTAATATTGAAGCTGCTAAACAATGAGAGTCCTTAGAAAAGAAATACAAGACTGAGGATGCTGGCACCAAGAAATTTATGGTTGCCAAATTCTTGGACTACAAAATGGTGGATTCTAAAACTGTCATGAGTCAAGTCCAAGAATTACAATTAATTCTGAGTGACATCTCTACTGAGAGAATGATACTTAGTGAATCATTCCAAGTGGTGGCTATGATTGAGAAATTGCCTAAGGGCTGGTCAGACTTCAAAATTATTTGAAGCACAAATGGAAGGAGACGAGTCATGAAGATCTCATTCTACACCTCAGAATAGAGGAGGAGAATATAGTTCAATCAATTTCAAGGAGTCCTATGTTAGTTTTGGAATAATTTTCCAAACGACTGCACCTTATACTCTACAACAAAATGGAGTTGCTGAACGATTGAACAGGACGCTAAAGGAGATGGCTAATGCCATGCTTTTGAGTTTAGGTTTACCTCAGAACTTGTGGGGGGGAGGCAGTTTTAACTGCAAATTATATTCTTAATAAAATACCGCACAAAGAGACAGGTAAACGAGTTATGGAATGAAAAGTTATCATCCTACAATTTTCTAAAAGTGTGGGGGTGCATAATGTGATTTATAACGGTAAGTCTAGACACATTCGTCGTAGACACAATACCGTAAGCAGTTGCTCTCAAATTGAATCATTTTTTAGACTTTGTAAAGTCAAAGGAAAATATTATGGATCCGCTGACAAAAGGTTTGTCAAGAGAGCATATAAACTGCGCATTGAGGGGAATGGGTTTAAGAGCCTTAACCCAATAAAGAGATTCCAAGGTGGAAACCTAACCTATGCGATTGGAGATCCCATGGACTAGGTTCAATAGGACAACGCAAATTTTGGAAACTCTAGTGTGAGCACTATCTCCCATTTCGATGATGCAACAGTGCTTTCCTACAGCGTTATTAAGGGTACACTATGTGTTTAATGATTCCTATAACTTGGAATGTAACATCCAAGTAAGATATGTTAGGATATCTTTAATAGGAATGCACCTATATGCGTGGAGCTGGCCGACTCTATGAAATCTTTAAAGGCTAGATTTTCTAAAGCACGCATGAATCCCGAGAAGTTCAGGGCCGAAATAACGAACACAACGGAGAACCAATCTTGAATTGGAAATACTCCTTGTGAGGTTTATTGTCTAGGCTTACACAAACAACTGGCGATTCAAGGCTTAGTCCATCGACTAGTTAAGTAAGTCCGATAGGCTTTCACTAAAGAAGGTTCAAAGCGAAAGCTACCTATCTTGATGCGGTTTATTTCAACAGGCATGCTCAGATTCCTTCGAGTCAAAAATGTTTTGTTGATCCATTAATGTGGGGGATTGTTGTAATTATGGTTATAATTATGGTTAATGGATCAACATAAGCCAATAATTAAGATACGTTTTTTCTGTTCACGTATCTCTTTTTGGATTCATGAATTTCCTAGATTCATGTATCGTTTAGTTCATGTATTTATTGAGTTCATGAATCTCTTGAATTCACATATCTTTGGATACATGAATTTCTTAGATTCACGTATCTCTTTATTCATGAATCTCGTTGATACACGCGTCTATTTAATTCATATATCTCTTTAGTACATGAACTAAAAATCTCTATATATAGATAGGAACATAGAGCTTCATGAGGAGTTTTTGGTTTATGGTTTTGGTTTTTCCAACTCGATTCCAAAAAGGCTTTGATATACTTTTCTACTATTCTATTTTATCTGGGTGTGCTGGTTAAATTCAAACGGTTCGACAGAGTCCTGTTTGCATAGTGCTAATCCAAACAGGTTCGAGGTGTTGTATCTTAGGAGGCATAGTTCGTGAATCTGCGGGGCACCATTGGCAGGAACTAATCGCCTTAAGGAGATTCGGTTATCCGTACCTCACCTCCAATTTTATGTTATATCTTATTTTCTTCTTCTCCAAGAGTTGTAAGTTTACATAAAAAGAAGAATATTATATAGCTGTTATCGTCTTCTCTACTTTCATGTTCTGATTTCAACAAACAGTGTGCTTTCTTTGGATATAATTTCCAACATCTCTCCTCTCTCCTCTTTGCAAGCTCTCTCTCTCTGTTCTCCTCCTTGCTGTGCAAGCTTTATGTCTCACTCGTTTTGAAGCTGAGACGGAGGCCACGCAGTCGTTCGTCAGACGAGCCACCGCACCCTTGTCTGACCGATGAACTCTATGGCGATGGCAGAGGCAATCTTTTGAGGTGGAGGCGGAGCCGGGCGGTGGTTTGTCGGACGAGCCACCGTAGCAACCTCGAGGCAGAGCCGCACGGTGGTTCGTCAGACGAGCTACTGCGTGCTCATTCGACCGATGAGCCACAGCGCTGCCCCTCTGGCTCTGCCGTTGCCGGGTCGCTGCCCCTCCCGACTGCTCTCTTTCTCTCCCTCTGAGTCGTGACCGAACCCTCGTCTAACAAACCACTGTGTAGCTTGCGCTTCCGTCGTTGCGAAGTTCATTGGTTGGCCACGGTGGCTCGTCGGTCGGACGAGAGCTCGGCAGGAGCGAGAGGAGGCAGCGAAGAGAGAGAGAGTCGGGTGAGACGAAGCATGAGAGGAGAGAGCATGAAGAGGAGGCAGAAGAGAGAGAAAAACGTGCAGATAGGAGAGAGGGAAAGAGGAGAGGAGCTTTCAATGACAATTGGGGTCCACACACAACACGTGTTGTGCTCTTAAGGATCTTCTTATTTGCCGCACATGAGAGCCACCTAATATTTTCTTGAGTCGAGACCTAGGGAGGAAATGAGGGGAGGCAAATATCTGTCCAATCTTGCGTGAATGAAATAGGCGCTTTAGTCCAAAAGCTCGCCTCTTCGTGGCCAAACACGGCGAGTCTCCGTGTCGGATTCCCACCACGTTTGAGCTTCAGCGAATGGGTTAAAGCAGGGAAGAGAGAGAATGAGCATGGAACGGAAGGTCGATTGCGATTGCCTTCTTTCGTTCACAGTCGAATCTTGCGAGTCGCCCTTTTTTTTTTTTTGACACTATTGGGTCCGTCATCATCTTCACTGTAGCAGCGTTCTCTGCAAGTGAAAAGTCAATTGCCATTATTCTTGACCAATGACTGTTTTGTCAATGGTATAGGCGGGAAATGCGTGTTGCCGGAAGGGATCGCGATGCTAATGGTCTGCAATGCGCTTTGGCCAGATTGAAGAGGAAATCGAGAGGCTGTTCAAGCCGAGTTCGAGCTTAAAAGGGGTTTTGAAAGTGAAGCACATGGCTGATTCTGCGTTGTTTCTTGCTTCTGAAAATTCCGAATTTGGAGTGGCCACAACCTGGTCATCGATGGAGGGTTTATCACCTGGCTTTTGCAGCAATATAAGTTTCGAGTCTCCACGAATGCTACATTTTCTACTTTGGCTCGACGAAATGTATCTATAACTTGGAGACCATTCTCATGATGGAATGTTTTTGGTGCTCCTGGCGAGCTTCTTGCGACAAAGGGTCGTGACTATGCAAAAAGTATACATAAATTGCTCTTCAAATGAGTTCATGTTTACCAACTATTGCACCCTTTCTATGCACAGGAGAGCGAAATTAGTTGGAGAATTTTTATATTTCATAAAATGTTGTTGCGACCTACCCTCGGGGGGAGGGAACAGGTTTAGGGATATTACCTAAAGGACGGGCCTAAGGCCCATGATTAGGCGCGAGCTCTCCCAAGCCCATACCCCACGTGACATTGGGATATTCTTAAGAAATTTTGCACAAAAGGAGTCGCCACTAGCCTATTAGAGTCGGCTAGAAACCAAGTGAGGCATGGGAGTGTACCTCACTTCCTACGCAACCAAAGAATTTAGGATTGGGGACTTGATTATACTAATTGACTAATTAGTGCTCTTTTGGTACCTAATCTTGTTCATTTAAAATAAATGATTTTTGTTAGGCGGCTTGAAGTGATTTTATGTTTATCCACTAACATGCAAAGTGATTATGCAGGTGCGCAATCATTAAAGTAATAATTATAGCTATCAATGTCTTAATTACAGTAAAATTAAACATGTGCAATTAAACATAATTAGATACATAAATAAAACATGCAACATAATTAATATACGAGCAAATAAAGATCCAATCACACTAAAATAGCAATACACGGCAAGTCCTAATCAAACCCCATCATTTTAGATTTTTCGAAATTTTTAAATTTTTTTAAAAAATTTTAAAATTTTTTATTTTTTAAAGAAAATATTTTTTAATTTTTTTATATTTTTTAATTTTTAAAATTAAATTTTGATTTAAAAAGGTGAATCGGGTTGGGTTCGGTTCGACCTGACCCGATCAACGCGGATCGGGTCCGATCTTCGACCAAACTTGGGTTCGGTCCAAATGGGGGGCCGGCCGAATCGGCCCGACCAGCCTTGGTTGGGCCTTTCTTCGGTTCGGATTGGGCCTAACTAGTGGGCCCAATCTGGTCCAATCTCTTTTATTTTAAAAAAAAAAAGAAGCCCACAATCTCCTAAGTTCCTAAGCCTACTAGTCCATAAGTCCCTAAGCCCACAAGTCTATAAGCCCACAAGCAAAAAAGCCCAAACCCAAAACTGGCCCAAATAGCTCAAAAACCCTACCCGGTTCGCGACCCGCTTCGACCCGATTTTTGGCCGAAACCCTAGGTTTCTTGGCGACGTTGACGATGGCGGCAACACGGCGGACCAGAGATGGAGACGCGGCTGTTGGCCCGAGATTCGCTAGCATCAGGCTACCGGTAGAGCGTAGTGGGTCGTCACGGGCAGAGGTGGCCAGCGCTTCGGCGTGGTGGTGAGCAGCTGCAGGGCTCGCGGGTTCGAGCAAAGACGGGGGCAGCGGCGGCGGCATCGTCTTGGACAGTAGACGGCAATGCCGCCGCTGCCTCCTCCCCCAGATTTGGCTTGTTCGGGCAGCAATGGCGTTGGCTTCGCGGGTTGTTGGTGTTGCGAAGGGCCGAGCAACGGTGGCCGGTGACTTAGGCAGTAAGGGACGCCAGGTCGAAGGCGCGAGTGCGGCGGAGGGGGCTCGGCGGACGCGGGATCTGCAGGCCGCAGGTGAGGCGGAGCAGATGCAGGTCGGCGTTGGTTGCTGGTGAGGCGGCGGTTCGGATTCTCTCGATCTCAAGCTCCCCTCCCTCTCTCTGCCGAGCTCTCTTTCTCTCTTTCTCCCTCTGGTTTTTCTTCTCTCTCTCCTTTGCTTCCCGTGTTTCTCCCTGTGCTGCTCGAGTTCCCTTCAGCTCTCCCCCGAGTTTTCTCCATCTAGGGTTTCACCGTGAAGATGGAGGAGGGAGAAGCCGACATGGGCCGAGCCTAGGCGAGATCTGGCCCGGCCCCTTCCATGTCTTCTTTTTTCTATTTTTTTGTTGTTTTTTTTTGTTTTTTTTTCATTTTTTTAAACGACTAATTCCTAACTTTGTAGACAATTAAATCCTAAATGAAAAATGGGAAAATTTAGGTGTCAACAGCTGCCCTTCTTTGAATGGGAACTCGAAGAGGTTCCTTTCAAAGACAAAAGACACCTAAATTATTTTGACAATAGACCCGTGCATAGGCACGTATTAGGTCGATGGAAAAAACTCATAACTATGGAAGCGCATCTTGTCAATAAGAGGAAGAAAGACTTTGGGTTATAAGGCTTTTCGGGCTACAAAAGCTCTCCGAGTTACAAAGCACACCATGTCATAGGAAGAAGGACTCCAGGCTACAAAGCTCTCCGGGCTACAAAAGCTCTTCGGGCTACAAAGCACATCGTGTCATAAGAAGAAGGACTGTGGGCTACAAAGCTCTTCGGGCTACAAAACACACCGTGTCATAAGAAGAAAGACACTCTGAGCTACAAAGCTCTCCGGGCTACAAAAGCTCTCCGGACTACAAAGCACACTATGTCATAAGAAAAAGGACTCCGGGCTTCAAAGCTCTCCAGGCTACAAAGCACACCGTGTCATAAGGACTCCGGGCTACAAAGCTCTTCGAGCTACAAAAGTTCTCTGGGTTACAAAATGTCACGCCCCGAACCTCGAGCACGCGCACATCCCACTACGGTCGATAGAAATGCGACCTTCCAGGACACGTCGCCAACCCATTCTTTTTAATTACACATGCGGAAGCGGATAAATAATCCCCAGACAAAACTCAATTGGGATAGAAAAGCAGGATCACATTTTCAAAACCAACCACATACTTTTTATACATATCAAACCAGTTCATTTACAGGACTAGGCTATTTACAAAAGATCTATAGAAGATCAGTCCTCAAAAACTAAGCTGTCCTAAGATCAGCTAGACAGGTCCATTCGCCAGCTCTTCAGTCGAGATCGGCGAAGTCAAAAATCCTCTCAGCGATCCTCACTGGTCTACCAAAAAGCTCCGGAGGATCCGCCATCTAGGGACTTGAAATATTATCCCACAACCGAGATGAGACAATGTCTCAACGAGTCCTACCCTTTAAAACTCAATTAGGAAGAAAATAAGCCCCAAGGTGCTCTAGCCACACAAAGAGGATTGAGGACTTACCTCGCCTCAGTCCAATCCTGCACGTCAGTACATTTCATAATTCAACCAAATCCGATAATTCACAATGATTCAATTCAATCATATTATCTATCATTCCATACCGTCTATCAAACCAGTCGTTAATACGACAAATGCTCTTCAAAGCTATATTATATAGACGGTAGCTCGCTGAAGCTGTAGCGTATAAATAGCTCACTGAAGCTGTAGCGTATAGATAGCTCACCTTTGTAGCGTATAGATAGCTCACCCGTAGCGCGTATATGTATATAATATTTGCTCGACCAAGCTGATACATATATAAACAACTCACAAAAAGCTATCAATTCAACAATAACCCAATCCATACCTCAATTAAATCAATCAATCAATCCAATCGATTCAAACTGGCCATACAAACCAATCACGGTGCTAGAAACTAACACCGGGTATTTTCAAGTTAAATACCAAAACTTCTCCAATTTCACTTAATTACACATTTTTGGAATTATTAACCACAATCATCATTTTCACTCAATTTCACAATTTAACATATAATTAGCACAAACCGACCGCACTGCTGCGATCAGCGCGAAATTCTAACAACCTGCCATCCCGGCAAAATTTTTGAAATTATTAAATAATTAAATTTAATTCCGAAAATTTAATAATCAAATATTATATTATAATATTATAATTTAATAAAATAATATTTATAAAATTCGAAATAATTATTTAATTAAAATAATTAATTAGGGCTTAAACAAGATTACACTAATTTAAACATACAATTAGCCATAATTAAACATCCATTAAACTAATCATACAACTAAGCTAATTCATATTAAAATAATCTAATCTAACCACCTAAACCTAATTAGACTAATCTAAACACCCCTTAAGCATGATTAACTTACTAAGCGAGGTTTAGAGGATAAACTCACCGGTTTTGCGCGCCGGTGAGTTCACGGCGACCACGACACCAAGGCGGTCGATAAACCCCAAAGCGGCGACACCAACGGAGGCCAGGAAGGGCTTGAAAACGGGCCACGAAGTCTCCAAAACCTTGCTGTCTTCGCCGTCGATCCGGACTGAACTGCAGAGAAGAAACCAGCAACTTCAACGGCGAAAACGGGCTGATCGGAGCTCCGGCGAGCGGGTGGTTGGCAACCAGCGGCTCCCGGGGGTCAAGGGGATCTTGCTGGAGGTTGGGATGGGCAAAGAAAGGGTCGGAAAGGGGCGAAACAGCAAGAAAACGCGAAACAGGCGGAGTAGGGCAGAACCAGGCGGTCCGACGAGCGGCAGATTCTCACCGGATTTCGGGACGACTGGAGAATCGTTCTGGCAAGCGACGAGGTGCTCCGGTACGGGTTGGGTGTGCTCGTCACGATGGTGGGTCGAGCGCTGGCTAATTCTCACGGGAAGATAACTTTTAACTCGAATCTTTGACGAAAGGTCAGAGGGGAAAACAGAGGAGGAAATGGGGTCCGATGGGCATGCGACGATGGAGGAATGATGCTGCTCGGTTCCTCTGGTTTTTGCTGAGTTTCTCTCCTTCAACGACAATGGAGAAAGCCTTGGATTAAGGGAGAAGAAGCTGCTGAAGAGTGGGGGGTCTCCTTGGGCTCTCTAGAGCTCAACACTTGCCATCTTCTCATTGGCTTTGCCCCCACCATGACACCACATGACCTCAGCCACTCTCTCTCCTCCAATCTTCCTCTACAAGCTTGGCAATAGGTGCAAAATGTGGTGTGCCATGGGAGCTACGAATTTTGAACATTCCCCCATTCAATCCATTCAATTCTCTCTTAATTCCAATCAATTTAAGCGCAATTAAACCAACCCATGTGTCCTCGGCCTTCTCATGACATTTCCCCGTCAAATGATCCAACTTGCATCCTGGAGATTCGATTAAAAATGGCCCTCTGACAATCTCGAACAAAAACGGCCTTACTTTGCTTTTCCGCCAAAAATCTCGGTTTGTAGAAAAATCTTCTGGAGATGAGTCGACGTTCCTAAAATGAATTGTGACATGCCAGAACCTTCAATTTCTGAATCCGGGTTTAAAATCACGGTTAATTTCAATCTGCGCGATTTGAGCGCGTCCTAATCTACCGGGTAGCTTTTAGGAAATTTTCAGTGCAATTGACCCGTGGTTGATTATTTTCAAGCCACGACATAATCTTCGACACATTGGCGACTCTCGATTGTCGTGAAAATCTCGAGGTTTCAAATACGGACACAGGGTACCCAAAACGACATAATAATCAGTTCAGTGCCGGTCGACGAGGATATTGAAATCAGGTGGAATCACCCACACTCTAATTACATATCTCAATTGAATCGACCTATTACTGATCTCTGTTCGATTCTGACAGTGTCGCAATGATCCTTGCAGATTTATACGGTCGAGTAGTCAGTTCATGGTCAGATTCTCAAGCCTATTGCATTTAAATTCCTTAACGGCTTCACCTAATAGACTAGTTATCTCGTGAGTGATCAGCTCAGAGAATTGAACTATAAGCGCGTCGATGAAAAGTCCGTCTCATTTAATTGAAAACAGAATCAGAAATTTGGGATGTCACACAAAACATACCGTGTCATAGGAAGAATGACTCCAGGCTATAAAGCTCTCCGGGCTACAAAGCACACCGTGTCATAAGAAGAAGAACTCCGGGCTACAAAGCTCTCCGGGCTACAAAGCACACTGTGTCATAAGATGGAGGACTCCGGGCTACAAAAGCTCTCCGGACTACAAAGCACACTCTGTCATAGAAAGAAGAACTCCGGGCTACAAAGCTCTCCGAGCTACAAAGCTCATCGTGTCATAAGAAGAAGGAGAGGAATAAGGTCTCACCGTGTAACAACGGGTTTTGACCGGTTTGAAAATGCATGATTTGAGGAAAACAAATGAAATTTTGTAGATAACATGGTTTAAGGTTAACCATGAACTTTTTGAAAAATTGCAGTTTAGAAAAAAAAAACTCATGGACATTTTAAAAGCGGGGTTTAAGGATGACCCACGAACCTTGTGGTTTAAGGATGACCCACGAACCTTGTGGTTTAAGGATAAACCCACGAACCGTGTGGTTTAGATTGGAAAAATAAAAAAAGGTCTCACCGTGTAAAAACGAGTTTTGACTATATATGATGGTTTTATCGTGTAAAAACGGGTTTTGACTTGATGTGATGGTCTCACCGTGTAAAAACGGGTTTTGACTTGATGTGATGGTCTCACCGTGTAAAAACGGGTTTTGACTTGATGTGATGGTCTCACCATGTAAAAACGGGTTTTGACTTGATGTGATGGTCTCATCGTGTAAAAATGGGTTTTGACTTGATGTGATAGTCTCACCGTATACAAACGGGTTTCGATCGGATGATAGTCTCACCGTGTAAAAACGGGTTTCGACTGGGATGATAGTCTCACCGTGTACATACGGATTTCGACCGGATGATAGTCTCACCGTGTAAAAACGGGTTTCAATTGGGAGGAAGGTCTCATCGTGTACAAACGGGTTTCGACTAGATGATAGTCTCACCGTGTACAAACGGGTTTCGACCGGACAATAGTCTTACCGTGTACAAATGGGTTTCGACCAGATGATAGTCTCACCGTGTAAAAACGAGTTTCGACTTAAAGGAAGGTCTCATCGTGTACAAACGGGTTTCGACCGTGTGGTTTAGGAAAAGCCACCAATCCCGTGGTTTAAGGATAAACCCACCAACCTTGTGGTTTAAGGATAGACCCACAAACCGTGTGGTTTAGGAAAGCCACCAACCCTGTGGTTTAAGGATAGACCCACGAACCGTGTGGTTTAAGGATAGACCCACGAACCATGTAGTTTAGGAAATCCTCCAACCCCGTGATTTAAGGATAAACCCACCAACCGTGTGGTTTAAGGATAGACCCATAAATCGTGTGGTTTAGAAAAGCCACCAACCCCGTGGTTTAAGGATAGACCCACCAACCGTGTGCTTTAAGAATAGACCCACGAACCATGTAGTTTAAGGATAGACCCACGAATTGTGTAATTTTAAAGATAAACCCACGAACCTTGTGGTTTAAGGATAGACCCACCAACCGTGTGGTTTAAGGCTAACCATGAACCTTTGGAAATGGCATGGTTTAAGGCTAACCATGAACTTTTGGAGATGGCATGGTTTAAGGTTGACCATGAACCTTTGGAGATGGCATGGTTTAAGGTTGACCATGAACCTTTGATTTTTAAGGAAGCACCCACTAATCCCTTGAAAACTGCATGACTTCATTGAGGAATCTGTGAAACTCAACTTGGGCAAATGTCATTAGGGACGTCGTATTAGAAATATTGCAGCATTAATTGAATAAGCTAATCAAGCTAAGTCTGACTGCTTTGGAAAAACATTTTATTTCAATCAGCATCATGTGGCACAAAATTGTTATCTTGCTCGTAGATATATCATTGATCATCAAATTATCTAGAAGTCAAGTTTTTATCAAGATGGTCACGACTCGTGAAAAATGTTCATTAAGCATGCAAAACTAGAGTTTCTTAGTCAGAAAGGGCTTCTTATGCACTTTTGATAAAATGACTGTTTGATCCCATCCATTCATGTGAGAGATAACTGGTTGCTGAGGGTATCTCACATAACCCAGATCAAAGGCTTTCAGAAACATTCGCAATGAGCACAATATGATCGATTAAGAAGGTCTTTTGAAAAGATTGCAATATAGGCTTGTTTAGTGCTTACACAAAAGAATTATTACTTTGAGGCCAGTAAAGGAACATTTGTCGTTATGTTCATCGGATTTACAAGTCGAGAACTTTGAAGATAAGACAAGATAGAATTACCTCAACTCCTTCAAATGATAGCTTTCTTTGTGGCATTCTCACTTTCATTCAAACCATCCCAATCAGAAGAGACTTTGGAAAGGGGTTGTAATGTTGGTTTGGGAGAGGCTTGAAAGGCTTAAAATTTTCAATAGGTTTTTAAGAGTCGATGATCATCATGGCATCGTGACCAGGTCACTCGACCTTTCGAAGGCATTTGGCTTTTGAAACGCTGCACATCTCGAAAGTCCCTTGATTAATCATTTCTACATGGGAGCTTTGTTCCTTTCTCTAATTTCCTTTGCCCTTTGCGATGATGATTTTTTCTTTTTTCACCGGCACTTGGATTTTGATAATTTTTCTTTCACATAAGATACAACCTTTTGGCTTTTTTTCTTGACGAGCATTGGCCTTGCTTTTACTAGGCATACTGCTTTTTCATGCCCCCTAGTTTGTCAAACTTTTTGCTTTTTGAACTTTTGTAGCTCTTATGACTTTCGAGATGCTTTTCACATTTCCTTGTGATTGTCAATTATATTTGGTCAATTCTTATGCCTTGCCCCAGTGAAGGGAGATGATCACCGCTCAGGATTCAGAAATGAATAATCAGGCCCAAATTGGTTATAACAATGGGTATCAGTGTTTGGGTAGAGAAGGAAATGCTCTTCTTCACCTTGGGATGAGTCAAGCTCCGATGAGAATTCCTTTGAAGTTACCACAAGAAGATTGATGTAAGTGAAAGTAATAGAATCTTTCTCAACCTTTCGTTTTACAACACGACCATAACCTCCTATGTTGCCCCAATGTAGGGTCGTTCTCGATAGGGGTACTTTGAATGATCATCTTTTTTTTCAGCCCGAAGGGGTAACAAGAGATCAGTGCAATGCTTGGGGTTGATGAAGGAAACGCCTTTATCATTTCAATCTTTGCGCTCAATGCGAATGAATCATTCGTCCTAAGAGAAGGTCTATTTTCACTCAACTCTCAAAAGTGTTTGAATGACGTGTTTGGAAATGAGCTTGCCTTTCTTCATCCTAAGCACTTCTTGTTTGGCATGGTTGACATTTCCATTTCACTCGCCGAGATCATTCGAGTATATCAATCTCCATAGGGAACTTTGATTCAAAATGAATAAATGCTCAAAAGGTTTGTAATTTTTTTCTTTTCTCAATTATTATTCTTTTTTTTTTTGTCTCTAGGAAAGCCCAAAAGTTCTCTTTTGTAATGGAAATTCTCTTTCTTTCTCTTTTTTTTTTACTTAAAAAAAACTGAGAAAAAGGGTACTTACCCGGCATGGCGACTCGATAATCCCGTAAAGAATGTAAAAAAATATGTTAGTGCAAAGATCCTTAGGGATTGAAATGTTGGAAATGATACATTATTATCCTTCACTTGCTTTCATCCTTTTGGCGCTAACATCTCTTGGATTCACCTCCATAGATATCCGGTAACTCAACAATACCCCTCCCTTGCATTTGCCTTTAAGTGTTTGATGTTTTCCTGATTCCTTGGTAGAAGGCGCCGCTTCTGCGGTCAGGTGTAACCCTTTTTTTTTTTTTTTTATATCACCCTGTAAGAAAGGGAGATGAAATGAGTTATCTCTATTCTTAGTTAGGTTTAACTAAGGAACGATACTTCCTTCTTGATGAATTTGACAATGTTGTTTCAACACACTTTGTTTGTGGGGAGATGAGAGATTTTTTCTTTCTAAATCAAACGTTGCTCTGCCACTCTTTATTTGACAATCCTTTGTTATGTTTGAACCCATCTTGTATCAAAGAAAAAGACATGTCATTTTTTATGCTGAAGAGAAATCAAGTTTAGGAACGAGATACATCCTTTTCAAAGTCAAGCAATCAACATCCCAATGTATCTCTCATGGAGGAAGGGATAATATTGCCCATTTGTTTCATCATTTGAATATTTCTTTGTTTAAGATGAACATGACTCAATAATGCTCTATCGCATTTGTTGGAACGTTACAAAACTTGATACTCTTGATGTCTCCTTGACAATGAAAAGAAAATCAAGTCAGAAACGGTATTAGAAATGAATAATTGAAATCAATATAAGTTTACTCTTCCTTGGAATTCACCCTTTTAGATATTTGGCAACTCCTTTCATTTGTCTCAGCATACAAAGTGAACGAGATCGATGGGCTATTTTGGCACCTAAGGCATCTCCAAATAAAGAATCTTCCCTGAACGGAATTCCATTACGTTCCGCCTCTATTAGAAGATTGGCGCCAATGAAGCATCGACGCAATCTTGCTCCTTGAGTTCCATGAGCCCCAAAAAAAATGACTACATGAAGAGAGGGCATTAAACAAATTTTTCTTGAGATTCATTTTGGAAGGTAAATGTATAGGTTCACTTAAAACACTTCTGAATTTGCTCTTTTGTGTGTGTGTGTGTGTGTGTGTGTTTTTTTTTTTAAAATGATGATTTCCGAATTCCATCATTAAAAATGTGAGTTGCACGATTTACAAGAGCATCAATTGGATTTGCAAATCAAAACCCAAAATGGAAAACATGTTTCTTAACAAGAATAAAGACTGATAAAATACAAGAGACTCTTTTACAGATGAAAGTAAAAAAAACAACTCTTGTCCTCGCTCTAGAATTCACTTCCTTGAATGGTCACCATGAGAATGTCAAAGAGCATCACGCATAACCTGCAAAAAGACGACAATGTCAATATGTGAATAAGATAAAATGATATTTTAATGACGTCGCTTCTTACAATAAAATTGAGGCGACGATACATGCCCCACAATCTACAGGACTTTAATATTTCGCCAAGATTTTATCATAAGAGAAGACATCATTAAAATTATCAATCCACGGCCATCAATCGAATGTCCACTTTTATTCCAAAAGTTTCATATGCAAAAGTGTCATCGATTTTTGAAAGATTGATTTGTGTTTTTACTCCTAAAAAAGGGAAGTGATTTCTATTTTGAGGAACTTGTACACAAAATGATTTGCATTGTAGTCCCAAAATATGAGAACGAGAAAATTCGATAAAAAAACACAATTTCAATTTTTGTGCCCCAATATAAAATCACAACTTGAAATTTTTATTTTTTTTTCAAAATGATTTCAAGCCCATGACTAGAAATTTAAACAAAATCATGTGTTCAACAGGGCCAAATCAAAATGCTTAGAACTTGCATTCAAATGCTCACTTGTCAAAAGTGATTGCCAATTTTTCAATCATAAGCTTGCATCACCGAGGGCATTCGATTGATTTTCGCGAATTTCAAGATGAAAATGCAATACAAAATGAACAAATAAAAAGGAAAATGACACTTACAATGGGTGCCGACCTTTGTCCTTTTTTTTTTTTTTAACATAGACATGCACATGAGATATGGTTCGATTTTTACTCTATATGGCTCAAAATGAAGCCATAGGATCACCGGACCGAACCAACAAGGTCGCGGCTGGGTCGGGTTACCCATGACTCCAGCTTTGTCAAAGAACTGACCCGTGTCACGCGGTTGCAGACCGGGGTGGGTACTTTCGACATGAAGAAAGAAATCTCGGGTTGAGATGGGCGACTCGTACTATGCGGTTGTAGTCGGAGTTATATCCACCTGAACACCATCCTAAGTGATCCTATGCGGCCTGGGTCCGACGGTAGGTTGTGTGTGCTATGGTATAGTGTAATGCAGGAAACACAGGCATGATAATTTATAAGCAATCAACATTTCATACATAAAAAATAAACCATACATTCCTATGCATCACTGCAAGACAAATGTGAGTAAACACTTCCCCTTATACCTCCCATTCTGCAAAAACATTTAACACTTTTAGTGTTAGGGACGTATCTGGAATCCTCGCCGCCCAAACAAAAATATTTTTGAAAAAAATTAATTTTGGCCTAAGTCCTCTAAGGTCTAAAACCAAGTCCGTAGTGGAGTTGCCAAGCTGTCACGACCTACCCTTGGGGGGAGGGAACGAGTTTAGGGATATTACCTAAATGACGGGCTTAAGGCCCATGATTAGGCGCGAGCTCTCCCAAGCCCATACCCTGCGTGACGTTGGGATATTCTTAAGAAATTTTGCACAAAAGGAGTCGCCACTAGCCTATTAGGATCGGCTAGAAACCAAGTGAGGCATGGGAGTGTACCTCACTTCTTACGCAACCAGAGAATCTAGGATTGGGGACTTGATTATACTAATTGACTAATTAGTGCCCTTTTGGTACCTAATCTTGTTAATTTAAAATAAATGACTTTTGTCAAGCAGCTTGAATTGATTTTATGTTTATCCACTAACATGCAAAGTGATCATGTAGGTGCGCAATCATTAAAGTAATAATTATAGCTATCAATGTCTTAATTACAGTAAAATTAAACACGTGCAATTAAACATAATTGGATACATAAATAAAACATAGAACATAATTAATATACAAGCAAATAAAGATCCAATCACACTAAAATAGCAATACACGACAAGTCCTAATCAAACCCCATCATTTTAGATCTTTCGAAAATTTTAAATTTTTTTAAATTTTTTTAAATTTTTAAATTTTTAAATTTAAAATTTTTCAAGAATTTTTTTAAATTTTTAAAGAAAAATATTTTTTTAATTTTTGATTTAAAAAGGTGAACCAGTCGGGTTCGATTCGATTTCCCGACCGACCGACCCGGGTCCGGTCCAAATGGGGGTCGGCCGACCAAATCGGCCGACCAAGGCCGGTCGGGCCTTTCTTCTTGATTGGGCCTAACCAGCGGGCCCAATCTGGTCCAATCTCTTTTATTTTTTTAAAAAAAGAAGCCCACAATTCCCTAAGTTCTTGAGCCTACTAGTCCATAAGTCCCTAAGCCCACAAGTCTATAAGCCCACAAGCAAAACAGTCCAAACCCAAAACCGGCCCAAATAGCTCAAAAACCCTACTTAGTTCACGACCCGCGTCTGACCCGATTTTTGGTCGAAACCCTAGGTTTCTTGGCGACGTTGACGACGGCGGCAACGGGCTTGACGGCGGCGGCGATGTGGTGGAGCAGAGATGGAGACGTGACTGCTGGCCTTGGATCCACTGGCTTCGGGCTGCCGGTGGAGCGTAGAGGGTCATCGCGGGCGGAGGTGGGTAGCGCTTCAGCGTGGTGGCGAGCAGCTGCAGGGCTCGCAAGTTTGAGCAGAGACAGTGGTAGCGGCGGCAGCATCGTAGCTGGGTAGAGGCAGGCTACTGGGGACGACGTTCGGAGGGCAGTGGCTTAGAGGGCAGACGGCAGTGTTGCCATTGCCCTCCTCCCTCAGATCTAGCTTGTTCGGGTAGCTACGGTGTCGGCTTTGTGGGTTGCTGGTGTTGCGAAGGGCCAAGCAGCGACGGCCGGCGACTCGGGCAGTAAGGGACGCCGGGTCGGAGGCGCGAGTGCTGCAAAGGGGGCTCGGAGGACGCGGGATCTGCAGGCTGCAGGTGAGGCGGAGCAAATGTAGGTCGACGCTGATTGCTGACGAGGCGGCGGTTCGGCTTCTCTCGGTCTCGAGTTCCCCTCCCTCTCTCTGCCGAGATCTCTCTCTCTCTCTCTCTCTCTCTCTCTCTCTCTCTCTCTCTCTCTCCTTCTCTCTCTCTCCCTCTGGTTTTTCTTCTCTCTCTCCTTTGCTTCCCGTGTTTCTCCCTGTGCTGCTCGAGTTCCCTTCAGCTCTCCCCCGAGTTTTCTCCATCTAGGGTTTCACCGTGAAGATGGAGGAGGGAGAAGGCGACATGGGCCGGGCCTAGGCGAGATCTAGCCCGGCCCCTTCCATGTCTTCTTTTTTCTATTTTTTTGTTGTTTTTGTTTTCTTTTTTGTTTGTTTGTTTTGTTTTCGTTTTTTTTTAAACGACTAATTCCTAATTTCGTAGACAATTAAATCCTACATGAAAAATGGGAAAATTTAGGTGTCAACAAATGTTAGTTGAAACATCAGGTAGATGGATCGCAAGCAAAATTTGCTGTTGGAAGATATGCAGCGATTACTTGTGATATTCAATGGAAGATTTGATCTAATTAGATCTGATTACTTCCATTCATTGTATACACCTTGTATTATATCTACAGAGAGCTGTACATTTTCAAACTATTGAAGAGAATACAAAAAACTCTTTTCTTCAGTCATGATTCCTTTGATATCTTCTACTTCTTTCATGGTATCAGAGCTTCTAGGCTTCTGACCTAGCTTCCGCCTCGACCTTCTGCTAGAGGAATAACCTACAAAACATATTACCATATAGCATAAGAGTCACTCAAAAAGAAGGAATTTTCTTCACTTAACATGGCCACCCCGCAAGACGAAGCTCCTGCTACCGGCAACCAGCTTGCTGGAGAAGTTACCTCTTAGATCTCGTAGGTCCAAAATCCACCTGTGGCATTTCCAGCAATGGAGCAATAACCATCCTAGGCCCAACCTGTACAATGGCAGCCCACACAGACTCAACTCAATATGGGGCAACCCATGATGGGCTAACCTTACCAGTGGATACCTTATCCTCTATACCTTGGTCCCAGCCCAAGTTCATCATCGCCTGGATATATGGGCCACCAGGAGCCACGTCCAAACCGATGGGAGCCCGCTAGCCATGAGTGGGGGAAGCCCAACCACTAGATTGGAGCAGACAAGTGGGTTGGGTGAATCGGGTATGAGAACAAATCCTTACCTAATATATTTTAATGCGGGTTATCCGATCGGGTCAAGTGAATTGGGTTTAGGGGCAAATCTCTACTTGAATCTCATGCTCGAGTTCCTGCTGTTTCCAGCAGTAGCTCTCACCGAATGACCAGAACCCGATGACCCTCTATTTATTTCCATCGCCGATGGACTAGAACTGCAGCTAATTAGCCTACAGCTAATTGGGCCAGAAAGGGTGTTTTTGTTTGTGTTTCTTTTTTCTATTTATGAGCACAAATTTTGGTTTTTTTTTTTGTTTCCAGGAACAAAAAAAAGAACAGAAACGTGTTTGTTTGCATTTTTGTTCCAAACCTATTTTTTTGTTCCCGGGAACAAATTTGGAACAAAAACAAGAAAAACTTGTTTTTTGTTTTTGGAACACCTTGGAGAAATAAATGCTCTCTCTTCTTTCTTTTCTTTTTCTTGTCTTCTTTTTTCTTTGGCTCATCGCCGGCCTTGGCCATGACCGGCGACCGGCCGTCAAGGGTTGGCGACCTCGCCAGAGCATCACCGGCCCCTGGTGAGGCTTGGGCTAGCCCAGATCCGACGAGGCCAAGCTTACCTAGCCAACTAGGGTGAGGCTTGGCCTTGCCGAGGGCCAGCGATCGGCCAAAAGGAAGAAAAAAAGAAAAAAAAAATAAGAAAGAAAAATAAGAAAAATACAATAAAAATATTTAAAATATTAAAAGAACACAAATTTACCAAACGTGTTTATGTTATTTTTCTATTCCAGGAACAAGTTTTCTAAACACGTTCTTCTATTCAAAAATTGTTTCTCGGAACAGAATTAATTTTTTCTATTTATGTTCCTTGGAATAATTTTTTAACGTAAACGTTACCAAACACACCCAAAATTACCCTGTGGTCGTAGGAGTTCGGCTCGCCCCCTAACGGAGGACAAGGATAGATTCCTCGACAGAACTATTCCAATCCCTCTTAATGAACGCCTAGCCCGACTTTGGAGGAAGTGCAATCGACTCGTCCAAACTTGGATCGGAAATTGCATCTCTCCAGAAGTCGCGATCGGACTTCCACCGATAGGGGATGCTAAAATCATGTGGGGAAACATCCAAGAGATGTACGGTAAACTGAATCAAGCAAAAATTTTTACCTTAATGCAGGAACTCAGTGAGCTTAAGCAAGGGAACATGATGGTCACAGCTTGCTTCAACAAGCTCTCATCACTATGGAATGACCTCAAAGTGGCTAAAGAAAAGCTCAAGAGACCAAAATCTACCATCAAACAATATAGATCTATCAAAGACAAGGAGAAAGCCACACGCTTTCTGTTAATTCTGAACGAGTCATATCTCACCTTTCGCTCTCAGATCCTCGCCATGGATCCAATACCACTGATTGGACGGATCTTCCAACTGCCTATATAAGGAGGAGAGCTAGCAGCTTGTGTCGCCAAACATGCAAATAATAGTGAAAGCATAGCCCTTGCAGTTCACGGAGAATGGCGAGACGGGGCCAACAAAACCCTAGCGCGAGAAAAGGAGAACAGAGGCACACTAGGGTTTGGCGGAGACATGCGTTCCTTTAAAAAGGAAGGAATTGGCGAGGCTTGAGCCTCGCCTAACACCGGCGAGCTTGAGGCTCACCAAACCGGCAAGGCTCGAGCCTCGCTCGATGCCGGCGAGCTCGAGTCTCGCCAGGTGTTGGCGAGGCCTCTGCCTTGCCAGATTCGGCGAGCTCGAGGCTCGCCTGGCTGGTCGCCGGCCATCGCTATGCCGACGACCGGAAGGAGGAAGGAGAAAGAAAAAAAGAAAAAAAAAAAAAGAAAAAAAGGAAGAAAAAGAAAAGAGAAAATAAAAATTAAAAAATTATAATTTCAATTTTTATATAAAAAAAATATTTTTATAAAGTTAAAGAGGGAATGGAGAGATTATAATGGCTCTGTTTGTTTGTGTTTCTTTTTCTTGTTTTTAAACACTTTTTCTGTTTTTTTGTTTCTGGGAACAAAAAAGGAACAAAAACGCGTTTGGGGGCGTTTCTATTCCTTTTTTGTTCTTTTGTTCCCAGAAACAAAAAAGAAACATAAATAAGAAACACAAAATTTGTGTTTCTTATTTCTGAAACACATTGAGGAACAAAAAAGGAACAAAATTGTGTTCCTTTTCTATTTCTCGCTCCCTTCGAACACCGCCTCTCTCCCCCTGCGACGAGCTTCTCCTCCTGCGACGAGCGACGAGCGTCTCTTGCGACGAGCGACGAACACCGCCTCTCCTCCTGCGAGCCTCGTCTCCAAACAGGCTTCGGTCGGCCGACGCCGATCATCCGGCTTCGGAAGCCGGTCTCCCGCCTCGGCTCGGCTTTGTTGACTCACCGCTCCTAGTCGTCGTCGTCGTCGTCGCCGTCGCCGTCGTCGCTTCAAGGAGAACGAAGCACCCCACCTCGACGCTCGAGATTCGCCATCAAAGCCTTCTCAGAAATCCTCAAGCTCCTCTCGCTAGCTCGGCCATGTTCGATGCTCGCGACGCCATCGCCGCGTGATCTTCAGCTGCTACGGCGGTTTCCCCCGCCTGCTCCGGAGAGACGATGGTGAGCAAGTTCCTCTGCGACTTCCGGTGGTTCCTCCTCCTCGCCGCGGCGGTGGCGTTGATCCACATCCAGGTGATTCCTTGGTCCCGATTCTCACGCGATCTGGAATTTTTGCGGTTTTGTGTGACCGATCCACGTGCATATGTGCTCGCGGCTGCTTTTGTGTGGTTTTGTAGGTTTTTGTTGTTCGCTTCTTTCTTAAACGCCATTTCGCGTGTAAAACAGAAGACTGATGCGAATAAATGGAACAAAAGTTGTTTCGTCTGCTGAATTTTCAGTTTGCTAATGCTGATGGACTGAAAATGCGGGCGAATTCAATTGCACCTTTATCTTAGCTTATGTATTTTGACCAGAGATTCTGTTCCTTTTGCGCGTGCTTGCATCAGTCGCTGAACTAAAGTAATTTACAAAATCATGCGAGATAGAAGGACTAAGGCTTCTTTCCTAACATGTGAAAGAAGTGTTCGATGTAGAACAAATGAGAAGGGGTTGATAGCACTAGATTGTCTACTCCTAGTAAAGATGTAGAAAATTATAGTGTTTGTGGGCCGTCTATTAATTGCAGAAAGTCTCGTAACTATAGAATAGCGTGATTTTAGATGTTCGTTGCCTTCTGTGCTCTGTTGTGGGGTTACTTTGTAGGAATTTTGCTTTGATGACCATGGACATGTGGTACTTTAGGAATTTCAGCAGGAAAATTAAGAGATGCTTTGATTCAAGAGGCAAAATATGGGCCCATTAACTCAAGGTATTTGATGCTGTAGCTGTAGTATTTTTGGTGAAACTCGTTTTTCTTTCCTCTACTAGTCTGGTTTCTAGTAAAGGACAGGACATCTTATGATTGAGTACAGAATTGTATGGCCTTGTGCCCCATTCATAAATTTTAACTCATCAAGTTACCATCAAGAATTATAGTAATCCAATCCTAAAACATACTAATTTTCTATAACCACACTTAAACTATCTTTTTTTGTCAGATTCACCTTCAGTTGCTACCTTTTTAGCCCTTTAGCTCTCCAATTTCATGTATAAAATGTTGTTCGATGGTTAGGGAGATGCTTATCTTATGATTATCACAAACAGATATCCAAAACGGTTCTTGGCCAGGAAAAAGGATTTGTGCTAAACTTTTCTTTTCTCCAGTTTCAGTTAAATCTTTCAGTTCAGTTTCTTCCCCAACATTATCGTCTTTTTTTGGCTTTAAAGAGATGCTCCAGCATCAAGCAATGTACATATGTATGTAGCAGTCATGTTGGCTTCCATGATCAATTCTTCTTGCGTTGGTATGTTTATCCAATGGTTGTCCTTACTTCATTTGTTTATCCACCAAAATTATATGTTTCCTCGTTTGACTTTTATCTTTTTGTTTTTGTTTTTTTCCCTCTCTCCCGCAGATGTGTCTTTTCACGACACAATTGGAACATGCTGATCAACTTGCTGCTGCTGGAAGTCTCCATCCTATTACCTCATCCTGGTATCTACTTCTGGATCGATGGCCATTTGAACCTCTAGCTTTGTTCCAAGAGATACACATTCAGTTATTAAGATATGTACTTGGTAAATTTGTTATTATCATGTGCAGCCAGCATCTAGACTTTTAAGTTATGTAATTATAAGCTTAGGTGAATTTAGATCTGCAACTCACTCTGCCTAGTGAATTTGAAAAAGAAATTTGAGTGTGTGGTGGAACCCTTTCCTTGCTATGTGGGAGGAACCTTTCTGAATTTGTCATATTGAGCAAAATTTTTGAAAACGCTGAGTGCTGAATCTCTCTTTCATCCAACGTTTAGTAAATTTACTATCTTGCTTGAAATATCAATTGGGAAGAGTCAATCCGTTCAAGTGAGAATATTATACCCCATCAAATGATGGTAGTAATTCTCATATATTGTGTTTTTATGGTTAGTCAAGAAGTACTAATGGTGGATCCATTACATTATTTGGTTAGTTTTGTCTTCGGATGGTTTTATTGTGCTGCTGTCCTTCAGGAGGAGTAGCTTCTGAGAGAATTCACACTTAAATGATGCTAGTAATTCCCATGTATTGTGTTTAATGATTGATCCAGGAAGTTTTAATGGGGGACCTGTTTAGACAGAGGGATGCTATAGTTCATTTTATATCAAGTTTGAAGCTTCTTTTATTCATCTTCACAGCCTTATCAACCTTTTCTTGTCGAAGATATGTGTTTCCTTCTCCATCTCTCTTTTCTTGTAATCTTTAAATACATTTTGCGGAAATCCTTTATCGATCTGATTTCTTTCCTGGACTGGGATGGCTGTTGACCAGATCTACATGGAAGGAATTATCCCCAAAGTGGCCTAAGGCATATCCTTATTGGTTTGATATATTGGTTTTAGATCACATATGTTTATAGCTCATGTGTCTTCCGAAATTTTCTTTGACAACACTAACTTTCTGGGATGACTGGTTGAGGCTACAAGAGAACCACCAAGGTCGACAATTTATTCGGCCAGAACACGTATACTCTGATGTGTGGTCACTTCAGTCTTGTGCAGTTACGTTGCAAGTTTTGCATGTATAATATAGTATGTAAATTTATAACTGATTATTCACGGCCATGCTCATGGTAGAGGGCTTATAACGGCTCCCTTACGCATTGTCCTTGATTGTATTAATGATTCTAGAGTTGGATACTCTCTTTCTCTCTTACTCGCACAAAAGATATGATGCTTTCTCCCACGTGCAGGATGGTGTACCAAGGATAGCATATGAAGGAGCAGTAATCTCCCGGTATTCACCACCACGGCATGTGTTTCTAGTAGGTCTGGATTCTTTCAGGCTGCTTGGGATCAAACGTGTTTGATGCATTGAGGTGGGGTTCCACGGCGCTGGTAAATCATGGTGCCAGACCTGAGCTTCCTTTTTCCTCCTCAACGCCTAGTGTAACTAGTACACTATCAGAGGAACCACCGGGAGCATAGCAACTGGAGCTCGCTGATGAGCAGAAGTGTAGAGGGCTGACGATTCCTTTTGCGATTTTGATTGAGGAGAGGGAGGATTCTTCTGAACGGTAGTGTCCAGTCCATACATATGCCTTTAAATGGCCGAAGCAAGCCATCATTCATTGGAAGAGAGCCATAGGTCATGTTAGCTTACTTTTACACTTAATAGCACGTAACCTCAACAAATTTTGTTGCTCCCGAAGAAACATACATCTGTCTCTCGCCATGTTTCCCCGCTCTTTTGCCCCCGCTTTGGTGGGTTGGAGCGCGGAGGACTAAAATGTAAGAGACCCACACAGTCGAAAGTGGGAGTTCATGCCTGTCTTTGTATGCAGTCGAAAGTGGGAGTTCATGCCTGTCTTTGTATGCAAAACACAAGGAACTTCTAGTCATGTGTGTTGTGAACAAAATGGTGAGAAAAATTTGGTACAAAGTTTATTTATAAAATTTCCTTCAAAGTATGCACTTATAACCATGTTCAGAATGTTTGACTTTACTCACCATGAACAAAATTAAATTGATGAGCATTTCATGATAATGAGAATTCAAAACTAAGTTTACACTTTATTTTTAAAAAAATAGGGAAAATTTTGGTACAAACTTAAAAATTTTCTTCCACGTAAGCAAATATGATCAAGTTTACAATGTTTGTTTTCACTTAATATGAACAAAATTAAATTGATGAGCATTTCATGAGAATGATAATTCAATACTAAGTTTACACTTTATTAAAAAAAAGAACAATTGAAAAAAAAATTGGAACAGAAATTTTGTACATTACCAAACGTGTTTATGTTCTTTTTCTATTCCAGAAACAGAAATTTTTTGCAGTTACCAAACGTATTTCTGTTCTTTTTTTATTCCAGAAATAGAAATTTTATACAGTTACCAAACACGTTTTTTTTTTCAAAATTATTTCCTGGAACAGAAACACTTTTTTCTATTTCTGTTTCCTGGAACAATTTTTAAACAGGAACGTTACCAAACGCACCCATTGTTTTTGTTGAAAATGAGTTTTCAACCCAACTCATTTAAAAACCCACTTAAGACCCACCTATCTTAAACATTTAATTGTGAAACCCATTTAACTATCTTTTGTTATAAACAAGTGACCAATTTATGACCCATTTAAGATTTAAATAGGTCATAAATGGGTCTATGACCCATTTTAACACCTCTAATTTTGACCAATTGCTGCACCATAGCACATGCTTAGGAGTTTTTCATCTCTCGATTGTTAAGAGAAATTTTGGATGGAGGGTTAATGACAGTAAATTTGGGACTTAAATAAAAGTTGGTAGTTTTTTATGAAATAAAAAAAATTTAAGGTAGAATTGAAATTAGACCTAAATTTTGAATTTTTTTTAAAAGATAAAAAACTATTATGGTAGAATTGGGGTTAAGCTTAAATTTTAAAAAAAAAATTAGTGTATTAGGTGCAAAAAAATATGATGAAAGACTTTACATCCATCTAGAAATTTCAGATGCTTATGGAGGTTGTCTTTTTAGAAAACAACAAAGATAGTCCTTCTCATCTAGAGGTGCATTGACACTTAAATTTTGGCAACCCCTTCATTCATTTATTACATAGAAAATTATAAATTAATTTTTAACCCCTAAACAAAATTATTAGAATTAAATTGCATAACATATAATTTTAGGAGCATTTTTTATTATTACATTTACATTGACTGGTGACGGATGTATTTAAATTGATGGTTTAGAACTTTAATTTGACGAGTTGGGCTGAGTCCATGGAGAGAGGGAATTGACCAAAGCTTGTTATTCTCTGAAGATCGAAAATTGACTTATAAGGAATGATGATTTGATATTTTCGGAAAGGATTCCTGTTATTCTTTCAATATTTGGAAAATCTTTTATATATTTATGTGATATATACATTGAGTGATATATTTCGTAGTAGATTGGGAGATTTTGAAATAATAAGAGGTAATTTAATGCGCGGAAGCATATTTGATCTTGAGCAATATATCTCACATATTCTTACTGTATATTTGGTCAGCGCGAGGGTAAGAAATTGCCTATTGTTTGTGTTGTACTTTAGCTAATTAGCTAGTACGTCCATGATGAGGTGCGATTGGACCGTACCATTTGGACTTGATATGCTACGATGGAAAGACACAAATGGAGGGGTATGAAGGGAGACGTATAAAAGGCTCCCGAACACAACCGTTGAGAAGGCTGGCAATTCATTCGCACCAAATTTCCTCTCTATTTCCATCAAAGAACATCAAAGCATTCCATTTCATTTTTGCAAGAACAAACGGCATTTACGCTGTAGAAATAGGGTGTTTTCCTTGTGATTGCATCCAGACTAACGTGAGGAAGTGTTGTTCGTGATTTATTAGCAATTCAACGTTTGATCCGGGGCCATTTGCTATTTGCGCATCGGAATCAGGTAAGTCGTCTTCTGTCGACTCGAATTCCAACATTGGTATCAGAGCCCGATTGTGATTTCTGCCTTGTTTTTCATCGAGTTTTCTTTATTACCATTTGATATTGAGATCAAGAGATCGTATTCTACACTATTTTGGATCTCTGATAGTCGGAATTGCCCCATGAAAAACTCGAAATTGAACCAAAGCGAAGAATGGGCTCGGGTCGCAAGATTCATGAGGTTTCGGCCATTTTTCGAAACCATTTTTTGGTCAAAATTAATTTTTGAATATACAAGGTGAAAGAGCTCATCGAGACGAGTCCGGAGATGGGTCGAGCGCCGCCAGGAGACGCCGGACGCGCCCACACTCGCGGCCAGAAGCTGCTGCGCGTGGGCGCCATGCGCCTAAAGCATTGGCAAAGCTAGCGCGTGCGCCACATGCGCTAGTCGGCGAACCGGCGCATGCGCGACGCGCGCTCGCCAGCGAACCGGCGCGTGGTGACGTCACCGTGATGTCATCCAACGGTCGGTAACTGCCGGGATGACGTCATCGATGACATCAGCGCCGGCGACAGTTGGCCGGCCGGTCACCGGTCGGCGACCCGACCCGACTCGACCGGCGACACAACCCGACCCGAGACCCGACCCGACCCGACCCAACCGTTGATCGATCAACGGTCGGACTGATCAACCGGTCTGGCGGTCAAACCGATCGGACCGGCCAGGAGCCGTTCGGCTTGCTGGCGCGTGCGCCACACGCGCCGCGCACTCAGGCGGCGTATGGGGGCGCGTGTGAGCTTCGATTGGATCGTGGTCGGTCTCGTTTGATTCGTATTAGTGTCTTCTACACAGTAGTATAATTATTTTATACTTTTGAATTTTATAAATGTATGAAAATGCGTAAGAAACCCTATGTACGCATATTTTTTTGGGGTTTAATGCTGTTTATTCATTTGTGGCTAGTATTTTCTTGTGATTAGGGAAATACAGTAGCTAGCTTGTGTGTAAATGATGTTGTATATGTTGTGTAGAGCTTGGTTCAATGATATAATGTATATATTTTAATATACTTGCAATTTTCTAGTTGCTAGAAAACTAGAACAATGGTAAGAAATCCATTACATGTTGAATTGCAATTTTAATTATAATTGAATCATGATTGTTGTTTATACGCTGGTTATTATCATGCTATGTTTTTTGTGTTAAGGAAAAATGTAGATATTACATAAGGTCATGTAATTATTTTTCCTAGTGGGAGTTCGTAGGTTGGTAGAATTGAAAGGAGTTCTCACCTAGAACTCAAAATTTGTGCAAATTAAACTAATTAATGATAATAGAATAATTGTACATAGAAGTTGATTGGGAACATAGTGAACTTTTACTTCTGTGTCTTTTGTTGAATTATCATTAATTTAGTTTGTCTTTGCTGCAAATTAAATATGTGTGTTACTCTGTATAGTGTCCTAGTATTGATTCAGCGTTTATTATGTCAATGTATTATAGCAATTGATTATGGTTTCGGCATCCAAGACCATTGTGGCTGACCTCAATAAGGGTGAGAAGCTGAACGGTGACAATTATGATATTTGGCACCGAAAGGTTCAGTATATCCTTGAGGAGCAAGAGGTTTTGGAAACCCTCAACCATACTATGAATGAACCTGAGCATGGAACTTCAGCTCAACACAGGAGAGATCTGGAAGCTTATCAAGCTTGGAAAAAGAAAAATAGCATTGCTCGTATCACGTTACTGAGCTGTATGCAAGATGATCTCATGTGTGAGTTTGAGAGTTATGACAAAGCTCAAGCTATGTGAGTTGCCTTGAAAGATAAGTTTGGGGGTACATCTACCACTAAGCTGAGGAGACTCACCATCAAGTTTGACACATTCTGAAAGCACTTAAATGTAACGATGAGGCAGCATCTTCGGGAGATGTCAAACATGATCCGTGAGCTGAAGTCGGCAGGATACTCTCTTACTGATGAACAATAAGTTCAGGCTGTTATAAGGTCTCTTCCTGACAACTGGGAGCATATGAAGATTAATATGACACATAATGAGAATATTGTCACTTTTGATGATATTGCGCGTCATTTGGAATTAGAGGATGAGCGCCTAGAGGCTGTGAGATCCTTTACCCATATTTATGTTGCTGAATCGAGTTCGTGCAAAGCTTTGGGCTTCAAGTGCAAGAGGAATCTTCAGTTCAACAACAAAGAGAAGATGACCAATTAGTCACCCAAGATGGCTAAGACCTTCCGACACAAGAAACATGGTGGGAAGAAGGACAAGGCTAAGATGGAGTGCCACAATTGTGGCAAGTTGGGTCACTTTGCTCGTGAATGCACTGAGCCGAAAAAGGTACCCCATTACTCCATTACTTTGTGTAATGCTTTTGTTTCCAGTACTGTAATGCTTGCTAAATCTTATCCAATGTGGACTGTAGACTCAGGAGCAATAGACCATGTAGTTAGAGACTGAGAAGCATTTGTAGAGTATCGTCAGATATCACCTGGAAGAATATGGATATATGTTGGGAATAACTCGAGAGTTGAAGTGAATGGTGTTGGCACATGTAAATTGATTTTACGTGGTGGTCGAAACCTATTCTTGCATGATGTCCTTTATGCTCCAGATATTCGAGGAAACTTGGTCTTTGTAGTTGTTCTTCTTAACTTGGGTTATGTATTGAATTTCCATGGTGATTGTGTTGACATTTTGTATAAAACAGTTTATTATGGTTCAGGTCATGTATCGAATAGTTTTATGGTGTTAGACATTGACTATGATCAGTGCAATGTTAATGTTGATGGTTGTTTTTCTTTAATTGCGTCTTCTAACAATGTTGAGATTGATGCAAGTACTTGGCATGCTAGATTAGGTCACATTGTATTGCAAATAATGCAAAGATTAGCTAGAGAATGCCTTTTAGGGTCACTTACTAATGTTAGTCTATCCGTATATGAACATTATCTGGCGGGAAAAACAACTAGAAAATCATTCGGTAAAGGGACTAGAGCTGAATTTCCATTGCATCTCATACATTCTGATATTTGTGGTCCTTTGAATGTGAGGGCGAGGCATGGAGCCTCATATTTCATCACTTTCATAGATGACTTCACACGTTTCGGTTATGTCTTTCTGATCTCCCATAAGTCAGAAGTATTAGAATGCTTTAGACGATATGCAATGATGGTAGAGAATCAGTTGAACAAAACAATAAAGGCATTGAACTGATCGTGGACGTGAGTATCTATCGGAACAATTCAAGACTCTTTGTGATGAAAAGGGAATTGTACGACAATTGACTATTCCTAATACTCCACAATAAAATGGGATAGCTGAGAGAAGGAATATAACCCTATTGGAAATGGTTAGATCTATGATGGCGCAAGCAAATTTACCTATCTCCTATTGGGGAGATACGTTATTGACTGCTGCCTATATATTTAACCGTGTGCCCTCAAAATCAGTCACTTCCACCCCCTATGAATTATGGACTGGTAGGAAACCAGACTTGAGTAGTCTACGTCCATGGGGATGTGCAGCTTATGTTCATGATTCTTCCCATAAATATGGCAAATTAGGTCATAGAGGGAAGAAATATATCTTTATAAGATATTCTGAACACTTCAAAGGGTACGTGTTCATAGGTGAACAAGCTAATGGAAGTGTGACTGAAATGGAGTCACGAGATGTCACATTCTTGGAGAACGATTTTCCTAATAGAGGTGAGATTGATAATGACTTCCAATTATATGAGATGAAAAATCCTGATAACACACCCACTAATGTTGTAGAGGGAAATGAAGATTTACCTCAACACACAAGACCTAGTGGGAGTGTTGCATCGCCTGATGAATTGAATTCAAGAGAAATTCAATTGCGTAAAAGTAATCGTAAAAGTATTCCTCGTCGTTGTTTTGAGATTGAAGGGGAAGCATTTATGATTGCTCAAAATGACGATGCCAAGCCTAAGACTGTTCAAGAGGCTCTCTCATCCTCTGACAAGGAAGAATGGAGAAAAGCTTTGAAAGATGAGATGGAGTTAATGAGGGCAAACCATATTTGGGACTTGGTTGATCTACCACCCAATCGTAAGGTCATTGGAAACAAATGGGTCTTTAAGATTAAGCGTAAGGCAGATGGATCCATTGAAAAATATAAGACTCGCCTTGTGGCGAAAGGTTATACTCAACAAGAGAGTATAGACTATGAGGAAACTTTTTCACCAGTTGTAAGGTTTGCCTCAATACGCCTTATTCTAGCCATCGTTGCACATTTGGACCTTAAATTACATCAAATGGATGTAAAAACGGCATTTCTCAATGGAGAATTAGATGAGGAAATCTATATGAAACAACCAATAGGTTTCATAGTTAAAGGTTGAGAGCATAAAGTTTGTAAGTTTCATCGCTCAATATATTGCCTCAAGCAATCATCTAGATAGTGGTATCTTCGTTTTCATCGAGCAATAATAACATTTGGTTTCACGATGATCGAAGAAGATCATTGTGTATATGTCAAGCGGTCCAAAGATAAATTTGTGATTTTATCACTTTATATTGACGATATTTTGTTGGTTGGAAATGACAAGGTTTTGGTTATCACCATAAAAGAATGGTTGTCCTCTAATTTTGAAATGAAGGACATGGGAGAAACTCCTTACTTTATCATAATAGTCTTATATTATGAAGATTCTTGAGAGTTTCAATATGCAGCATTGTAATCCCATTGATACCCCTGTCATGCAAGATGAAGGCCTAAGTACTGAGATGTGTCCTAAGACTCCAGAAGAAATCAATGTGATGGAAACTGTTCCTTACGCTAGTGTAGTCGGAAGTTTGATGTATGCTATGATGTGTACTCAACCCGACATATGTTATGCCATGGGATTGGTGAGCTGATATCAATCAAATCTTGGTCAAGCACATTGGAAAGCAGTGAAGATGATTTTGAGATACTTAAAGGGCACCATGGACTATTGACTTTGTTACAAAGAGAATGATTTACGCCTATTAGGTTATTCAGATGCCGATTGGGGTGGAGACCTAGATGAGCGTAAATCAACTTTTGGATATGCGTTCTTGCTCAATGGAGGTGCGATTTCTTGGAATAGCAAGAAACAGACATGCACAACCTTGTCTACGATGGAGGCAGAATTTATTGCATGTTCTGCCGTTAAAGCAAGAAACAGTATGGCTAAAATGTTTCTTGGAAAATTTAGCCACCATCCACCGAAGTTCCAAGACCGGTGATGGTTTATTGTGATAGTCAAGCAGCCATTGCGTATGTGAAAGATCTCAAGTATCACGGAAGGACAAAGCACATTAACATAAAGAATAACTTCATCAGAGATATTATAGCGTAGAAAGAAGTGATCCTGCAATACATTTCAACCATAGAATGGTTGCTGATCCATTTACGAAGGCTATTCCTAGAGACATGTTCTTGACCCATAGGATGTCACTAGGATTGCGTAGAATGTGAAATCTGTTATTGTAAAGGATCATTAGTTTATGTATTTGTGGACAGATGTATTGTATTTGTTTGTTTATTAGTGATTTGATGTTTTATGAAAAAGTACAAATACACTATGAGACTAGCATAAACACACATATATTATTGAAAAGTATGTCAGCAGGCAATGATTGGCTCACTCACACGAGCAATCGCCTCAAGTGCTGTAGTTAGTACATTGAGATGAGACGTTATGTACAAATAAATACTGAAGAGCAAGGTTGGTACATAAAATATGTCGTCTTGATTGGAGTCAAGATGAGGTCTGTGATTGGTTCATAACAAGACCGAACATGATAGTCCCACAATCATGTATGCTTGAAAGATGCCGGATGCGAGTACTTAATTGGGTGCTATAGAAAGTGAGCTGATATAGCACTCGGGCTAAACATGAGTACGTGAGAAGCACATGACTATGTTTAGGCTAAGATCTGTATGGTGGATATATTTGATAAATGACATACGCTCTTATAGAAAGAGTAATCCACTATAACATGTAATTCATACTACATGTGCATTGTACGACAAATAAGGGAAGATGAGTAAAATTATCCCTATTTACTCATCGTGTGAGCTCTTGAGGTAATTTGTATTTTTTACCTCAATTTTGTGCCCTATGTTACTTCTGACTATGTTCTCGAAGTGAAATATTAATGTTGCTACTTTAGCATATTACGGGCGGTCATGAATAAATATGGCCTATGGGACGTGTCTAGGAAAGCAGTTGTTCTGAAATTGAGAGAGACATGAGTGTGAAGGAAGATTATTGTTGTTTTACATCTAACGCGTGTATTTACTGGCTGACCAATTATATCGCCCTATGTGGTTGCGGATGTAATTGTAAATATATGGTGTTTTGAGAATAGTCAAGTATAGCCTTTAAGGGATAGGTATACTTGGACTGATGTAATAAAATATGTCTGGGGCACTATAAGACATTGATTGTTTATTTATTTTCAGGGTTGTAGCCATTATGTCATCTCTAACAGGTGCATAATTAGAGCTCCCAAGTGCAGGTGTACTCACTGGTCGCACGACTTATTTGCCAGTATGAATTGTTTTGTAAAGTTGATGAATGTTGAATGCCTTATATTCTTGATAGAAAGCTATCAAGCCCATTATGTCCGAGTGGGAGATGTTGTACTTTAGCTAATTAACTAGTACGTCCATGATGGGGTGCGATTGGACCGCACCATTTGGACTTGATATGCTACGATGGAAAGACACAAATGGAGGGGTACGAAGGGAGATGTATAAAAAGCTCCCGAACACAACCGTTGAGAAGGTTGGCAATTCATTCGCACCAAATTTCCTCTCTATTTCAATCAAAGAACATCAAAGCATTCCATTTCATTTTTGCAAGAACAATCGGCATTTACGCTGTGGAAATAGGGTGTTTTCCTTGTGATTGCATCCAGACTAACGTGAGGAAGTGTTGTTCGTGATTTATTCGCAATTCAACATTCGATATGGGGCCATTTGCTGTTTGCGCATTGGAATCAAGTAAGTCGTCTTCCTCCGACTCGAATTCCAACAGTCTGACCCATTCGTGAAGAAAGAATTGAGTATTGTGCCCTTGATCGTCGGTGGACATGAATAGAACGGGAAATCAACATTATTTTCGTGATATTTTGGTGCCCATTGTTATTGCGTTTATAAACAAAGCAGGAAAGAGAGAAGGGACGATCTTTTCTTGCTAGTTCTATGATGAAAGAGGAGCAATATAAAAATGGGGTGAAGGTCATGAGAAGATGATGATGAAGATGAAGATGAAATGAATCTAGTTACAAAAGAATCCGTAAATGAAAAACTCGAATCACTTTTATTTCAATAAGATTGTACTTCTAATCCTCTATTCTTCCTCCCCTGTTTCTATCTTTCTATCTCACCCAGAATCATCTATTCAGTGCAGAGCATCCATGGCTGATTGCTCTCACTCCCTCTTTCTCTCTCTATCTTCTCTCACTTCCTCATCTTTACATCAATGAATAAGAAGACTACTTAAAGGAAACGGAAAAACTGAATACAGCTCATAAAGGAAAAACGGAATCTAACTAACTGTTTTACATTTGCTTTCTCTCTTCAGCTGAATAACAAGACACGAGTTAGTTTAGATCTATTATGACTTGGCGATCCGTGTCACTCTTTATCTCAGGCTTCTTCTTCATTGATGTCAATCCATTCGTCTTTATCACGAATTCTTCATTGTTGATCATCTCACCGTTGATCATCAGCTCATTGTTGCTTTTCTGTCTTTGTGTTCTTTCTTTTCCTTTAGCAATATTAACTACTGAGCTTATAGTCCTTTTATATTTAACATCCCCCCTCAAATTGGGAAGGGGTAAGGATCCCATTCCCAATTTAGTGCGAAGAGTAATATGAGCTACTCGTGAGAGGGATTTGGTGAAGATATCAGCTAACTGAAGATGACTGGGAATATGTTGAACATGGATAGACCGAGAAGAAACCTTTTCACGAACAAAGTGGAAATCAACTTCAATATGCTTAGTTCGAGCATGCAATATTGGATTAGCTGTAAGAGAAATAGCTGATATGTTGTCACAAAGTAAGAGTGTTGGTGATGGGAGAGAAATTCCAATGTCACGTAAGACAAAGCTGATCCAAGTGAGTTCAGCAGTGGTTGATGCAAGTGCGCGGTACTCGGCTTCTGTGGAGGATCGTGAAACAATTGGTTGTTTCTTAGCTGACCAAGAGAGCAGATTAGAGCCAAGAAAAGTACAAAAGCCTGTAATGGATCGTTGAGTAACAGTACACCCTGCCCAGTCAGCATCTGAGTAGCCATAAAGCTTAATGGAACTATTAGAGTGAAGATAAATGCCAAGGTGTATAGTTCCTTTAACATATTGAAGAACTCTCTTTAACTGATGAAAGTCTGCCACTGTTGGACGTTGCATCTTTTGACAGAGCAGATTTGTGGCAAAGGCAAGATCTGGTCGAGTAATTGTCAAGTACTAAAGACCACCTACTAAGCTTCTATACTCAAAAGGATCAATTAGCTGATTTTCATCATTGATCATGGTTACTGATCTAATAGGCAAAGGTGTTGAGATTGGTTTGCATTCTGCCATATGAGCTCGTTTAAGCAAATCAGTAGCATACTTTGTTTGACATAGAAATAGATTCAAAGGAGTACGTGTAGCTTCAATTCCTAAAAAATAATGAAGATACCCAAGATCCTTCATATGAAATTGGAGACTGAGGTTCTGAATCAAGGTGGTTAAGAGCTGAGGTGAGCTACCAATCGAATGATGTCATCGACATAGAGTAATAATAAACCGTATGAAAATCAAGATGAAGCACAAACGAGAGAAGGATCACCGTTGTCTTTGAAGAAACCAGTTTCAAGGAGAAACTTACTCGAATTTATCAAACCAGGCTCTTGGTGCTTGTCGAAGGCCATACAAGGACTTTTTGAGAAGACAAACATATTTAGATTTCTGAGGATGTATGAATCCAGGTGGCTGATCCATATAAATAGTCTCATTCAAGTCACCATGGAGGAATGCATTTTTAACATCAAGTTGATGTATTAGTCATTGTTTCATCAGGGCTATAGACAGTACTATACGGATAGTTGTATGTTTTACAACAGGGCTGAATGTTCCAGTGAAATCGAGTCCTGCCTCTTGATGAAACCCTTTGGCTACCAAACGAGCCTTTAGCCTATCCAGCTGCCATCGTGCTAGTTTGGTCTTAAAAACCCACTTACAAACCTATCACATTCATCTGATCGCCTACGGGACTAATATCCGTGTTTGATTTTCATATAGAGCATCCATTTCTTCTTGCATTGCTCTATACCATCCTTTATCGCTAATGCTGATTTAATAGATCTTGGTTCCATAGGAACTTGATATTCAGCTAAACAGGCATACTTTGGATTTGGTTTAGTAATACCGATTTCAAAGAGTTCGCATATGATGAACAACAGCAGTGCCTTGTGAAGAAGAAGAGCTTGAACTGTGTTGTTCTTGATTAGAAGTACTGTTAGTAGGCAAGACCTCTATTGAGGTAAGTACTGGTTGCTCTTCTGGCGTGTAACCATTATGTATTTGTGTGAAAGAAGTATTTTGTGGCATATGTTCACTATATGAGTAATGACTGTACTGATCTTCCAAAGTAGGATGGTACTGAAATTTAGCTGTTTGGTGAAGAAGACTTCTATCTATTGAGTCGGTACTTGGAGACTCGAGTAGACTAACTCCTTCAACCCATTGTTTGTATAAAGGTGTATACTGTCCATACTCACTGAGCAACTTCTTTGAGAAAGGGAAAAATGTCTCATCAAAGACAACATGTCTACCGATATACACACGATTATCGTAGGTACAAGACAACGATACCCCTTGTGTCTGTTCACTATATCCCGAAATACACATAGGTAAGAGATCCGGGATCAAATTTATGTTTTGCATATGGTCTTAAGCACGGATAACAAGCACATCCAAACACCCTTAGATGTTCATATCTTGGCTGAGTATGATGAATTTTGTTATAAGGTGTGTCCATCTTTAGTTTCGGTGTAGGTAGTATGTTCACAATGTAGTTGGCTGTTGCAAAGGCATCTACCCAAAACCTCAGTGGAACTTTAGAGTGATATAACATAGCTAGTCCAAGCTCAACTATGTGTCGATGTTTTCTTTCTAAGATTCCATTCTGTTCTGGTGTGTGAGGACAGGATATGAGCTGTTTTATGCCATAGTTCTTTAAATGATGTTGAAATCTGCTACTTATAAACTCTCCTCCTCCATCACTCTGGAAAACTTTGATTTGATGATTATGTTGTCTTTCAACTAGTTTCTGGAATTTGACAAATATCTCATAGAACTCATATTTCAACTTCATTGGATAGAGCCAGCTATATCGTGAAAAGTTGTCAACAAAGATCACATAGTATTTGAACTTTTGAAAAAAGCTTACTGGTGAAGGTCCCCAAATGTCACAGTGTATCTTTTCTAGAGGAACATTTGAAGTAGAGTCTGACAAAGGGAAAGATAAAGCTGTACTTTTAGCTATTTGACAATTGCTGCATATATTCTTGGTTGTTGTATTGTAGTGAATACGCTTCTGATGCTGCAGATGTTTCACTATTTGAAAATTTGTGTGAGCCAACCTCTGGTGCCATATGTCTTCATCTACAGTTCTTTGTCTCTGAGTGAAAAAGGCTTATGTGGTTTGTGTATCCACTTGATAAAGTCCCCTAATTTTCCTTCCGAGCTTCACTGTCACTTTGGTATAGTTGTCCTTAACATAAACACCATTTTTGTCAAAAACAAATGAGCAAGGATAGTCATCTCGTAAGTTTAGAAACCGAAAGGAGGTTCTTCTTTATTTCGGAACAATCAAGACATCATTGAGTGGTAAAGTATTAACTTTTGTTTTCAGCGAGGTATCACCAATGTAAGTAACGTAAACATGATCCATCTCCAATCATGACAGTATCAGTTCCTTTGTATTTAGAAAGAGTATGAAGTATACCAAGATTAGCACTGATGTGGATTGTAGCACCAGTATCTGGATACCATTCACTTCCTTTTGGGTCTTCAATATGTAATGTTGTTAATGCTGTTGGAATGTCTTTTGCTTGATAGGAGTTGTCAAAACGATACCAGCAGCGAAGAGCATCATGTCCAGGTCGTTTGCATATTTGACATTCTAATCTAACATTACCAGTTTCTTTCTCATCCTGTAGAGTTCTATTTGAGGTTAATGTCAAAGAAGGATAAGTTTTGGTGTTTTGATACCTCTGAGAATAACTGGCATAGGGTCAAAACCCTTGATTAGTTCTAGAGAAGACATTTCTTTGTATGTATTGTTGATCTTTTTGTCCTTGAAGTAAAGCATCTGTCTTGTAATTCTGATTCCTTTCAAAATATCCAAAAACTCGACCACTGTTATTTGCAGCTCTACCTCGACCATAGCTACGGCCTCCTCTGTAATTTCCTCTTTGAGCTACAAATCCAGAGGTTTGAGCGATATATTCTCCATCAGTGTTTTCTTTAAGTTGTATATGAGATTGTCTTTGCCCAAAGTAGGCTAAATTTGGATTGAACTAATTTCTGGAATAATTCAGCAATCTTGATTCAAGCCTTTCTAACTGTGCAATTACCTCATCATAATCTGGTTGAGGCTTAAGACAGTATATGGTAGTTCGAAAATTCACATACTCAGGACCTAAGCCTTCCAATACACCAAACATTTTGGTTATTTCATCCACATGTTTTCCTATAGCATTCAACTGATCACATATGGACTTATATTCTCTGAGATAGACAGAGAGGGTTCGATCATGCTTCCGACAAGCTTGCGCTTCCTCTTAATTCGAACTCTCTAGCAATTGACTTCTGTGTAAAACGATTCAGAAGGGTTTGCCATACCTCATAGGATGTTTCCACACCAATTATCAGGCTCAAGATATGCTTAGAGACAGCTCCGCTTAACCAAGATGACACCAAATGATCAGTTTTGTCCAAATCAATATAATCTGGATTTACAACTTCCGATGCGCATCCTTCAACCTCATTCTGCAACATTTGAGGAGGTGGTGAAAAATCACCATTAATAAAGCCAAAGAGTTCTTGACTCTTCAGGAATCTGTGAATCTGAGCTTGCCACAAAAGAAAATTGTCTTCGGCGAGTTTGATTGTGACAAAATTCGAGATATTCACATGTATTGGGAAGGGATACTTTGGTGTTCTTATCGCCATTGTTATTATTTCCAACCTGGGGAAGAAGATGACAGTAACACTATGAATACAAACACGATTACCGCACTACTGGTATTTGCTGTATCTTCGATTTCTCTATTATGATTCAATGAAAACCTACTGAACAGATCTCCTTAGTAACTGTGATAACCTACTCTGATACCATGAGAAGATGATGATGAAGATGAAGATGAAATGAATCTAGTTACAGAAGAATCCGTAAATGAAAAACTCGAATCACTTTTATTTCAATAAGATTGTACTTCTAATCCTCTGTTCTTCCTCCCCTGTTTCTATCTTTCTATCTCACCCAGAATCATCTATTCAGTGCAGAGCATCCATGGCTGATTGCTCTCACTCCCTCTTTCTCTCTCTATCTTCTCTCACTTCCTCATCTTTACATCAATGAATAAGAAGACTACTTAAAGGAAACGGAAAAACTGAATACAGCTCATAAAGGAAAAACGGAATCTAACTAACTGTTTTACATTTGTTTTCTCTCTTTCAGCTGAATAACAGTACACGAGTTAGTTTAGATCTATTATGACTTGGCGATCCGTGTCACTCTTTATCTCAGGCTTCTTCTTCATTGATGTCGATCCATTTGTCTTTATCACGAATTCTTCATTGTTGATCATCTCACCGTTGATCATCAGCTCATTGTTGCTTTTCTGTCTTTGTGTTCTTTCTTTTCCTTTAGCAATATTAACTGCTGAGCTTATAGTCCTTTTATATTTAACAGGTCAGACTTTCTTTTGTCTCTCGGTCAGTAGGTCAACTAAAGGGTAGCTTTTTCTTTCTTCTCTGACCACTTGCAGAGGAAAAGAGCAAAAGACGCTGAGAGCGAACGTGAGAGAGAAAGGAGGTCTTATTCTTCGTTGGGTCTTTGAACGCCATTGCCGACGCCGCACCAGCTCCACCCCGCAACGCCGTTGACGCCCGCCGCCCGCAGCTGCCCTCACCGCGTTCCTCCTCCTTCAACGAGCTTTCTGCTCGACTGTCGACGACACTGTCTGCCTGCGTCGTTCTGGCCGTCACCGTGACACCTGCGACACGCAAGCCATCCCCGACGTCCTTGCCACTCGCGTAGCTCCTACCGTCACTGCCCCTTGCTGATCTGCTGCACCAAGAGCCCCCTCGTGGTTGAGCTTCACTCAAGCGTTGCCTCCTGGCATCGTCATTGCTGCTCCAAGCTTGTTGATATCTCACGAACTCCCACGAGGTCCCGACATCCCACTCTCTCCTTCTCGGCTTGATCTCATAGGAGACCAACATCAGACGTCGCTGGCACGAGTCCAGCACACTTCGCTGAGCCTCCCAGCTTTCTTCGGAAGTTTGTTGGGGCTATTTAAGTCAAGTTCAGTGAGCATCAGCACCACTGCACTGCAGTCCCAGCGTCCAAGCCCGAGCCTTGCGCCATCACGCTGAGCCTTGATCGTGATTCGCGAGTCGCCGTTGGTGAAGCCAAATTTGGGAGCCAAAATTTGGATTAGGTAAAAATCTTGTCTTATTTGGTTTTCGAATACTCCTTTCCTTATTTGAAATATCATTCATGCACATGAACCTCATGATATATTATCATATCCATAATTACAAGCAATTAATTCCTAATTTCACGACGTATATAAAATTGGCAGTCCGATTTCATGTTCAAAATATGACTTGTGATCGCAGGGAAAATCGTCATTCCAATCTCATACCTGAGATATGATTCACGATTTTATAAAAATTAACCAATACGTTCTCATGTGCAAGATACGATTTGTCAATTTACTTCCATAATTAGATGAATATTGATAATTTCTCGTGTGATTTGATGGCGTGTTTGTTGTGGATTTTCTTCTTTCTAATTTTGCTTGATTTTAATTGATTTTACTTCTAAAAAAAATCTCAAAAAGATTAGACACAATTATAGTAGTTTTTTTAAGGATAGATCGCATGTTTATCTTGGTTATTTTATAATTCCGAATTTAGTAAAATACAAAAAATATCTTTTCAAAATAAATTGGATCTTCTTTTCTAGGATAGTTTGCATATTTAAATATCAGGCACATTTAATTTCGAATTTTAATTAAAAGCAAAACACAAAAATATATATATATATATATATATGCTCGTGTCACGTAAGATTAGTTCATAATTGCATGTCATCTATTAAGTTGCATGTTTAGGATAATGCATGATATGTTAGAATAGTTGCATTAATCTTTTCCTGTCATTAGACTATGTCATTTAATAAATGCCGCGTGACATATAGTTCGCATGTTAGGTTGCATGTTGCATGTTATCTTAGTTCAACATTTTTGTACACACCTAATTTCTAGGTTTCATTTAAATAAGTGAAGATCCAAAAAAAAAATGAAGTGACCGTGTGTTAAATAGAAATCATATTTATAATTACTGATATGATTTTTAAGCTAATATTGCAGATACTTTCATTGTATGGGGTAAGTCTTGCAATTTATTTATTATTTTATTGGTGCTGGATTGTACACCCGCATAATCACCTCACATATTAAGGAGTAATAAAATAAATCAAGCTACCTGATAAATATTTTTTTCATGAAAAGAACGGTACCAAAAGGGTGAGAAATCTAGTATAACAAAGTCCCCATACTCAAATTCTCTAATTCATAGAAGTAAAATAATTCTCTTGTTATTTTACTTAAATGTTTAGTTGAATTACCATAAACTAATTAGTGGCGATTCCTAGATAGAATTAATTTGTATGCTAAAAACTTAAACGTAAGTCGTGAATTGGTTTGGATTTGGGAGGGCCCGAACTAAGTTTAGATTTAATAAACTATTAGCCAAACTCTAGATGGTGCACTTGAGGTTAGGTTGCAACAGGGTACATGGAGAGCTAAGAAGCCATTAGAGTTAGTCCATACAGATACATGTGGTACAATGATTGGTAGGATTTGTCGCACAATCACAAAGAAAATAAAAAGTAAAAGTGAGAAAGAGAATTTGAGAATTGTGGTTTTGTCTTGGTTCGCTCTTAAATTATTACTATGTCTAGTTGAGGATTTTGCTATAATTAGCACATCGTACCTCTCCGTTATATCCTTCAAATTGCTAGAGAAAGATAATATTTGATGAGTCCAGGTGATGACTTGTGATGTAATTAATGTTTTCAAGATGACTCATGGTGATGAGTCGTTATGTAATTAATGTATTCAGGTGAGTCATGGTCTTGAAGTTACCCACTCTCCATCTAACCTTTGGGGCTTCCTTCACCTCATAATAGCTTTTTGGTAATGACAATCTTAGTTCGTATCAAAACCCGATTCTATGAATTGGGGTGTTTGTTAAGCCTTTGTGGAAAGGAGTCTTACATTGCTTTGGAGAAGCCAACCCACTCTGCATATAAACTCCGAGGGTGCCCTCATCCCCCAAAGAGCTCTTTTGGGGATGAGAACTACACATGTGCACGCGTTGCGAGGGTGCTGTCCCCTTACAATGGAAAGTATGAACCACACCCCAATATTCTCATATTTGGTCTCAAAATCAGTAAATACTCCACATGCTTCTTTAAATCCTATTGTACATCATTTAAACTTTTCAGCATCCATTGCCTTTGTAAAAGAAATATGCACTATTCACATGTGTCAATTTTTTCCATTACTACAGTTTTTTGTTCAACTTTCTCTCGAATAAAGTTATGTTGTATGTTGATATGCTTTGTTCTTACATTAGCCAAGAAAATATCACTCCGGTTATCACACCTAATCTTCATTGCCCCTTGCATAACACCAAGCTCTTTATGCAATTTGTGTGGCCAAATCACTTCCTTAGCAGCATGATTAAGGGTCATGTTCTCTATTTCAGTCAAAGATAAAGCAACCGTGGTTTGCCCCTTGCTCATCCAACTCACAACTCCGACGAATAAGGAAATAACATACACAGCTTCTTTCGAAAATGACAAACATGATAAAGCTCTCTTGCTTTCACCATTTTCTGCCAAAGTAAATGATGGCTGGCGACCTCTCATTAGTAAGATAATGAAAGAGATGGTTCATATAAAATGTAACTGCAGAAGATTTGGTAAAGTGAAAGTCAACTGAGATACATCCTGTTTTTGAAAAAATTCCTTACTGTGCTAGCATCGCTAATCTAAAACTAGGATTCATTTTATTTTTTCTCAAGCATCTTAACCAATGAAAAAACCAGCCTCCATCTGAATCCTCTCCAGTTTATTGTATGGAGGGATATTCATCTCCCTGATATAACTCAAAAAACCATTTCTGGTACCATCCTTTATCTCAACCTTTGCGTAGGGAAAGGATGGCAGACCATGCATAGAAAAAGCTCGGTTGAAAATACCCATCATAACCTGCAGTGCGAGTGGCATTGGTGAGGAGACAGCTTTTTAGTTCACTAATTATGGTGAATGTGTCGTGATCGCTGACATCCTCCTAGAAAAGAATCCCCTTTTGCATCTACATCCTTGTGATGTCCCGGATGGAGAACAGGTGAAGCCCTTAGAACAGTCAACCCTTCAATTGCATGGTCGCCTAGAATTCATGTTTAGCAATCCAGGAGTTTGCAACTCCATCGAGTAGGGCATTCTTGAATTTGACATGATGGCTTTTGAGCAACTTTTCGCAATCAATGTCCAAGGATTGGCCTCTTGCGTCAGGCATGGGGCTCGTGCCACAGTTGATGGGGGCTCAAGGGAAGCATAATTTACACAGGCAGCCTCGTCGCCACTATTGGAAGTGATAAATACATTGATTACGTCAGGTCTAAGCATGCTGTGCCCGAGATCGGTGAGGTTGGCGTGCAAGCAAGTCGGAGAATGCGGCATATGCATGAACTGCGTGTCACGGAGATAGTTGCGACGCAATTGCTGCATGGCTTGATGGGCAGGAGCAAGTAGGAAGTCGAGGGTTCCCTCGAGTCAACATGGAGCTTGAAAGGGCGTTGAAAGTGAAGCATGTCGTGCAGTGGTGTTTCTTGCATTGAAGATTTTGTAATAATCTGGTAGTCGAGTAAGCGTGGACACGCTCTATCGGAAGTCTTTTAGCAGAATAAGTCGGTGCAAGTTCCCATGTTTGCTTTTCATTTTCCAGCTTTGGCACTTTTAATAGGTAGAGTAACGTAGAAATAGTTCCTTTACAGAAGTGTAATCCATGGAAAAGAAAGGTTTCGATGCGGAAGTTTCTCTGACAGTATCTCTGATGATTGGATGATGACAAGTTTTACAAAGATGCCTCAAGTCCTTCGAATTTCAGAAGGTCCTAAGGGTGTATGGCCATTGAAGTTTCTCAGTTCTTCTGAATAGATAGCCAAAGAAGGCAAACTAAAGAGGAAGAAGTTGAGAGTCCCTTGTCCTGCCTTTTGTTCTTCTTTTATACACCCATTGCATAGTCATTGACTGAAGCTGATAGAAGGCGGCTCCAGGCGAAACCTTAAGTTTGGTCAGGTGGACAGTCAACATTGATGCTTCACAAAAGGTAGCAGCCACCAAAAGTTCTAAAGATTGACGTTTTCTCTGGGGAAATTCACTGGAACTTGCCGAAGTTTGATGGAAAACACTTTCCTGTTGGGCAAGCGTTGGTAGCAGTCGGAATTAAGTTTGCTCGTACGTATGATTTTGACATCGATAACAATTCTTAATTAGTGATGTGTAAATGTGTGTATATATATTGTATGTATTAAGTAAAGGATGGATAAGGGAACAAAATATGATCATTTCAAAGATACAATTCATGGGGAAGTGAGCTCATAAACCCATATCCTTTAAATCCACACAAATACCCATTCAAATTGGAGATTATTTTAATATTTCTACACAAGCTCTAGGAGAAAATATTACATCGGCTGGTCTGCATGTCATACTGAGACGGGATCCTTCAGCAATCGACACGTGACGTGGTTGGTAAAAGTTTTTTTTTCTTTTCTTTTTTTTTTCACGTAAAAGACAGATAGATTAAATAAATTTGCGCATTATCTGCGACCACCCATAATTCACTGATCTTTCTTTGAGTAAAGAAATCTGCGCAACAATGATGTATGGGATTTTCTGTCTCTGCCCTCATCATGCATGCGAAACCCCCACACCCGCGCTCACACGGACCCCGCACCACACCACACCAAAAGCGAAGATAATCTGCCCATCTTCCTCCCTGTATCATGATCTTCCTTTGAGAAACTCTCTCTCTCTCTGTTTCTTTCTAAGCGAAAGCCAAGAAACAAGGGATGACTCTCATGGCGGTCGAAGCTCCGTGCGTCGATCCTTTTCACACCTAGACTCGCGAAGATGTCTGTTTAATTTGAATATCATCAGTTATTTGAGGAAAATGAACAGTAGAGAGAATGGGAGAGACTTCTTCATCAGACATTGCTTTGAGTGGAGAAATATATTTAGTTAGTATAACAAATTTTAGGTTATTGATAGAATAACAACGAGTCATAAATTATTTTAAGAAGCGGGGTTCATAAAAATTTCTAATTAATTAATTATTTATTTAAAATAGGCTGTTATTGAGGACATCCTTGTTCCGGCACCATGATATCCGGAGGGCCCATGCAATAATATCTCCTAGGTCTAGTGCTTTCCACGCTTTCGCTGCTGCCCAAGGACAAGATATTTTTAGGAATCTTTTGGACGTTTCTTTGCTTGTTTCTCACGTCCACTAGAGTAGTCTAGATTGAACAAGGATTTCTAGATTTCTATGTCAAGAATGAATCACTAACTTTCTACAGAAGCCTATTACTAGAGCTTTGTTTTCCCTCAGGCATATCTCTGGTCATTTCTAATTCCTTTTTGTTCTGGCTTTGCATACGAAAAGGGATGGCAAACCCTGCCTTCAAAAAACTCGAGGGGAAAGTAGCCATTATAACAGGCGGTGCAAGCGGCATCGGCGAGGAAACGGCTCGCCGTTTCTCCAGTCACGGTGCAAAAGTCGTGATTGCTGACATTCAGGATGGAAAGGGCCGAGATCTTGTAGAATCAATCGGCTCCTGCTGCTGCACCTACATTCACTGCGATGTTGCGGATGAGCAACAGGTGATATCCTTAGTACACTCGATCCGTCAACTGTATGGTAAGCTTGACATCATGTTCAGCAACGCCGGAGTATTCAGTTCTGTTGAGCAGGACATTCTTGATTTCGACATGTCGGCTTGCGAGCGCCTCTTCGCCGTAAATGTCAAAGGCATGGCCTCGTGTGTGAAGCACGGCGCCCGCGCAATGGTGGATAAGGGCATAAAGGGAAGCATAATTTGCACGGCAAGCATGTTTGCGACCATAGGGAGTGACAAGTACATAGACTATACCATGTCTAAGCATGCGGTGCTGGGCTTGGTGAGGTCGGCAAGCAAGCAACTCGGAGCATACGGTTTACGTGTGAACTGCGTGTCGCCAGGAGGGGTCGCGACACCAATGCCCTGCAATACTTTTGGCCGGAGCGAAGAGGAAATCGAGAGAATGTTCGAGCCGAGCTCGAGCTTAAAAGGGGTTTTGAAGGTGAAGCACGTGGCTGATGCTGTGGTGTTCCTAGCTTCGGAAGATTCCGAATTCGTGAATGGCCATAACCTGGCCGTCGATGGAGGGCTTAACATGCTTCAATTGACTCCTCCAGCAGAATAGGTTTCAAGTTTCCATGTATGCCATATTTTCCGCTTCGGCACAAAGAAATATCATCGTAACTTGAGAATGTTTCTCGTGATAGGCGCTTCTAGCTGAGCTTTCTCGCGACGAACGGTCATGGCTCTGTAAATATTGGACATAAATCGCTCTTCATCGATCGCAAAACTAAACCAAGAAGTTCATGTTAACCAACTGCTGCACAATTTCTGCGCACAGGAGAGCAATATCAATTGGAGGATTTTGATACGGCATAGAATGTTTGTCGAAACATCAGGTGGATCAACACCAGCCAAAATCTCCTCTGTGGAGGGTTTCGCGTATCGTAAACCATAAATTTTTAAAGGGATGGAATGATTTATTATTTGTTTACTTTGATAAAAACCAAACTGTTTGTTTCTTTTTTTTGTGAAAGGTAAGAATATATTGAGCTTTAACCAAAAATACAAAAGATCCGACACCACAAACTTGCACTCAACAAGACAACAAGTCAGGATGAGTGGAAGGGAGCCGAATGCAAAAAAGGACCGCAAGAGCGAGCCTAAGTAAGCAAGATGGCCACATAAGGCAAAAGGCAACAGAAGGCCACGAAAGGCCAAAAGAACCACAATCTACGCATACATCCGGTAGCGACAAAAGTGAAGAAGCATCAAGGAAACAGCCGTGTAGATGAAGAGTATCCAGACAGCAAACAACAGGCTAGGGCCCTGCAGAAGTAGAATAGTCCCTAGCTGAAAAAATGATTGGATCAATACCCCAGCTACGCTGTAGCCTCCGATTTCTATATCTATCATCCACATTCCTGTAGGTGGTGGCTTTGTCACTGACGACCTTGATGAGTTGATTCTTCACCTCTCGGACGGATAAGCTTTGCTCTCGAAATAGGATGCTATTTATGTGCTTCCATATGTAGTAACAAAGAGCACCAAAAGAGAAGCGAGCAATGCACTTATAAAAGTCTTTACCCATAAGGAAAGTGGCGGCCCAATTGAGATTCTCGACCCATGAATTGTTTTGCCACGGAAGATTGCACCTGGAGGCCCAAAAGAAGGCGATGCTAGCGGAGATGCGGCAGCCAAAAAATAGGTGGTCTATAGAATCCGGTACCTCATTGCAGAATGGACACAAGGCACTATCTATCCTACCATAAGATAATAATAGAGCTTGGATAGGAAGCCTGCGTTTGGCAATAAGCCAAAGGTTAAATTGGTACCTTGAAGTGATGGAGTTGTTCCAAATGAATGTGTGCCAGGAGACCCGAGTCTTCCTCCTCCTAATCAAATTCCACGCCGAAGCCACCGTAAAGAGATGGGAGGTATTTCCCCTTCCAGCCGAAACGATCAGAAGAGTGGGAGAGGGTGGGAAGGGGATCCGCCCAAGAGTCCAAGACCCCCTTAATCATAGCTCCACAATTAGTGAATAGGTCCACCACTGTCGCCTGCCTAGGAAGGCCGGATGCATATATGGCCGAGTTTGAAAAGTACAAGTTCAAAGGGCCCTTGGGGTGCCAGTTATCAAACCAGAGAGATACCGAGCAACCATTCCCAATTCTCCAATAGAAAGAGCTTCGACACTCAGTCCTGAGTTGGAGGATCTTCTTCCAGGCCCACGAACAAACAGTTGGCTTTTTGGCCACCCGTAAATTCACCCTTCTTAAGAAGGTCGAGTGAATCCATTTGCACCATAAAAATTCCTTATCGGCAAACAGAATCCAGATATTTTAACATGGCAGCCTTGTTATACTCCCGAAGCCTTCGGATCCCAAGGCCCCCCTCGTCTTTTGGGCAACAAATATCCTCCCAGGAGACCTTTACACCCCCTCTTCCCAACTCCGGGCCTTTCCATAGGAATTGTCTAAGTATTCGTTCAATTTGATCCAAGACAGCTGCAGGTAAGATAAAAACACTAGTCTAGTATGCTTGGATGGCATGAAGGACTGACCTGATCAATTGTAGCCGACCGGCGAAGGAGAGGAAGCGATGGGTCCAAGATTGAATCCTCGCAGTGATGCGGTTGACTAGCATGCAGCAATCTGCCTTGCTGATCCGGGAAGTGATGATGGGAACCCCGAGATAGCAAGCCGGTAGGCTTCCTTCTAGGAAACCAAGGGTAAGAAGGATTTGGTTTCTTAAAGAAGGTGAACCTCCTGCAAGGTAGACTTCGCTCTTATTTGTGTTTGGAACCAATCCAGACCAATCAGAAAATATTTGGAGACCTTCCTTGAATAGCTTCACCGAAGGCAAGTCGGCTTCACAGAACAAGAAGACGTCATCTGCAAAGAATAAGTGTGTAAGGTTAGTCGATTTGCATCTCCAGTAATATTTGAACTCCGGCATCGAAGAGTGAGTGGTGAGAATACCTGATAGTACCTCCATGACCAATGTAAATAGGTAGGGAGATAGAGGGTCTCCCTGACGAAGCCCACGTCCACTGGCAAAAAACCCATGTAACTCCCCATTCAAGGCAATGGAAAATTTAGGGGTCCTCACACACGTCATGATGAGCCGGGTCAAGTGATCAGGAAATCCAAAGGCCTGAAGGACAATCTCAATGAAGTCCCAGTCGACTGTGTCATAGGCTTTTCTGAAGTCTACCTTGATTGCACATTTAGGTAAGTATGGTTGAATGTGAAAGCCAGAAAAGAGTTCCTGAGCCAGTAGGATATTATCCCTGATTCGCCGGCCTTTAACAAATGCGTTCTGGGAAGGGCCGATGACATTTTGTAGGATTGCAGCAACCCGATTGGCCATGACTTTAGTGATGCATTTGTAGATGGTATTACAACAGGCGATTGGCCTGTAATCATCCACAGTAGTCGCATTCGGGGTTTTTGGTACAAGGACCAATATGGTGTTGTTAATCTCCTTTAAGAGCCTACCCGTAATGAAGAACTCCTTCACTGCCGATATAACCAACTGACCCACCGTCTCTCAGTTATGATAAAAACCAAACTGTTACTAAGCACATCCTAATATTTTCTCGAATCGATGTTCCGGCACCGTGATACCTGGAGGGCCCGTGCTATAATTTCTCCTAGGTCTAGTGCTCTCCACACTTTCACTGCTGCCGAAGGACAAGACATTGGGATGTACGGAATTTTCTGTCTCTACACGCCATCATGATTCATGTAAGCGAAGTCCCCTTCGCACACGCACACTCACGCCGGATCCCGCACCGCACTACACCACGCCAAAAGCGAAGATAATCTGCCACCGTCCTCCCTGTTTCATGATCTTCCTCTGAGATTCTCTGTTTCTCTCTAGGCGAAAAGCCAAGAAACAAGAGACAACTCTCATGGCGGTCGAAGCTCCGTGTGTCGATCCTTTTCACACACAGATCGCGAACAGGTACTCGTCAATGGACATTCATGGATGTCTTTTTAATTTGAATATCATCGGTTATTGGGGAAAGCTAAACAGTGGAGAGAATGAGAGAGGGATTCTCCACTGCGCTCGGCCGCGTGGTCGAGTGTCTATTGCTGAGTGGAGAAAAGAACTTTACTAACATGATGATTTCTATAAGAATAATAGCATATTCAAGCCACAAATTATTAAAAAAATGAACACCACAATGATATTTAATTATTTTTTAACATAAAACAAATTATTATTTTCATAATGAATTAAGAGTACTCACATCTCTTGAAAGAAAAAAAATTTGGTATTGAGCGATGTCACGTCATTTTTACATCAATCCACTTCGTAAGCAACACGTGTTATATTTAGCCTCATCCGTACTTTTCTCACCATGTCTATCTCCTCTCTTTTTCTTCATTCAATATGTCATGAGAAGGTCACGCTGGCAAGCAACGAATCTCTCTCTCTCTCGTCCATGTTGCTTCGACTTCACTCCACCGAGCGAAATTCCCTCATGATGGTTTTCTTATAACTTCGGCCTCCGTCATCCTTACTCTCCGACGACCCGTCCATATTTGACTATCGTCTCCATCCGGTTAGGTTTTTGCTTTCCTCCAGTCTTTCCATTTGCTGGAGGTCTCGATATCTTATTCTCACTACGCAATTTTGATTTCTAGTTTTGCTCTATCCGCGATTATCAACAAGCTTTAGGGTTTTGCCCTAGGGGGCTTCCATGGTGGAAACCATGGCCAAGCTCTTGCTCTCGCTCTCTCATCCTTAGGGAGAAAATATTGCACAGAATGAGAGAGAAAGAGGACGTAGACATGTTGAGGCGTTTCATCTCTAGCGGGTGCGGTCAATTATGGCACTTGTCGCGAGCGAATTTCGTCAAAATGACTTGTCACTATTAGGATATCTAATATTTTTTTGAACGGACCGGCGTCAATAATGACGTGGAGGCCCCGGTCTATGCAATAATTTCTCCCAGGTTTAGTGCCCTCCACACACTTTCGCTACTGCCCAAGGATAAGATATTTTTAAGGAATCTTATGGACTTTTCTTTGCTTGTTTCTGACGTCCACTAGAGTAGTCTAGATTGAACTAGGATCACCAATTTTCTACAGTAGCCTATTACCAGAGTTTTGTTTTCCCTCAGGCATATCGCTGATAATTTTTTGGTTCTCGCTTTGCATACGAAAAGGGATGACGAACTCCTCCTTGAAAAAACTCGAGGGGAAAGTAGCCATCATAACCGGCGGTGCAAGCGGCATCGGCGAGGAAACGGCTCGCCGTTTCTCCAGTCACGGTGCAAAAGTCGTGATTGCTGACATCCAGGATGAAAAGGGCCGAGACCTCGTAGAATCAATCGGCTCCCACTGCTGCACCTACATTCACTGCGATGTTGCGGATGAGCAACAGGTGATATCCTTAGTACACTCGACCCTTCAACTGTATGGTAAGCTTGATATCATGTTCAGCAACGCTGGAGTGACCAGTTCTGTTGAACAAGACATTCTTGATTTCGACGTGTCGGCTTGCGAGAGCCTCTTCGCTGTAAATGTCAAAGGTATGGCCTCGTGTGTGAAGCACAGCGCCCGCGCAATGGTGGATAAGGACATGAAGGGAAGCATAATTTGCACGGCGAGCATTTTTGCGACTATTGGGACCGACAAGTACATAGACTATACTATGTCTAAGCATGCGGTGCTGGGCTTGATGAGGTCAGCTAGCAAGCAACTCGGAGCACATGGGATACGCGTGAACTGTGTGTCGCCAGGAGCAGTCGCGACACCAATGCCCTGCAACACCTTCGGCCGGAATGAAGAGGAGATCGAGAGACTCTTCGAGTCGAGCTCGAGCTTAAAAGGGGTTTTGAAAGTGAAGCACGTGGCTGATGCTGTGGTGTTCCTAGCTTCGGAAGATTCCGAATTCGTGAACGGCCACGACCTGGTCGTCGATGGAGGGCTTAACACGCTTCAGTTGACTCCTCCAGCAGAATAGGCTTCACGTTTCCATGTATGCCATATTTTCCGCTTCGGCACAAAGAAATATCATTGTAACTTGAAGAATGTTTCTCGTGATGGAATGTTACCAGCGCTTCTAGCTGAGCTTTCTCGCGTTGAACGGTCATGGCTCTGTAAAAATTGGACATAACTTGCTCTTCTTCGTTAATCGCAAAACTAAACCAAGAAGTTCATGTTAACCTATTGCTGCACCATTTCTGTGCACAAGAGAGCCATGTCAGTAGGAGGATTTTGATACGGCATAGAATGTTTGTTCAAACATCAGGAAGATCGACCCCAGTCAGAATCTACTCCAGATATAGTACTTGTTAAAGTAATTCGATCCAATTTTTATAGTAGTCTAACATGCACAGGATACATCTAGAGGAAAAAATTTCCGGGAATAGTTTTGAAGTCTCTAGTACTGTGTGGAAAAGGATGGAAACGAAAGAATAATCTCTCCCATGCAGAGATATTTGGTGCAGCGGGGCAATGATGTCAGCCTATAGATAAGGCCCGCCGGTTTGGTGGATATCCAATCCTACTGGAAGCAGACGAAAAACTTAGCTTTCCCCCTTGCTTTCGTGATATGCACTAAATAATTAAAGCTTTTATCTTTTGTTTCCTTGTGCGCCCTTGCCGTGATAGGCTACTCTCATTTGTTAATAATTTATGTTTCCTTGCCCAGTCCCTTCCCTGACACGTCTAAAAGCACTAGCATATAAACCAGAAACCAGAGGCGATACCAGAGTTAGGCACTGTTGACACCTTAATTTTATTTAGTTTTATTTTACTAATTAAATTTTTATTTTATTTCGGATAAAAAGATAAAACAACAAAAAAAAAAAAAAAAAACAGAGCAAAAAAAAAAAAAAAAAAAAAAAAAAACACCAGCCCCCTTTTTTCTCCATGTGGGCTCGCGCGACTTGGCCCCACCCCCTTTTCCCTTCCTTCTTCTTCCTCCTGCCTTCTTCTTCCTCGCTCCTTCTTTCTCCGCCTCTGTAGTTGACGCGCGGGTGGCCGGCGACGCGAAAGGATGGCCTACGGCCAAGGGAGTAGGCCGATGTTGGCCGGAGGGGATAAGATTGCAGGCGCCATTAATGTTGAGCGAGCTTCGTTGGAAAGCTCGATGGGACACCGGTTCAGCCGAGCGGAACCGAATGCCGGTGGCCGAGGCCCTTCGTCGACCAGATTTCCTTCGCCTATAAATAGGTGGCTGCAAACATCGTCGGAGGTGGTAGCAAGCTCGGAGATCCTTCACTGAGAGACATCGGGAAGGGTTGAAGGGCGAGCATAGGAGAGAACTCGAGTCGCGAGCTTAGCCCACCTTCAACCGAGAGACTTCGGGGAAGGCTGGCTCCAAGCGACTCCGAGAAGGTCAGATCCGGTCGGTGGAGGCTCGGATTTGGCTCGAGTGAGACAAGATCGAGGCCGAGGAAGGTCCGCCGAGATCTACGCCACGTATCCGGAGTTCTTACTACCGTTGTTCCCCCCCCGAAGCGGTTGCTGTGACCGATCCACTGACGCCACACCGGATTCGAGAATCAAGAAGCCGCCGCCGCTGCCCTATCGTCGTCACCACCACCATTCACCGCCACCAGGTATCCGCCACCTCCGGTTGCGTAGTCATTGTCGCCCCCTCTCTCGAAACCCCTCCATCTCTAGATTTCGACCTCGCAAATCAAGGTCTTTGTTGCTTCTCCCTACTCGCTGCGCCACGAGCCCCGTCGCCGATCCAGTTGAGTGGCCAGCCGCTGTCTTCACCGTCGCTGTAGCCGCCGTAGCCGTTGTTGCCACCGTCGCCGCCGTCGCCGCCGCCGCGACTCAGCCTTTCCCCCTCGGCGCGTGATTCGCAAACCCTAGTGTTTGCGATTTTCCGGGTCGTCGAGTCGGATCCGGGTCTCGGAACCGGGTAGGGTTTCGTGAGATTCAGGGGTGGCGGGAGTCGGGTCGCGATTCGGGTAGGGTTTGCGGGAGTCAGGTCACGGAGCAAGCTATCGGGCCAAGTTGTCGGGTCGGGTCGAGTGTCCCTAAACACTCGGCCACGACGCGTCGTTTCGAAGTAAGTAAAAAAAAGAAGAAAGGAAAGACAAAAAAATCCGAGCCCTGCGTTTCGGCCCGTCCTCGTTCGGATTGCTGGCCCGGTCAAACCCAACCCGCGGATTCGACCGGGTAAGTTTTTATATTATTTTAATATAAAATAATGTTTTAAATAAATAAATAAATAATAAATATTTTATTTCAAAAAATCAAAAAATGTTTTAATTTCTAAAAATCGAAAAATATTTTAAAAAATGTTGAAAAAATGTTTTATTTTCTAAAAAGAATCGAAAAAAATCAAAAATAATTTATTTTCCAAAAATATTTTGAAAAATATTAAACAAATATTTTATTTTCGAAAAATAAAAAAATAAAAAATATTCCATATTTTCCAAAAAATGCCAAAAATCCAAAAAAAAAAAAAAAAAAAAAGCTCAAAATTCATGAAAAAGCCAAAAAATTTAGAAAAAAAAAGCCAAAAGACTTGTATTTTTCCAAAAATACCAAAAAAGGTAAAAAAAAAAAAATCCCTTTCATGTAAAAAAAATAGAAAAAGACCCAAAAAAATGTTTTTTCATCCAAAATGCGTGGAAAATCCTCGAGCATCCAAAAAGTCTCAAGGTTTAAACAAGATTAAGTACCGAAAGGGCATTAGTGATTAACTAGTGTAATCAAGTCCCCGATCCTAATTTCTTTGATTGCGCAGAGTGAGTATTTCTCCAATACTTCGCTTGGGTTTCTAATCAACCCACCCCAAATCGATTAGTGGCGACTCCATTTTAAAAATTGATTTACAGGTTAAAAAACTCAGACTATTAAAATCGTGAATTGGTGGACTTGGAGAGTTCGGGCATAACTAATTTCAGCCGAGCCATTAGCCTCCTTAAGCGCTCGTACCCGATCGCGGGGCGCCGAAAAAAAAGGAGGTCGCGACAGGCACGTTCGATTAGTACTAGGGTTTTATCTTGATCATCCTCTACTAAAGTCACCCATCCAAATTTCCAACACAAAAGCCGTGACAAGCACTGTCTCATCCTCATTTCGCATTCCTTTTTTTCTTTTTTATACGTAGATAACTATGATTATTGGAGCTTAAAAATAGCTACTTTCAAGTTCAAAGAAAATGAGGGATTTAGACTATTTGTGAATAGAATCCAGCAGAAATCAGAAAATAGGTGACATGTTCAAAAGTCGAACAACCAGAGAAAAAGCACGCAAAACCATCATAAATCATCCAATTTTTAATGTGGATGTATCAAACGAACTTTTTTGGGACCCATAGTATATCAAATCAAAGCTTATTGAATGTAGGTCGATTGTCTAGAGCACTTCAAAGTAACATAACAAGGTTTAAGACCTCAAATCATCCCTAGTAGAACTTATGTTCAAACCTATGATTTTTGTAGTACTAAGTGAAAATGAAAAATCTTGTCTCGGGGGAGCCGTCAAATTCTCTGGGCCTTGGAAGAGAATCCTACACCTAAGATCCGAGTTTTGACTCTACTTCCGATGGAGAATTGGAGATGGTCACCAGTCTCCTTTTGGTTTGACCACTGGCATCATAGATGTCCCTTACACCTTCTTTGCTCAGATCAGATGATCCTAAATTCGAGCTTATCCAAACATGCCACGGTGGCTGAACTTTTCTCACCAGGGGGACAAGATTTCAAGACAATGCTTGAATCTTGGGAAGAGCCCCTTCCCTCCTTTCTAAGGCATTGGATTGTTTTATTTGGAGCAACCCTTCGTGTCTTTTCTCGGTCACCTCGGCGTGTCATATTATTAGAAGAAGGAAGGACAAGATTAATTGGGCATCCTTTATCCGGAATAAGGTTATCACCCTGAGACATCAATTTAATCTCTGGCTTATTATAAAGAACCGTCTTCCCACCTAAGCCTACTTATGTTGTATGGCAGAATTAGGAGTGAGGTTTGTGCTTTTTGCAAGTTGATGCTAGATTCCATTCATCATCTCTACTTTGGGTGTTGCATCACCGCCAAATGGCTTTCTTTTGGGCGGCTAAATGCAATCTCCCTTGCGAACATGACATGGTCCGACAACCTTCAATGGGCAATGAAATTCCTTTCGGTAAGGACTTTTATCGCTCCATTGCCGCTTTTTGTTTGGTGCATTTTGCCATCTTATTTGGAAGTATAGGAACGACATACTCTTCGTAGATCATAAATTGGCGGTTGCGGCTATCAAAAATCATCTTTTCAAAGTGGTGAAGGATAAGGCATTAACCTTCAAGAATGTTGAAGATAATCTTAGAAATAGAAGGCTCCTATGTAACTGGGTGATAGATCCGTGCATCTTCTCTCCAACTTTGGTAGATATTTAGGCTTCCTAGGAGTGGATTCGAGACGGCGATAGATGGGATGAGGTTCTCGGCGATTGCTACAGCCTACCGCCTATTCTTTCGGATCCGATCGTCTTCACCGGATTGGCTTCTTATCGTCTTCAGCGTGTCTCCCCGACTTGATGTTTTTTCTTTCTTTGTCTTTTGTTTAGGTGAGGTTGGAGTCCTTTGGCCCTACGTGGCCTTTCTCCGCTTGTTGTTTAGGCATTTCCTCGCTTTGGCCCACTCTTGTGGTTTCTTTTGCATCTCGGCACCCTTCCACTCACTTCAACTTGGTGTCGTGTTGAGTGCAAGTTTTGTAGCGCCGGATCTTGTGTAAATGTTGGCTCAAAGCTCATTATATTAATTATTCTTACCAAAAAAAAAAAAATCTTGTCTCAGTCTCATCTTCAATTGTCACAACATCATCAAATCTCATCATATAACATCTAAATCACAAATCTAAACATGTGATATCAACCTAGGATTCAAATATTAGCCCTGATCGACTAACTAGATCTTGCCTAATCGGATTCAAGTTTCGGATATCTACCTTTGTGCAATTTTGATGGAACAAATTCGATCAGATGACGATCAAAGCACCGCTACGCCTCACGAAAGTCGAGGATCGTCGAAAGAACGCTGAGTGACATTGGAGTGGTTGGAACAGTGTCGATTGGACCATCGGTTCACGGTTGGAAAGGACTAGGTCCAACCCAAGGAAGAACGCCATTGAGCTCATCCGGTGACTATCTAACTAAAGCCCCAACCACCGCAGGGTTGAGGTCATGTCCACGGATAGATAGGGGTGGTTGGATCACCAATGGACCGTCATTGGTCGTCGCGGAGCAGTTGAAATTGATGGTTCAATCATCGCATGGATGCCGTGATTTGTAGCCGTGAGAAAAGTTGCCAGATAAGGAGCTCTAGGGCGACGAATGAATTCTTGCTTTGATGGGGATGAGGAGATGGTGGACGGTGGTGTGGTGCGGAAGACCGCCGGTGAGAGGCCGTGGACGGGTGATGGAGGGAATGGCCCCGCGTGAGAGAGAGAGAGAGAGAGAGATTTTAGAGGTTTATGTATGGAAAATGCACCAAATAAGCCCCTTTAAATTTTGGAGGGAAAAATACTTATATACCTCCTTCAAGATCAAATCTTGACCATCAATTCGAGCCGATGGTCAAAACTTGATTGAATTGCCTAATTAATTATGATGGTGTCGATCTGCCAAAATCAGAAGTTTAAATTGAGTTTGCGATTAAAGCCTAATTAGGGGCAATTTTGTAATTTAAAAAAAGGACGTTTTTGCAAAATATGGAAAGTTAAGGGGTGTAGGAATGAAATACTGACGACAGTGAGCTCAAGGGTGGTGGCCAACCACCAAGAGCTAGCGGAGGGCTAAACCGCCTTCTTCACCAATGGCCGATTGGACCGTCGGATCACCAAACCAGCTTCGACCGGTTCGATCATGGTTTGGGTGGCTTGGTCCATAGGTTCTAAATTTTGTGCAATTTAGTCCTTGGAAGAAAATCTTGTCCAATTTAGGAAAAAACGGTTCAATTTTATAGAAATTACGCCAATTAAACCATGCAAATACAATTCAATAATTTTCTATTGCCATAATTACTTGATTTACATTAAAAAATGTGGACCTATATACATTGGACTTTCTAGGCAACATTGGATAATTTCACGTGATTTCTCGATCGAAATCACAAATTAATTGAAATTAAAAATTCAATTAATATCGCGAGGCATCTATTGGATTAATTGCTTGTAGCTAGGGTGACCTATTATATCCAAATTGACTTTGAATTGATGGCATGAATTTTATGCTAAAAATGAATCGATGAGTAATGATGAAATTGAACCTTAATTCGTGAAATTGAACCTTAATTTCAAATAGGTCAACTTGAATTTATTCAATTGAATTTGATTAACTTGATTTTCCTATGTTCAAGAATGCTAAATTCCCCAATTGACAAGTTCTCGAATGAAATTCCATTCACATTTATCTCACAAAAAGAGTAGAATGGAAGTATCCTTTTGCAACTCATGAAAAATTGATTTGGACTCCCTAATTAGGGCTAAAAGTGACAATTTGCATTTTGACATGATCGTTCTTGAAATTGAATGAATGAGCAAATAGGTAACGATCCCTAGATCAAATGTTGTAAAAGGAACTAAGTCTAATTATGATTACAACGAAAGAAATTTTATTTTTGGCTGATTTTGAACCTAAAATTGAAAAATTCATAATGCAAGGTTCTTAATTAATTTTCGCAAAATTGTCGATGCTAAAACCAAATTGAAATTAAAATGAAGTGATTTTTGGATTTTTGGATTTTTCAAGTTTTTGGTTAAGGGTTTGAGCAAGTCAACCATTTCCTTAAAAAGTTAATTTTTGGGTCAAATTTTGAAACTTTCGAAAATTAACTTGACTAAAGTGAAATTAGGACTTGACTAAAGTCTAATTATGATATTTTTGTGTGAAAAACCAATTTTTACTTGGAATTGACTTTTTGTCAAAGACTTGACCCAAAAATCAATCAATGAAATTGAGTGGGAAATTGTTTAACAATGACAAAACCATAGAAAAAAATGAAGAACAACTCTTTTTGTTCGAAAAACCGGCTCCATCACTATCAAAAGCCCTAATCTTGATTTTTACATTTAATGATGTGTTGGCTAAAAATTAGATGTCAACATTTATTTATCATGGGATCAAAACCTTATATAAATAATATTCGGCAGAAAGTCAACATAGATAGTTTTTATAAAAAAATCAGCTTAAGTTTATAACTATCCAAATTTTTAAGGATATGATCGCAGGTGGCGGAGCACCAACCATATTCACATCCGTCCGGGCCCACTTGCGGAGAGGAAAGTTCGCCTCATCCTCACACCAACCCCCATTTGTTGCGAACTCATTGTCTTATTTGAGAGCAATGTGACGAGGATTCAGCGAGATTTGATGCGACGAGTCATAATTGAATAAAGAGTCCGTACCAATTTGATTGTAATAGCATACCAATAACTTGCCATTTTTGTCCATTATCGGATCCGAACCTCGGGTATGGGTCCAGCCTAAGCACCTTAAACAAAGGTCCCTTAAAGTCCCCTCCAGGGTTACAGGAGGTTTGACCGCAGGGGCTCTCCCGCCACAACCCAAGTCGAAAGGCTTGGGGGGATCCCCCTAGGAGGTTGGCTCTGCTTCCCCGGCCTCTCGACGACTGCCGGGCGAGTATCTGACCAATGAATAGGCCAGGCCGAAAGGCCTAGTGTGATCGTAATGTTTAACAGAAAATCAACACCGAACATTCAATCTAAACATAACTGTGCTTCGTCTTTCCTCAAGTTCTATATACGAAGAGGCTCCGCATCTCCCTCAGCACAACTTCATGGTCCTTTCCTTTACTCGGTTTTCCATTCTCTCCCTACAGAAATGACCAGCCACGCCTCAAACAAACTTGACGGCAAAGTAGCCATCATCACTGGTGGTGCAAGCGGCATCGGCGAGGAGGCGGCGCGTCAGTTGACAAATCATGGTGCATATGTCGTGATTGCAGACATCCAAGACAAAAAGGGCCACGACCTTGCGTTGTCAATCGGATCCCACCGGTGCACCTACATCCATTGCGATGTCACGGATGAGCATCAGGTGAAGTCCTTGGTGGAATTGACTCTTCAATCAAACGGTCACCTAGACATCTTGTTCAGCAATGCAGGCACAGCGAATAACATCAAACAAGATATTCTTGAGTTTGATATACCTGCTTTCGAGAGCCTCTTTGCCGTCAATGTTCGGGGAATGGCCGCCTGTGTCAAGCATGGGGCGCGTGCCATGGTGGCGGGGGGCATAAAGGGAAGCATAATTTGCACGGCGAGCGCCTTGGCCAGCACTGGAAACGAGAATTGGGTAGACTATGTGATGTCTAAGCATGCCGTGCTGGGTTTGGTGAGGTCGGCAAGCAAGCAACTTGGAGCATACGGTATACGCGTGAACTGTGTCTCCCCCGGATTTGTCGCAACGCCATTACTTCGTAGAGTGCACAGTGTGAGTGAGGAGGAAGGCGAGAAGATGTTCGAGTCAAGTTCAAGCTTGAGAGGAGTGCTGAAAGCGAAGCATGTGGCTGATGCCGTGGTGTTCCTTGCTTCTGAAGAGGCCGAATTCATCAACGGCCACAATCTGGCGGTCGTTGGTGGATGGGCCGGAATTAGATAGGCTATTCTGAGGAGACTAGATATAAAAGTCGCAAACTCTTAACTCGCCTTGGCTTGGTTTGCCGTAGCAATATAAATCCGCAGAAATAATGAAATCAAGCTGATGCTATCTTGTTTGTGAAAGGAATACTTTCCTTGTTTTTTAAATTCGGCGACTCGGTTGGTGATTTGATTAAAAAGTATGCGTTGGTGCTTGTTGAATCAACCAAAGGAATAGCCAAAAGTCCTGCTATGCCAAGAGGCAATGAAATCCTGGTCATTTTTAACTCTATTTTGTTTCGTTGGACTCGGCGGTCCTCGTCCATCCTCATTCCTCACCAGACCCGATCAATCTTTAATTTTATTTGTAGATTAGTTGCAAACGACTATTCATTAGGAATGCTAAACAATTTGGAGTGCAGTTGATCTAACACATCTTTGAAAAGACAAATAAACATCATTCTTGGGTTAGATTACACAACAAAACTAGGTTTCTCTTGTTGTAATTATGGTTATAATTATGGTTAATGGATCAACGTAAGCCAATAATTAAGATACGTTTTTTCTATTCACGTATCTCTTTTTGGATTCATGAATTTCCTAGATTCATGATCGTTTAGTTCATGTATTTATTGAGTTCATGAATCTCTTGAATTCACGTATCTTTGGATACATGAATCTCTTGGATTCACGTATCTCTTTATTCATAAATCTCGTTGATACACGCGTCTATGTAATTCATGTATCTCTTTAGTACATGAACTAAAATCTCTATATATAGATAGGAACATAGAGCTTCATGAGGAGTTTTTGGTTTATGGTTTTGGTTTTTCCAACTCGATTCCAAAAAGGCTTTGATATACTTTTCTACTATTCTATTTTATCTGGGTGTGCTGGTTAAATTGAACGGTTCGACAGAGTCCTGTTTGCATAGTGCTAATCCAAATAGGTTCGAGGTGTTGTATCTTGGGAGGCATAGTTCGTGAATCTGGCACCATTGGCAGGAACTAATCGCCTTAAGGAGATTCGGTTATTTGTACCTCACCTCCAATTTTATGTTATATCTTATTTTCTTCTTCTCCAAGAGTTGTAAGTTTACATAAAAAGAAGAATATTATATAGCTGTTATCGTCTTCTCTACTTTGATGTTCTGATTACATCAAACAGTGTGTATTCTTTGGATTAATTTCCAACAATCTTAAGGCGATTAGCTTACTCATTGTTTGTGGTTCTTGTCAGATTATTAAGATTGCTGAAAACAATCAAGTGGCTTTCAATGTCCCGAATGTTTCAGGAGATGTTCCTATGGTTGATTCGACCATTGCTATGGAAGATGTTCAACCCTCAAGGTCTGAATTTGTAGTAGCCAATGCTACAGGCCTTTGGGCTAACACCAATTTGGTAGTGCGGGTACAAGTCATACGACTGGAATGCTTGGGACTGCTTTCAGAACAGTATAAGCCAAATGGCTTTTGACTCTGTTTCTGGAGGGATGGTTCAACGAAACTTGCCTACTATGATGGCAACACCTCCAGTTACAGCTAATGAGAAACTGGAGAAATTCACCGGAGTGGGCTTTAAACAGTGGCAGCAGAAGATGTTCTTCTATCTGATCATGCTCAATCTAACGAAATATTTATCGGAGGTATGCCCGATAATTAGTCCAAATGAGCAAGATGTCACGACGCTCGGTGCGTTGGAGGCTTGGAAGCATGGAGACTTCTTATGTCGAAATTATATTCTTAACTGTTTAGTGAATTCTCTATATAACGTTCATTGTAATATTGAAGCTGCTAAACAGTTATGAGAGAGTCCTTAGAAAAGAAATACAAGATCGAGGATGCTGGCACCAAGAAATTTATGGTTGCCAAATTCTTGGACTACAAAATGGTGGATTCTAAAACTGTCATGAGTCAGGTCCAAGAATTACAATTAATTCTGAGTGACATCTCTGCTGAGAGAATGATACTTAGTGAATCATTCCAAGTGGTGGCTATGATTGTTGTAATTATGGTTATAATTATGGTTAATGGATCAACAGAAGCCAATAATTAAGATACGTTTTTTCTGTTCACGTATCTCTTTTTTGGATTCATGAATTTCCTAGATTCATGTATCGTTTAGTTCATGTATTTATTGAGTTCATGAATCTCTTTGAATTCACGTATTTTTGATACCCGAATCTCTTGGATTCACGTATCTTTATTCATGAATCTCGTTGATACACGCGTCTATTTAATTCATGTATCTTTAGTACATGAACTAAAAATCTCTATATATAGATAGGAACATAGAGCTTCATGAGGAGTTTTTGGTTTATGGTTTTGGTTTTTCCAACTCGATTACAAAAAGGCTTTGATATACTTTTCTACTATTCTATTTTATCTGGATGTGCTGGTTAAATTGAACGGTTCGACAGAGTCCTGTTTGCATAGTGCTAATCCAAATAGGTTCGAGGTGTTGTATCTTGGGAGGCATAGTTCATGAATTCAAGGGGCACCATTGGCGGTACTAATCACCTTAAGGAGATTCGGTTATCCTTACCTCACCTCCAATTTTATGTTATATCTTATTTTCTTCTTCTCCAAGAGTTGTAAGTTTACATAAAAAGAAGAATATTATATAGCTGTTATCGTCTTCTCTACTTTCATGTTCTGATTTCAACAAACAGTGTGCTTTCTTTTGGATATAATTTCCAACATCTCTCCTCTCTCCTCTTTGCAAGCTCTCTCTCTGTTCTCCTCCCTGCTGTGCAAGCTTTATGTCTCACTCGTTTTGAAGCCGAGACGGAGGCCACGCAGCCGTTCGTCGACGAGCCACCGCACCCTTGTTTGACCGATGAACTCTATGGCGATGGGCAGAGGCAATCTTTCGAGGTGGAGGCGGAGCCGCGTGGTGGTTTGTCGGACGAGCCACCGTAGCAACCTCGAGGCAGAGCCGCACGGTGGTTCGTCGTACGAGCTACTGCGTGCTCATTCGACCGATGAGCCACGCCGCCGCCTCCGGCTCCACCGTCACCGGTCACCGCCCTCCCGACGCTTTCTTTCTCTCCCTCTCGATTCGTGACCGAACCCCGTCCGACAAACCACCGTGCAGCTTGCGCCCGTCGCTGCGGTTCATTGGTTGGGCCACGGTGGCTCGTTGGTCGGACGAGCTCGTCGGAGCGAGAGGAGGCAGCGAAGAGAGAGAGAGTCGGGTGAGACGAAGCATGAGAGGAGAGAGCGTGAAGAGGAGGCGTAAGAGAGAGAAAAACGTGCGGATAGGAGAGAGGGAAAGAGGAGAGGAGCTTTCAATGACAATTGGGGTCCACACACAACACGTGTTGTGCTCTTAAGGATCTTCTTATTTGCCGCACATGAGAGCCACCTAATATTTTCTCGAGTCGAGACCTAGGGAGGAAATGAGGGAGGCAAGCCTGTCCAATCTTGCGTGAATGAAATAGGCGCTTTAGTCCAAAAGCTCGCCTCTTCGTGGCCAAACATGGCAGAGTCTCTGTGTCGGATTCCCACCACGTTTGAGCTTCAGCGAATGGGTTAAAGCAGGGAAGAGAGAGAATGAGCATGGAACGGAAGGTCGATTGCGATTGCCTTCTTTCGTTCACAGTCGAATCTTGCGAGTCGCCCATTTTTTTTTTGACACTATTGGGTCCGTCATCATCTTCACCGTAGCAGCGTTCTCTGCAAGTGAAAAGTCAATTGCCATTATTCTTGACCAATGACTGTTTTGTCAATGGTATAGGCGGGAAATGCGTGTTGCCGAAAGGGATCGCGATGCTAATGGTCTGCAATGCGCTTTGGCCAGATTGAAGAGGAAATCGAGAGCCTGTTCAAGCCGAGTTCGAGCTTAAAAGGGGTTTTGAAAGTGAAGCACATGGCTGATTCTGCGTTGTTTCTTGCTTCTGAAAATTCCGAATTTGAAGTGGCCATAACCTGGTCATCGATGGAGGGTTTATCACCTGGCTTTTGCAGCAATATAAGTTTCGAGTCTCCACGAATGCTACATTTTCTGCTTTGGCTCGACGAAATGTATCTATAACTTGGAGACCATTCTCATGATGGAATGTTATTGGTGCTCCTGGCGAGCTTCTTGCGATGAAGGGTCGTGACTACGCAAAAAGTATACATAAATTGCTCTTCAAATGAGTTCATGTTTACCAACTATTGCACCCTTTCTATGCATAGGAGAGCGAAATTAGTTGGAGAATTTTTATATTTCATAAAATGTTGTTATGACCTACCCTCGGGGGGAGGGAACAGTGCAGGATATTACCTAAAGGACGGGCCTAAGGCCCATGATTAGTTATGCTCTCCTGCCCCATACCCCACGTGACATTGGGATATTCTTAAGAAATTTTGCACAAAAGATTCGCCACTAGCCTATTAGGTCGGCTAGAAACCAAGTAAGGCATGGGAGTGTACCTCACTTCCTACGGAACCAAAGAATTTAGGATTGGGGACTTGATTATACTAATTGACTAATTAGTGCTCTTTCAGTACCTAATCTTGTTCATTTAAAATAAATGATTTTTGTCAGGCGGCTTGAAGTGATTTTATGTTTATCCACTAACATGCAAAGTGATTATGCAGGTGCGCAATCATTAAAGTAATAATTATAGCTATCAATGTCTTAATTACAGTAAAATTAAACATGTGCAATTAAACATAATTAGATACATAAATAAAACATGCAACATAATTAATATACGAGCAAATAAAGATCCAATCACACTAAAATAGCAATACACGACAAGTCCTAATCAAACCCCATCATTTTAGATTTTTTGAAATTTTGAAATTTTTTTTTTAAAAATTTTTAAAATTTTTTATTTTTTAAAGAAAATATTTTTTAATTTTTAAATATTTTTTAATTTTTAAAATTAAATTTTGATTTAAAAAGGTGAATCGGGTTGTCTTCGTTCGACCCGACCCGATCAACGTGGATCGGGTCCGATCTTTCGACCAAACTTGGGTCTCGGTCCAAATGGGGGGGCTTAATGACCGGAAACCCGCCTTTGGTCGCCCTTTGGTTCGATTGGGCCTAACTAGTGGGCCCAATCTGGTCCAATCTCTTTTATTTTTATTTTTTTTAAAGAAGCCCACAATCTCCTAAGTTCCTAAGCCTACTAGTCCATAAGTCCCTAAGCCCAAAAGTCTATAAGCCCACAAGTAAAAAGCCCAAACCCAAAACCGGCCCAAATAGCTCAAAACCCTGCCCGTTTCGTGACCCATGCCCGACCCGATTTTTGGCCGAAACCCTAGGTTTCTTGGCGACGTTGACGATGGCAACGCGGCGGAGCGCAGACGGCGAGACGCGGCCGTTGGCCCGGATCTCGCGGCAAAGCGAGCCACGGCGAGCGCAAGGGGTCGTCATGGCGGCGTAGGTGGCCGCCGTCGGCATGGTGGTGAGCAGCAAACTGTTGTGGCTCGCGGGTTCGAGCAAAGACGGCAGCGGCGGCGCATCGCAGCTTGGGCAGAGGCAAAGCCACCGAGGACGGTGTTCGAAGGGCGCGTCTTGGACAGACGGCAATGCTGCGCCGCTCTCCTCCCCGCATTTGGCTTGTTCGGCAGCAATGGCGCGGCTTCTGGCTGTTGCCGCTGGTGTTGCGAAGGGCCGAGCAACGGTGGCCGGCGACTTAGGCAGTAAGGGACGCCAGGTCGAAGGCGTGAGTGTGGCGGAGGGGCTCGGCGGACGCGGATCTCGCAGCCGCAAGTGAGGCTGAGCGTATGCAGGTCGGCGTTGGTTGCCGGCGAGGCGGCGGCTTGGCTTCTCTCGCCTCGAGCTCCCTCCCTCTCTCTCGCCGAGCTCTCTCTCTCTCTCTCCTCCCTGGTTTTTCTTTCTCTCTCTCCTTTGCTTCCCGTGTTTCTCCCTGTGCTGCTCGAGTTCCCTTCAGCTCTCCACCGAGTTTTCTCCATCTAAGGTTTCACCGTGAAGATGGAGGAGGGAGAAGGCAACATGGGCCGAGCCTAGGCGAGATCCGGGGCCCGGCCCCTTCCATGTCTTCTTTTTTCTATTTTTTTGTTGTTTTTGTTTTCTTTTTTTTTGTTTGTTTTTTTTTTCATTTTTTTTAAACGACTAATTCCTAACTTTGTAGACAATTAAATCCTAAATGAAAAACGGGAAAATTTAGGTGTCAACAAATGCCTCTTCTTTGAATGGGAACTCAAGAGGTTCCTTTCAAAGACAAAAGACACCTAAATTATTTTGACAATAGACCCAGGTGCATAGGCACGTATTAGGTTGATGGAAAAAAACTCATAACTATGGAAGCGCGTCTTGTCAATAAGAGGAAGAAAGACTTTGGGTTATAAAGCTTTTCGGCTACAAAACTCTCCGAGTTACAAAGCACACCATGTCATAGGAAGAAGGACTCTAGGCTACAAGCTCTCCCGGCTACAAAGCACACAAAGGTCATAAGAAGAAGGACTGTGGGCTACAAAGCTCTCCGGGCTACAAAAGCTCTCCGGGCTATAAAACACACAAAGTGTCATAAGAAGAAAGACACTCGAGCTACAAAGCTCTCCGAGCTACAAAAGCTCTTCCGGACTACAAAGCACACTATGTCATAAGAAAAAGGACTCCGGGCTTCAAAGCTCTCCAGGCTACAAAAGCTCTCCGGCTACAAAGCACACCGTGTCATAAGGACTCCGGGCTACAAAGCTCTTCAAGCTACAAAAGTTCTCAAAGGTTACAAAATGTCACGCCCCGAACCTCGAGTACCCACACATCCCACTGCGGTCGATAGAAATGCGACTTCCAGACACGTCGCCACCCATTCTTTTAATTACACATGCGGAAGCGGATAAATAATTCCTGACAAAACTCAATTGGGATAGAAAAGCAGGATCACATTTTCAAAACCAACCACATACTTTTTATACATATCAAACCAGGTCATTTACATGACTAGGCTATTTACAAAAGATCTATAGAAGATCAGTCCTTAAAAACTAAGCTGTCCTAAGATCAGCTAGACAGGTCCATTCGCCAGCTCTTCGCCGAGATCGGTGAAGTCAAAATCCTCTCGCCGACCCTCACCGGTCTACCAAAAGCTCCGGAGGATCCGCCATCTAGGGACCCGAAATATTATCCCACAACCGGGATGAGACAATGTCTCAACGAGTCCTACCTCTAAAACTCGATTAGGAAGAAAATAAGCCCCAAGGTACTTTAGCCACACAAAGAGGATTGAGGACTTACTCGCCTCACCCAATCCCGCACGTCGACATTTCATAATTCAACCAAGTCCGATAATTCACAATGATTCAATTCAATCATATTATCTATCATTCCATACCGTCTATCAAACCAAATCGTTAATACGATAAATGCTCTTCAAAGCTATATTATATAGACGGTAGCTCGCTGAAGTTGTAGCGCATAAATAGCTCGCTGAAGTTGTAGCGTATAAATAGCTCGCTGAAGTTGTAGCGTATAGATAGCTCATCAAGTCGCAGTGTATATGTATATAATATTTGCTTGACCAAGCCGATACATATATAAACAACCGTCGCCAAAGCTATCAATTCAACAATAACCCAATCCATACCTCAATTAAATCAATCAATCAATCCAATCGATTCAAATTGGCCATACAAACCAATCACTATGTTGCTAGAAACTAACACCAGGTATTTTCAAGTTAAATACCAAAACTTCTCCAATTTCACTTAATTACACATTTTTGGAATTATTAACCACAATCATCATTTTCACTCAATTTCGCAATTTAACATATAATTAGCACAAAACCAACCGCACCGCTACGATCAAATAATTTAACAACCTGCCATCCCTAGCAAAATTTTTGAAATTATTAAATAATTAAATTTAATTCCGAAAATTTAATAATCAAATATTATATTATAATATTATAATTTAATAAAATAATATTTATAAAATTCGAAATAATTATTTAATTAAAATAATTAATTAGGGCTTAAACAAGATTACACTAATTTAAACATACAATTAGCCCTAATTAAACATCCATTAAACTAATCATACAACTAAGCTAATTCACATTAAAATAATCTAATCTAACCACCTAAACCTAATTAGACTAATCTAAACACCCTTTAAGCATGATTAACTTGCTAAGCGAGGTTTAGAGGATAAACTCATCAGTTTTGCGCGCCTGTGAGTTCATGGCGACCATGACGCCAAGGCAGTCGATAAACCCTGAAGTGGCGACACCAACGGAGGCCGGGAAGGGCTTGAAAACGGGCCACGAAGTCTCCAAACCTTGCTGTCTTCTCGCTTCTAATCTGGACTGAACCGCAGAGAAGAAACCAGCAACTTCAACAGCAAAACGGGCCGACGGAGCTTCGGGCAAGCTGGTGGTCGGCAACCAGCGCTCCCGGGGGTCAAGGGGATCTTGGCTGGAGGTTGGAATGGGCAAAGAAAGGGTCGGAAAGGGGCGAAACAGCAAGAAAATGCGAAACAGGTGGAGCAGGGCAGAACCAGGCGGTCCGGCGAGCGGCAGATTCTCACCGGATTTCGGGACGACCGGAGAATCTTTCCGGCGAGCGGTGAGGTGCTCCGGAACGTTCTGGATGTCGTCTTCGCGGTGATGGGTGGCTCGTTTGCTGATTCAACCGGGAAGTTAACTTTTTACTTGGATCTTTGGCGAAAGGTCAGCTGGAGCAGAAACTGGAACGAGGGGAAAACAGAGGAGGAAATGGGGTCCGATGGGCATGCGACCGTGGAGGGCTGATGCTGCTCAGTTCCTTCCGGGTTTTGCTGAGCTTTCTCCTTCAACAATAATGGAGAAAGCCTTGGATTAAGGGAGAAGAAGCTGCTGAAGAGTGGGGGGTCTCCTTGGGCTCTCTAGAGCTCAACACTTGCCATCTTCTCATTGGCTTTGCCCCCACCATGACACCACATGACCTCAGCCACTCTCTCTCCTCCAATCTTCCTTTACAAGCTTGGCAATAGGTGCAAAATGTGGTGTGCCATGGGAGCTACGAATTTTGAACATTCCCCATTCAATCCATTCAATTCTCTCTTAATTCCAATCAATTGAAGCGCAATTAAACCAACCCATATGTCCTCTCGCCTTCTCATGACATTTCCCCGTCAAATGATCCAACTTGCATCCTGGAGATTCGATTAAAAACAGCCCCTCCGACAATCTCGAACAAAAACGGCCTTACTTTGCTTTTCCGCCAAAATCTCGGTTTGTAGAAAAATCTTCTCGAGATGAGTCGACGTTCCTAAAATGAATTGTGACATGCCGTAACCTTCAATTTCTGAATCCGGATTTAAAATCACGGTTAATTTCAATCTAGCATAATTTGAGCACGTCCTAATCTACCGGGTAGCTTTTAGGAAATTTTCGTGCAATTGACCCGTGGTTGATTATTTTCAAGCCACGACATAATCTTCGACATTGGCGACTCGATTGTCGTGAAAATCTCAAGGTTTCAAATACGGACACAGCCAAAAACGATAGAATAATCAAATAAGGCTTGGCCGATGCGGATATTGAAATCAGTGGAATCACCAACACTCTAATTACATATCTTAGTCGAATCGACCTATTACTGATCTCTGTTCGATTCTGACGTTGTCGCAATGATCCTTGTAGATTTATATGGTCGAGCAAGAGGGTTCATGGTCGATTCTCAAGCCTATTGCATTTAAATTCCTTAACAAACTTCACTTGATAGACTAGTTATCTCGTGAGTGATCAGCTCTGAGAATTGAACTATAAGCGCGTCGATGAAAAGTCCGTCTTATTTAATTGAAAAAACAGAATCAGAAATTTGGGATGTCACACAAAACATACCGTGTCATAGTGAAGAATGACTCCAGGCTATAAAGCTCTCCGGGCTACAAAGCACACCGTGTCATAAGAAGAAGAACTCCGAGCTACAAAGCTCTCCGGGCTACAAAGCACACCGTGTCATAAGAAGGAGGACTCCGGGCTACAAAAGCTCTTTCGGACTACAAAGCACACTCTGTCATAGAAAGAAGGACTCCCGGCTACAAAGCTCTCCGAGCTACAAAGCTCAATGTGTCATAAGAAGAAGGAGAGGAATGAGGTCTCACCGTGTAACAACGGATTTTGACCGGTTTGAAAATGCATGATTTGAGGAAAACCAATGAACTTTTGTAGATAACATGGTTTAAGGTTAACCATGAACTTTTTGAAAAATTGCAGTTTAGAAAAAAAAAAAAAACTCATGGACATTTTAAAAGCGGGGTTTAAGGATGACCCACGAACCTTGTGGTTTAAGGATAAACCCACGAATCGTGTGGTTTAGATTGGAAAAAGAAAAAAAGGTCTCACCGTGTAAAAACGAGTTTTGACTAGATATGATGGTCTTATCGTGTAAAAACGGGTTTTGAATGTGATGGTCTCACCGGGGTTTTGACTTGATGTGATGGTCTCACCGTGTAAAAACGGTTTTGATTTGATGTGATGGTCTCATCGTGTAAAAATGGGTTTTGACTTGATGTGATAGTCTCACCGTATACAAACGGGTTTCGATCGGATGATAGTCTCACCATGTAAAAAACGGGTTTCGATCGGGAAGGAAAGTCTCACCGTGTGCATACGGATTTCGACCGGATGATAGTCTCACCGTGTAAAAACGGGTTTCGATCGAGAGGAAGGTCTCATCGTGTACAAACGGGTTTCGACGGGAGGAAGGTCTCATCGTGTACAAACGGGTTTCGACTAGATGATAGTCTCACCGTGTACAAACGGGTTTCGACCGACGATAGTCTTACCGTACAAATGGGTTTTGACCGAATGATAGTCTCACCGTGTAAAAATGGGTTTCGACTGGAATGAAGGTCTTACCGTGTAACAACGGTTTTCGACCGTGTGATTTAGGAAAAGTCACCAACCTCGTGGTTTTAATGATAGAACCACCAACCTCGTGGTTTAAGGATGACCCACAAACCGTGCGGTTTAGAAAGCCACCAACCCTTGTGGTTTAAGGATAGACCCACGAACCGTGTAATTTAGGAAATCCTCCAACCCCGTGATTTAAGGATAAGCCCACCAATTGTGTGGTTTATGGATAGACCCACAAACCGTGTGGTTTAGAGAAGCCACCAACCCTGTAGTTTAAGGATGGACCCACCAACCGTGTGGTTTAAGAATGGACCCACGAACCATGTGGTTTAAGGATAGACTCACGAATTGTGTAATTCAAAGATAGACTTAAGAACCTTGTGGTTTAAGGATAGATCCACCAACCGCGGTGGTTTAAGGCTAACCATGAACCTTTGGAAATGGCATGGTTTAAGGCTAACCATGAACTTTTGGAGATGGCATGGTTTAAGGTTGACCATGAACCTTTGGAGATGGCATGGTTTAAGGTTGACCATGAACCTTTGATTTTTAAGGAAGCACCCACTAATCCCTTGAAAACTGCATAACTTCATTGAGGAATCCCGTGAAACTCAACTTGGGCAAATGTCATTAGGGACGCCGCATTAGAAATATTGCAGCATTAATTGAATAAGCTAATCAAGCTAAGTCTCGATCGCTTTGGAAAAACATTTTATTTCAATCAGCATCATGTGGCGCAAAATTGTTATCTTGCTCGTAGATATATCATTGATCATCAAATTATCTAGAAGTCAAGTTTTTATCAAGACGGTCACGACCATGAAAAAGGTTCATTAAGCATGCAAAACTAGAGTTTCTTAGTCGAAAGGGCTTCTTATGCACTTTTGATAAAATGATTGTTTGATCCCATCCATTCATGTGAGAGATAACTCGTTGCCGAGGGTATCTCACATAACCCATATCAAAGGCTTTCGTAAAAACATTCGCAATGAGCACAATATGATCGATTAAGAAGGTCTTTTGAAAAGACTGCAATATAGGCTTGTTTAGTGCTTACACAAAAGAATTATTACTTTGAGGCCAGTAAAGGAACATTTGTCGTTATGTTCATCGGGTTTACAAGTCGAGAACTTTGAAGATAAGACAAGATAGAATTACCTCAACTCCTTCAAATGATAGCTTTCTTTTGTGGTATTCTCACTTTCATTCAAACCATCCCAATCAGAAGAGACTTTGGAAGGGGGTTGTAATGTTGGCTTGGGAGAGGCTTGAAAGGCTTAAAATTTTCAATAGGTTTTTAAAGTCGATGATCATCATGGCATCGTGACTGCAGTCCACTCGACCTTTGAAGGCATTTGGCTTTTGAAACACCGCACATCTCGAAAGTCCCTTGATTAATCATTTCTACATGGGAGCTTTGTTCCTTTCTCTAATTTCCTTTGCCCTTTGCGATGATGACTTTTTCTTTTTTACCAGCACTTGGATTTTGATAATTTTTTTTTCACATAAGATACAACCTTTTGGCTCTTTTTCTTGACGGGCATTGGCCTTGCTTTTACTAGGCATACTGCTTTTTCATGCCTCCTAATTTGTCAAACTTTTTGCTTTTTGAACTTTTGTAGCTCTTATGACTTTTAGATGCTTTTCACATTTCCTTGTGATTGTCTTATATTTGGTCAATTCTTATGCCTTGCCCCAGTGAAGGGAGATGATCACCTCCGGATTTAGAAATGAATAATCGTGCCCAAATTGGTTATAACAATGGGTATCAGCAGGTTTGGGTAGAGAAGGAAATGCTCTTCTTCACCTTGGGATGAGTCAAGCTCAATGAGAAATTCCTTTGAAGTTACCACAAGAAGATTGATGTAAGTGAAAGTATAGAATCTTTCTCAACCTTTCGTTTTACAACACGACCGTAACCTCCTATGCTGCCCCAATGTAGGGTCGTTTCGATAGGGGTACTTTGAATGATCATCTTTTTTCAGCTGTAGGGGTAACAAGATCGTTGCAATGCTTGGGGTTGATGAAGGAAACACCTTTATCATTTCAATCTTTGCGCTCAATGCGAATGAATCATTCATCCCTAAGAGAATGTCTATTTTCACTCAACTCTCAAAAGTGTTTGAATGACGTGTTTGGAAATGAGCTTGCCTTTTCTTCATCCTAAGCACTTTTGTTTGGCATGGTTGACATTTCCCATTTCACTCTGGGAGATCATTCGAGTATATCAATCTCCATAGGGAACTTTGATTCAAAATGAATAAATGCTCAAAAGGTTTGTAATTTTTTTTTCTTTTCTCAATTATTATTCTTTTTTTTTTTTTTGGTCTAGGAAAGCCCAAAGTTCTCTTTGTAATGGAAATTCTCTTTCTTTCTCTTTTTTTTTACTTAAAAAAAAAACTGAGAAAAAGGGTACTTACTCCAGATGGCGACTGATAATCCCGTAAAGAATGTAAAAAACTATGTTAGTACAAAGATCCTTAGGGATTGAAATGTTGGAAATGATACATTATTATCCTTCACTTGCTTTCATCCTTGGCGCTAACATCTCTTGGATTCACCTCCATAGATATCCGGTAACTCCAACAATACCCCTCCCTTGCATTTGCCTTTAAGTGTTTGATGTTTTCCTGATTCCTTGGAAGGCGCCGCTTCTGCGGTCAGGTGTAACCTTTTTTTTTTTTTTTTTTTTATATCACCCTGTAAGAAAGGGAGATGAATGAGTTATCTCTATTCTTAGTTAGGTTTGGCCAAGGAACGATACATCTTTCTTGATGAATTTGACAATGTTGTTCCAGCACACTTCGTTTGTGGGGAGATGAGATATTTTTTAAAATCAAACGTTGCTTTGCCACTCTTTATTTGACAATCCTTTGTTATTTTCGAACCTGTCTCGTATCAAAGAAAGGGCATGGCATTTTTTATGCTGAAGAGAAATCAAGTTTAGGGACGAGATACAATCTTTTCAAAGTCAAGCGTTCAACATCCTAATGTATCTCTCATGGAGGAAAGGATAATATTGCCCATTTGTTTCGTCATTTGAATATTTCTTTGTTTAAGATGAACATGACTCAATAATGCTCTATCGCATTTGTTGAACGTTACAAAACTTGATACTCTTGATGTCTCTGACAATGAAAAAGAAAATCAAGTCAGAAATGGTATCAGAAATGAATAATTGAAATCAATATAAGTTTACTCTTCCTTCGAATTCGCCCTTTTAGATATTTGGCAACTCCTTTCATTTGTCTCAGCATACAAAGTGAACGAGATCGATGGGCTATTTGGCACCCTAAGGCATCTCCAAATAAAGAATCTTCCTGAACGGAATTCCATTCACGTTCCGCCTCTCTATTAGAAGATTGGCGCAAATGAAGCATCGACGCAATCTTGCTCCTTGAGTTCCATGAGCCCCAAAAAAAATGACTACGTGAAGAGAGGGCATTAAACAAATTTTTCTTGAGATTCATTTGGAAGGTAAATGTATAGGTTCACTTAAAACACTTCTGAATTTGCTCTTTTTGTGTGTGTGTGTGCGGTGTGTGTGTGTGTTTTTTTTAAATGATGATTTCCGAATTCCATCATTAAAAATGTGAGTTGCATGATTTACAAGAGCATCAATTGGATTTGCAAATCAAAACCCAAATGGAAAACATGTTTGTTAACAAGAATAAAGACTGGGATAAAATACAAGAGACTCTTTTACAGATGAAAGTAAAAAACAACTCTTGTCCTCGCCTAGAATTCACTTCCTTGAATGGTCACCATGAGAATGTCAAAGAGCATCACGCATAACCTGCAAAAAGACGACAATGTCAATATGTGAATAAGATAAAATGATATTTTTGAAAGATTGATTTGTGATTTTACTCCTAAAAATGAAGTGGTTTCTATTTTGAGGAACTTGTACACAAAATGATTTGAAACAGTCCCAAAATATGAGAACGAGAAAATTCGATAAAAACACAATTTCAATTTTTGTGCCCCAATATAAAATCACAACTTGAAAATTTTTTTTTTTCAAAATGATTTCAAGCCCATGACTAGAAATTTAAACAAAATCATGTGTTCAACAGGGCCAAATCAAAATGCTTAGAACTTGCATTCAAATGCTCACTTGTCAAAAGTGATTGCCAATTTTTCAATCATAAGCTTGCATCACTCGTAGGCATTCGATTGATTTTCGCGAATTTCAAGATGAAAATGCAATACAAAATGAACAAATAAAAAGGAAAATGACACTTACAATGGGTGCCGACCCTTTGTCCTTTTTTTTTTTTTAACATAGACATGCACATGAGATATGGTTCGATTTTTACTCTATATGGCTCAAATGAAGCCATAGGATCACCGGACCGAACCAACAAGGTCGCGGCTAGGTCGGGTTACCCATGACTCCAGCTTCGTCAAAGAACCGACCCATTGCGCGGGGTTGCAGACCGGGGTGGGTACTTTCGACATGAAGAAAGAAATCTCGGTTGAGATGGGCGACTCGTACCTCGAGTTGTAGTCGGAGTTATATCCACTTGAACACCATCCTAAGTGATCCTATGCGGCCTCGGGTCCGGCGGTAGGTTGTGTGTGCTATGGTATAATTGTAATGCAGAAACACAAGCATGATAATTTATAAGCAATCAACATTTCATACATAAAAAATAAAACCATACATTCCTATGCCTCCTTTGCCAAGACAAATGTGAGTAAACACTTCCCCTTATACCTCCCATTTTGCAAAAAACATTTAACACTTTTAGTGTTAGGGACGTTATCTAGAATCCTCGGCCCAAACAAAAATATTTTGAACAAGATTAATTTTGGCCTAAGTCCTCTAAGGTCTAAAACCAAGTCCGCAATGGTTGCCTTAGGCTGTCACGACCACCGGGGAGGGAACAAGTTTAGGGATATTACCTAAATGGGGCCTAAGGCCCATGATTAGGCTAGCCTCCCAAGCCCATACTCCCGCGTGACGTTGGGATATTCTTAAGAAATTTTGCACAAAAGGAGTCGCCACTAGCCTATTAGGTCGGTTAGAAACCAAGTGAGAGCATGGAGCCGCACCTCACTTCTTAACCGAGAATCTAGGATTGTGACTGGATTATACTAATTGACTAGTTAGTGCCCTTTGGTACCTAATCTTGTTAATTTAAAAATAAATGATTTTTGTCAAAAGCAGCTTGAATTGATTTTATGTTTATCCACTAACATGCAAAAAGTGATCATGTAGGTGCACAATCATTAAAGTAATAATTATAGCTATCAATGTCTTAATTACAGTAAAATTAAACACGCAATTAAACATAATTGGATACATAAATAAAACATAGAACATAATTAATATACATAAATAAAGATCCAATCACACTAAAATAGCAATACACAACAAGTCCTAATCAAACCCCATCATTTTAGATCTTTTGAAAATTTTTAATTTTTTTTAAATTTTTTTTAAATTTTAAAAATTTTAAATTTTAAATTTTTCAAGAATTTTTTTAATTTTTTAATTTTTTAATTTTTAAATTTAAAATTTTTAAAGAAAAATATTTTTTAATTTTTAAATATTTTTTTAATTTTTGATTTAAAAAGGTGAACTCTGTCGGCCGATTCGACCCGACGAGACCGAATGGCTGAAGTTCGGTCCAAATGGGGGTCGACCGCTCCGACCAAGGTCGGTGGCCGATTCAGGATTGGGCCTAACCAAGTCCCAATCTGGTCCAATCTCTTTTATTTTTTAAAAAAAGGCTTCACAATTCCCTAAGTTCTTGAGCCTATTAGTCCATAAGTCCCTAAGCCCACAAGTCTATAAGTCCACAAGCAAAAACAGTCCAAACCCAAAAACCGGCATAAATAGCCAAAAACCCATCAGTCATGACCCGCGTCCGAATTCGCATTTTTGGTCGAAAAACCCTAGGTTTCTTGGCGACGTTGGACGACGGCGTAACGGGCTTGGACGGGGCGGCGGCGATGTGGTGGAGCAAACAGATGGAGACGTGATTGCCGGGCCTTGGATCCACCGGCGCGGCTGGCCGGGGTGGAGTGTAGCGGGTCGTCGCGGCGAGGTGGGTAGCACTTCGGCCGTGGTGGTGAGTACTGCAAGGCTCGCAGTTCGAGTGCACAAGGGTAGCTTGGCGGCGGCATCGTAGCTTGCAGAGGTAGGCTACCGGGGACGACGTTCGGAGGGCAAAAGGGCTTGGAGGGCAAACTAGCGGTGTCGCCATTGCCCTCCTCCCCAAATCTGGCTTGTTCGGGTAGCAACGTGTCGGCTTTGTGGGTTGCCGGTGTTGCGAAGGGCCAAGCAGCGACGGCCGGCTACTCGGCAAGAAGGGACGCTGAGTCGAAGGCGCGAGCGCAGCGGGGGCTTGGAGGACGTGGATCCGGGCAGCTACGAGTGAGGCGGGAGCAAATGTAGGCCGACGCCGGTTGCCGACGAGGCGGCGGTTCGGCTTCTCTCGGTCTCGAGTTCCCTCCTTCTCTCTCGCCGAGATCTCTCTCTCTCTCTCTCTCTCTCTCTCTTGCTTCCCGTGCTTTCTCCTCTCGCTACTCGAGTTCCCTTCGGCTCTCTCCCCTCGAAGTTTTCTCCATCTAGGGTTTCACCGTGAAGATGGAGGAGGGAGAAGGCGACATGGCCGGAACTGGCGAGATCTGGCCCAGCCCCTTCCATGTCTTCTTTTTTCTTTTTTTTTGTTGTTTTTGTTTTCTATTTTTTTTGTTTGTTTTGTTTTCGTTTTTTTTTTAAAACGACTAATTTCCTAATTTCATAGACAATTAAATCCTACATGAAAAATGGGAAAATTTAGGTGTCAACAAATGTTAGTTGAAACATCAAGTAGATGGATCGCAAGCAAAATTTGTTGTTCTGGAAGATATGCGCGATTGCTTGTGATATTCAATGGAAGATTTGATCTGATTAGATCGATTACTTCCATTCATTGTATACACCTTGTATTATATCTACGTAGAGTTGACATTTTCAAATTATTGAAGAGAATACAAAAAACTCTTTTCTTCGGTCATGATTCCTTTGATATCTTCTACTTCTTTCATGGTATCGAGCTTCTAGGCTTTTGACCTAGCTTCCGCCTCGACCATACGCTAGAGGAATAACCTACAAAACATATTACCATATAGCATAAGAGTCACTCAAAAAGAAGGAATTTTCTTCACTTAACATGGCCACCCCACAACAGGCTAAGCTCCTTCTACCGGCAAACTGCGCCTTGTTGGAGAAGTTACTCTCTCGGTCTCGTAGGTCCAAAATCCACGTGCATTTCCAGCAATGGAGCAATAACCATCCTAGGCCCAACCCGCACAATGGCAGCCCACACGGACTCAACTCAATATAGGGCAACCCATGATGGACTAACCTTACCAAAGGGATGCCTTATCCTCTATACCTTGGTCCCACCCAAGTTCATCATCGCCCGGATATGGGCCACCAAAGCCACGTCCAAACCGATGGGAGCCCGCGCCATGAGTGGGCAAGCCCAACCACTAGATCGAGCAAACAAGCGGGTTGGGTGAATCGGGTATGAGAACAAATCCTTACCCAATATATTTTAATGCGGGTTATACGATCGGGTCAAGTGAATTAGGTTTAGGGGCAAATCCCTACTTGAATCTCATGCTTTCGAGTTCTTTCCTTGTTTCCAGCGTGGCTCTCCTCAATGACGCACCGAACCCGATGACCCTCTATTTATTTCCACGCCACGGACTGTAACTGTGACCTATTTTCAAGTTACTGGGCCGAGAAAAGGTGTTTTTGTGTTTCTTTTTTCTATTTATGAACACAAATTTTGTTTTTTTTTTTTGTTTCCGGAACAAAAAAGAACAAACGTGTTTGTTTGCATTTTTGTTCCAAACCTTTTTTTTGTTCCCGGAACAAATTTGGAACAAAAAAACAAGAAAAACTTGTTTTTTGTTTAGAACACCTTAGAGAAATCAATGTTCTCTCTTCTTTCTTTTCTTTTTCTTGTCTTCTTTTTTCTTTGGCTGATCGTCGGCCTTGGCCATGACGCGATGGCGGCAGGAAAGGGTTGGCGACCTCGCCGAGCATCGCCGCCCCCGGTGAGGCTCGGGCTAGCCTGCACTCCGACGAGGCCAAGCTTACCTAGCCAACCGGGTGAGGCTTGGCCTTGCCGAGAGCCGGCGATCGGCCAAAAGGAAGAAAAAAAGAAAAAAAAAAAAAAAGAAAGAAAATCAGAAAAATACAATAAAAATATTTAAAAATATTAAAAGAACACAAATTTACCAAACATGTTTATATTATTTTTCTATTCCAGGAACAAGTTTTTAAATTGACGTTCTTCTATTCAAAAATTGTTTCTCCGGGCATAAATAATTTTTTCTATTTATGTTCCTTGGAATAATTTTTTAACAAACGTTACCAAACACACCCAAAATTACCCTGTGTGGTCGTAGGAGTTCTAGCTCACCCCGGTAACGGAGGACAAGGATAGATTCCTCGACGGAACTATTCCAATCCCTCTTAATGAACGCCTAGCCCGACTTTGGAGGAAGTGACCATTTCGTCCGAACTTGGATCGGAAATCGCATCTCCTCCGTAAGTTGCGATCGGACTTCCACCGATAGGGATGCTAAAATCATGTGGGGAAACATCCAAGATGACGAATGGTGAACCGAATCAAGCAAAAATTTTTACCTTAATGCAGGAACCTGAGCTTAAAACAAGGTAACATGACGGTCACGCTTGCTTCAACAAGCTCTCATCACTATGGAATGACCTCAAAGTGGCTAAAGAAAAAGCTCAAGAGACCAAAATCTACCATCAAACAATATAGATCTATCAAAGACAAGGAGAAAGCCACACGCTTTCAATTCGAACGAGTCATATCTCTCCTTTCACTCTCATCCTCGCCATGGATCCAATACCGATTGACGATCTTCCAACTCGCCCGTATAAGGAGGAGAGCTAGCAGCTTGTGTCGCCAAACATGCAAATAATAGTGAAAGCATAGCCCTTGCAGAGTTCACGAGAGAATGGCGAGATTCGGCCAACAAAACCCTGCGCGAGAAAAGGAGAACAGAGGCATGCTAGGGTTCGGCGGAGAGACATGCGTTCCTTTAAAAAGGAAGGAATTGGCGAGGCTTGAGCCTCGCCCTAACACCTAAAGCTTGAGGCTCACTCAAATCGACGAGGCTCGAGCTCGCTTGATGCCGGCGAACTCTAGTCTCGCTGTGTGTTGCAGGCCTCCGCTTCTAAGCGAGTCAAGCTTCTCTCACCACGTTGGCGAGCCTCCGAGGCTCGCCGTTGGCTGCCGGCCATCGCTATGCCGACGACCGGAAGGAGGAAGGAGAAAGAAAAAAAGGAAGAAAAGAAAAAGAGAAAATAAAATAAAAAATTATAATTTCAATTTTTATATAAAAAATATTTTTATAAAGTTAAAGAGGGAATGGAGAGATTATAATGTTTTTTGTTGAAAATGAGTTTTCAACCCAACTCATTTAAAAACCCACTTAAGACCCACTTATCTTAAACATTTAATTGTGAACCCATTTAACTATCTTTTGTTATAAACAAGTGACCAATTTATGACCCATTTGTGATTTAAATAGATCATAAATGGGCTATGACCCATTTTAACACCTCTAATTTTGACCAATTGATGCACCATAGCACATGCTTAGGAGTTTTTTCATCTCTCGATTGTTAAGAGAAATTTTGGATGGAGGTTAATGACAGAAAATTTGGACTTAAGTAAAAGTTGGTAGTTTTTTATGAAATAAAATTTTTTAAAATAGAATTGAAATTAGACCTAAATTTTGAATTTTTTTAAAAGATAAAAAACTATTATGGTATAATTGGGGTTAAGCTTAAATTTAAAAAAAATAATGTATTAGGTGCAAAAAAATATGATGAAAGACTTTTACATCCATCTAGAAATTTCAAATGCTTATGGAGTTGTCTTTTTAGAAAAACAGATAAAGATAGTCCTCATCTAGAGGTGCATTGACACTTAAATTTTGGAAACCCCTTCATTCATTTATTACATAGAAAATTATAATTAATTTTTAACCCCTAAAAAAAATTAAGGCTAAGGGAATTAAATTGCATAACATATATAATTTTATGGCATTTTTTTATTATTACATTTACATTGGACCGGTGACGGATGATGAAATCATGGTTTAGTAACTTTAATTTGACGAAGGCTGAGTCCATGGAGAGAGGGAATTGACCAAAGCTTGTTATTCTCTGGAAGATCGAAAATTGACTTATAAGGAATTGTGATTTGATATTTTTGGAAAGTTCATGTTATTCTTTCAATATTTGGAAAATTCTTTGGTATAGTATGTGATATATACATTGAGTGATATATTTCGTAGTAGATTGGGAGATTTTGAAATAATAAGAGTGTAATTTCATGCGCAGAAGCATATTTGATCTTGAGCAATATATCTCACATATTCTTACTGTATATTTGGTCAGCGCGAGGGCAAGAAATTGCCTATTGTTTGTGTTGTACTTTAGCTAATTAGCTAGTACGTCCATGATGAGGTGCGATAGACCGCACCATTTTGGACTGGAGCATGCCACGCTGAAAGACACAAATGGGAGGGCTATGAAGGAGACGTATAAAAGGCTCCCGAACACAACCGTTGAGAAGTTGGCAATTCATTCGCACCAAATTTCCTCTCTATTTCCATCAAAGAACATCAAAGCATTTCATTTCATTTTTGCAAGAACAAACGGCATTTGCGTCGTGGAAATAGGGTGTTTTTCTTGTGATTGCATCCAGACTAATATGAGGAAGTGTTGTCCGTGATTTATTGGCAATTCAACGTTTGATCCGGCCATTTGCTGTTTGCGCATCGGAATCAAACAAGTCGTCTCTGCTGACTCGAATTCCAACATTGGGTATCGAGCCCGATTGTGATTTCTGCCTTCTGTTTTTCATCGAGTTTTTTTATTACCATTTGATATTGAGATCAAGAGATCGTATTTACACTATTTTGGATCTCTGATAGTCGGAATTGCCCCATGAAAACCTCAAATTGAACCAAAGCGAAGAATGGGCTCGGGTCGCAAGATTCATGAGGTTTCAGCCATTTTTCGAAACCATTTTTTGGTCAAAATTAATTTTTGAATATACAAGGTAAAGAGCTCATCGAGACGAGTCCGAGATGGGTCGAGCGCCGCGGAGACGCCGAATGCGCCCACACTCGTGGCTAGAAGCTGCTGCGCGCGTGGCGCATGCGCCTAAAGCGTTGGCAAAGCTAGCGCGTGCGCCATGCGCTGGTCGGCGAACCGGCGCATGCGCGACATGCGCCGGCGACCGGCGTGTGGTGACGTCACCATGATGTCATCCAACGGCGTGGTAACTGCCGATGACGTCATCGATGACATCAGCGCCGGGCGATATCGCCGGCACCGGTCACCGGCCGGCTGACCCGACCGGCGACACGACACGATTCGGACCGACCCGACCCAACCGTTTGATCGATCAACGGCCGACTGATTAACTGGTCTCGCGGGTAAACCGTCGGACCGGTCACCTAAGGCTGACTGAATGGGATCGGCCAGGAGTTGTTCAAATGCTTTTGCTTTGTTAGGGCGAATACCCGCGCCGCGCACTCGCGGTGTGTGGGGGCGCTGGTGAGCTTTTGATTGGATCGTGGTCGGTCTCGTTTGATTCGTATGAGTGTCTTCTACACAGTAGTATAATTATTTTTTTATACTTTTGAATTTTATAATGTATGAAAATGCGTAAGAAACCCTATGTACGCATATTTTTTTGGGGTTTAATGCTGTTTATTCATTTGTGGCTAGTATTTTCTGGATTAGGGAAATAAGAGCTACCTTGTGTGTAAATGATGTTGTATATGCTGTGTAGAGCTTGGTTTAATGATATGATGTATATATTTTAAAATATACTTGCAATTTTCTAGTTGCTAGAAAATTAGAACAATGGTAAGAAATCCATTACATGTTGAATTGCAATTTTAATTATAATTGAATCATGATTTATGTTTATACGCTGGTTATTATCATGCTATATTTGTTGTGTTAAGGAAAATGTAGATATTACATAAGGTCATGTAATTATTTTTCCTAGTGGGAGTTCACGAGGTTGATAGAATTGAAAGGAGTTCTCACCTAGAACTCAAAATTTGTGCAAATTAAACTAATTAATGATAATAGAACAATTGTACATAGAAGTTGATTGGGAACATAGAACTTTTGCTTCGTCTCTTTTGTTGAATTATCATTAATTTAGTTTGTTCTTAAGGCAAATTAAATATGTGTGTTACTTTGTATAGTGTCCTAGTATTGATTCAACGTTTATTATGTCAATGCATTATAGCAATTGATTATGGTTTCGGCATCCAAGACCATTGTGGCTGACCTCAATAAGGGTGAGAAGCTGAACGGTGACAATTATGATATTTGGCACCGAAAGGTTCAAGACATCCTTGAGGAGCAAGAGGTTTTGGAAACCTCAACCATACTATGAATGAACTTGAGATGGAACTTCAGCTCAACACAGGAGAGATCTGGAAGCTTATCAAGCTTGGAAAAAGAAAAAATAGTATTGCTCGTATCACGTACCGAGCTGTATGCAAGATGATCTCATGTGTGAGTTTGAGAGTTATGACAAAGCTCAAGCTATGTGGGTTGCCTTGAAAGATAAGTTTGGGGGTACATCTACTCACTGTTGGTGGAGACTCACCATCAAGTTTGACACATCCCGAAGCGCTTAAATGTAACGATGGAGGTAGCATCTTTCGGAGATGTCAAACATGATCCGGGTGAGCTGAAGTCGGTAGGACACTCTTACCGATGAACAATAAGTTCAGGCTGTTATAAGGTCTCTTCTTGACAACCGGGAGCATATGAAGATCAATATGACACATAATGAGAATATTATCACTTTTGATGATATTGCGCGTCATTTGGAATTAGAGGATGAGCGCCAGAGGGCCGTGAGATCCTTTATCCATATTTATGTTGCTGAATCGAAGTTCGCGCAAAGCTTTGGGCTTCAAGCGCAAGAGGTATCTTCGCCCAACAACAAAGGGAAGATGACCGATCGGGCTCACCCAAGATGGCTAAGACCTTCCGACGCAAGAAGCATGGTAGGAAGAAGGACAAGGCTAAGATGGAGTGCCACAATTGTGGCAAGTTGGGTCACTTTGCCGTGAATGCACCGAAACAAAAAAGGTACCCCATTACTAATTATTTTGTATAATGCTTTTGTTTCCACTATAATGCTTGCTAAATCTTATCCAATGTGGACGTAGAGACTCGGGGGAGCAATAGACCATGTAGTTAGAGACTGAGAAGCATTTGTAGAGTATCGTCAGATATCACCTGGAAGAATATGGATATGTTGGGAATAACTTGAGAGTTGAAGAATGGTGTTGGCACATGTAAATTGATTTTACGTGGTGGCTCTTAAAACCTATTCTTGCATGATGTCCTTTATGCTCCGTGATATTCGATGAAACTTGGTCTCCTCGTAGTTGTTCTTCTTAACTTGCCATGTGACACTTCCGTGCGATTGTGTTGACATTTTGTATGAAACAGCTTATTATGGTTCTAGGTCATGTATCGAATAGTTTTGAGGAGGTGACATTGACTATGATCAGCAAGTAATGTTAATGTTGATGGTTGTTTTTCTTTAATTGCGTCTTCTAACAATGTTGAGATTGATACAAGTACTTGGCATGCTAGATTAAGTCACATTGTATTGCAAATAATGCAAAGATTAGCTAGAAAATGCCTTTTAATGTCACTTACTAATGTTAGTCTATCCGTATATGAACATTATCTCAAGGGAAAAACAACTAGAAAACCATTCGCAAAGGGACTAGAGCTGAATTTCCATTGCATCTCATACATTCGACATTTGTAGTCCTTTGAATGTGAGGGCGAGGCATGGAGCCTCATATTTCATCACTTTCATAGATGACTTCACACGTCGGTTATATCTTTCTAATCTCCCATAAGTCGAAGCATTAGAATGCTTTAGACGATATGCAATGATGGTAGAGAATCGGTTGAACAAAACAATAAAGGCATTGAACCGATCGTGGACGTGAGTATCTATCGGAACAATTCAAGACTCTTTGTGATGAAAAGGAATTGTACGACAATTGACTATTCCTAATACTCCACAATAAAATGGGATAGCCGAGAGAAGGAATATAACCTTATTGGAAATGGTTAGATCTATGATGGCGCAAGCAAATTTACCTATCTCTTATTGGGGAGATGCGTTATTATCGCTGCCTATATATTTAACCGTGTGCCCTCAAAATCAGTCACTTCCACCCCTATGAATTATGGACTGGTAGGAAACCAGACTTGAGTAGTCTACGTCTATGGGGATGTGCAGCTTATGTTCATGATTCTTCCCATAAACATGGCAAATTAGGTCATAGAGGGAAGAAATATATCTTTATAAGATATTTGAACACTCCAAAGGGTACGTGTTCATAGGTGAACAAGCTAATGTAAGTGTGACTAAAATGGAGTCACGAGATGTCACATTCTTGGAGAACGATTTTCCTAATAGAGGTGAGATTGATAATGATTTCCAATTATATGAGATGAAAATCCTGATAACACACCCACTAATGTTGTAGAGGGAAATGAAGATTTACCTCAACACACAAGACCTAGTGGGAGTGTTGCACTCGATGAATTGAATTCAAGAGAAATTCAATTGCGTAAAAGTAATCGT